>OW240912.1:50869465-50930042 GCA_933207985.1 Pelobates cultripes
TGCCACGGTACAAAAGATGAGTTTTGCTTACCTTTTTTCCCTTGCAGTACTGATCTCTGGCGTTTTTCAATGATGAATGATCAGGCCATGTGATTGCTCTGTGAGAGAGCACTGGGCCTACTCCCTCAAGAGTGGATGGAGCACAGGGCAAGACCAACCTAAATCTTGGGACTGTTCAACGTCACTACACAATTCTTCCTAGAACTAGTTAACCAGATGTCAAATGTTTATACTGTTAACTGTTTTGCTGTTTATACTCGTATAGTTTTAAAGGGTAAATCCAGATAGGGGGTACTACACCTACAAGGACCAGAGGAGGGAAGGTTAGGTAAAGGCAAGGAAAATGGAAGTACGTTAGAGGCAACAGACCACTTTAGGAATAGAAAAGGCTCACCTTCCTACTCATGGTAGTACAAGACATGAAACAGCACAATACAAAAAGGGGGGCAGGGGGAAGGGAGGGAAAGACAAAGAAAAAATTATATACAAAAAAAAGGGAAAAAAGAAAACAATTTAATACAAAAATAATATATATTAAAGCAAATAACCACAAAATACATATTTTCCTACTTTACAGGGAGGGTACTGGCGGGAACAAAGGAAAGATGTTGACAAGTGTACTGAGGATCAGTTACCTATAGTGATGTCGCGAACCCGAAATGTTCGGTTCGCGAACGTCGAACGCGAACTTCCGCAAATGTTCGCAAACTGGCGAACCGCGCGAACCGCCATAGACTTCAATGGGCAGGGGAATTTTAAAACACACAGGGACTCTTTCTGGCCACAATAGGGATGGAAAAGTTGTTTCAAGGGGACTAACACCTGGACTGTGGCATGCCGGAGGGGGATCCATGGCAAAACTCCCATGGAAAATTACACAGTTGATACAGAGTCTGGTTTTTAATCCATAAAGGGCAGAAATCACCTAACATTCCTAAATCACAATCAATATGGATTGACACCTGACATATGACATATTGACACCTTGACATATGGATTGACACCTGTCCTCAGAGCCCCTGATGCACACGGACACAGAGCAGAATAGAGACTGGTCCCCCTACATAGGGTCACTTAGCAGATATGGATTGACACCTGTCCTAAGGATCCCTGATACACACTGACACAGAGCAGAATAGGGACTGTTCCCCCTACATCGGGTCACTTGGCAGATATGGATTGACACCTGTCCTAAGGTTCCCTAATACACACTGACACAGAGCAGAATAGGGACTGTTCCTCCTACATATGGTCACTTGGCAGATATGGATTGACACCTGTCCTCAGAGCCCCTGATACACACTGACACAGATCAGAATAGGGAATGTTACCCCAACATCGGGTCACTTGGCAGATGTGGATTGACACCTGTCCTAAGGATCCCTGATACACACTGACACAGAGCAGAATAGGGAATGTTACCCCAACATCGGGTCACTTGGCAGATATGGATTGACACCTGTCCTAAGGATCCCTGATACACACTGATACGCACCTACTTGGATGGTATAGACATTTTTAGCAGCTCCTGGCCCGAACACCTGACCCACATAGGAGCAGTAATAGACCGGATTAGGGAGTCCGGACTGACCCTAAAGCCCAGTAAGTGCCATATAGGAACGTGTAAAAACCTCCCCAAGATAGTAGTATGGGCCCAGAGTGTGAACAGGCCTTCCAACAGCTCAAGACGGCGCTCGTTAAATCACCTGTACTTTCTGCTCCTGATCCAACTAAACACTTTCTCGTCCATACAGACGCTTCTATGTTTGGATTGGGAGCAGTACTGAGCCAAGTCGGAGCAGATGGTGGCGAGCAACCCGGGGCTTATCTAAGCGTAAACTTTTGCACAGCAGTATATTCACTTGCCATTGAAAGGTGCATGGCGGTGGTGTGGGCTTACTCAAAAGCTGCAACCTACTTGTAGCGGACAACCGTTTACCTTACTCACAGATCACAACAAATTTGGGGCACTGCGTGCAATCTAATGTGCCACTGAATAGGAGATGGTGTGTTTAGTACTATTGTTATCAGTTTAATCACTGTTCGTCCCCCTATCCATTGATGTGGAACAGAACTTTAGCAGCAGAGAAGGATCAGCCGAGGAGGTTATGGAGAGGATGGAGTAGGAGGGCTAGAGGAGAATTGTGGCGTACTGGCAGAGTACTGCAGCTGTAGGGCTGAGCACACCTGCTTGAAGAGAACTTCAACTGCTATTCAATCCTATAGTGTGTTTGTTTCACAGGCAGAAAGTGCCTAAAACATGGCGGCTTGAACCTAGTTGGTGGCCCGGATCAGTCACGCAAGCCAACAGGCATTCAGAGCTAAAATACAGCAGCGTGTGGACCATTTTTAGCCCAAGGCAGCTCATCTCATCAGGCCTTTTTTAATCTAATGTATGGCCCAGTGTCAGTCCCTTCGGGATCCATCCCTCATTCATCTTAATAAAGGTGAGGTAATCTAGACTTTTTTGACCTAGGCGACTTCTCTTCTCAGTGACAATACCTCCTGCTGCACTGAAGGTCCTTTTCTGACAGGACACTTGAAGCAAATTGGGATAGCTCAGGCCACAGGTCAAGCCTGCACACCCAGTAGTCAAGGGGTTCATCGCTCCTCAGAGTGTCGATATCTGCAGTTAAGGCGGTAGTCTGCTACCTGTCGGTCGAGTCGCTCTCTGAGGGTGGATCCCCAAGAAAGGGCACAGCTAGTGATCATTAAGGACTTAAAAAGGTCCGCATGTCCTCCATCAACAACACGTCTCTAAAGCGTCCTGTCCTTGCCGGCGTGGTCATGGGAGGAGGAGGATGACTTCCACCTCTCCCCTGTTAGATTCCCGTTGTGCTGTGACATCACCCTTATACGCTGTGTAAAGCATACTTTTCAATTTATTTTGCAAATGCTGCATCCTTTCATACTTGTTGTAATTAGGTAACATTTCCGCCACTTTCTGCTTATACCGGGGGTCTAGTAGCGTGGACACCCAGTACAGGTCGTTCTCCTTCAGCCTTTTTATACGAGGGTCCCTCAACAGGCACGACAGCATGAAAGACCCCATTTGCACAAGGTTGGATGCCGAGCTACTCATTTCCCGTTCCTCCTCCTCACTGATGTCAATGAAGGTATTTTCTTCCCCCCAGCCACGTACAACACCACAGGTACCAGATAGGTGACAACGAGCACCCTGGGATGCCTGTTGTGGTTGGTCTTGCTCCTCCTCTTCCTCCTCCTCAAAGCCACATTCCTCCTCTGACTCCTCTTCCTCACAATCCTCTTCCAGCGTTGCCGCAGGTCCAGCAAGCGATGCTGATAAGGCTGTTTCTGGAGGTGATGGTGACCACAACTCTTCCTCTTCCTCTTCACGCTCATCTACGGCCTGATCCAGCACTCTTCGCAGGGCACGCTCCAGGAAGAAAACAAATGGTATGATGTGGCTGATGGTGCCTTCGGTCCGACTGACTAGGTTTGTCACCTCCTCAAAAGGACGCATGAGCCTACAGGCATTGCGCATGAGCGTCCAGTAACGTGGCAAAAAAATTCCCAGCTCCCCAGAGGCTGTCCTAGCACCCCGGTCATACAAATATTCATTAACGGCTTTTTCTTGTTGGAGCAGGCGGTCGAACATTAGGAGTGTTGAATTCCAACGTGTCGGGCTGTCGCAAATCAAGCGCCTCACTGGCATGTTGTTTCGCCGCTGGATATCGGCAAAGTGAGCCATGGCCGTGTAGGAACGCCTGAAATGGCCACACACCTTCCTGGCCTGCTTCAGGACGTCCTGTAAGCCTATGTACTTATGCACAAAGCGTTGTACGATCAGATTACACACATGTGCCATGCACGGCACATGTGACAACTTGCCCAACTTCAATGCAGCTAACAAATTTGTTCCATTGTCACAAACCACTTTGCCGATATCCAGTCGCTGCGGAGTCAGCCACTTTTCCACCTGTGCGTTCAGGGCGGACAGGAGTGCTTGTCCGGTGTGACTCTCTGCTTTCAAGCAAGTCAAACCCAAGACGGCGTGACACTGCCGTATCCGGGATGTGGAATAGTACCTGGGGAGCTGGGGGGGTGCCGTTGATGTGGAGCAAGACGCAGCAGCAGAAGAGGACTCAGCCGAGGAGGTTATGGAAGAGGATGGAGTAGGAGGAGTAGAGGAGGTGGCAGCAGGACTGCCTGCAAGTCGTGGCGGTGTCACCAACTCCTCTGCAGAGCCATGCATTCCATGCTTGGCAGCAGTCAGCAGGTTTACCCAATGCGCAGTGTAGGTGATATACCTGCCCTGACCATGCTTTGCAGACCAGGTATCAGTGGTCAAATGGACCCTTGCCCCAACACTGTGTGCCAGAGATGCTATTACTTCCTTTTGCACAATTGAGTACAGGTTGGGGATTGCCTTTTGCGAAAAGTAATTTCGGCCGGGTACCTTCCACTGCGGTGTCCCAATAGCTACAAATTTTTTGAACGCCTCAGACTCCACCAGCTTGTATGGTAAAAGCTGGCGGGCTAATAGTTCGGACAAGCCAGCAGTCAGACGCTGGGCAAGGGGGTGACTTTCTGACATTGTCTTCTTACGCTCAAACATGTCCTTGACAGACACATGACTGTGGGAAGATGAGCGTGAACTGCTCAAGGCGGGAGGCGGAGTGGCGGATGGTTGAGAGGGGACAAGGAGGACAGCAGTGGTTGACGTGGCTGAAGATGCTGGACCAGGAGGAGGCTGGCGGCTTAGAGTAGGCGAGCTGCTTGTACTCATGTGTTGATCCCATAGGCGTTTGTGATGTGAGATCATGTGCCTATGCAAAGCAGTTGTACCTAGGTGGGTGTTGGACTTCCCACGACTCAGTTTCTTTTGGCACAGGTTGCAAATGGCATCGCTGTTGTCAGAGGCAGACACACAAAAAAAATTCCACACTGCTGAGCTCTGCAATGACGGCATTCTGGTGGTGGACACAGCATGCGTTGATTGGCGTGCTGTCGGGCTGACCCCGGGTGCCGATGCATGCTGTCTGACTGTGCCACTAGCTCCTTGCTACGACCTCCCCCTGCTTCCAACTCCTCCTCCTCCCTGTCTCCCCATCTGAACTTTTGCCCTGTTCTTCTTCTTGCCGAGCGGGCACACACGTGACATCCATGGACGCATCATCATCATCAACCGTTTCACTTGTATCTGACAACTCAGCAAAGGAAGCAGCAGCGGGTACAACATCATCATCATCATCACACCGTACGTCCATGTGTGTAATGCTGCCTGCCTGAGACATATCCCTGTTATCTACATCCTCTAGCAATAATGGTTGCGCATCACTCATTTCTTCAAACGGATGTGTGAATAACTCCTCTGACATACCAACTGAAGCGGCTGTGGTACTAGTTTTGGTGGTGGCGGCAGGCGGGTGAGTGGTATCTTGAGAGGTGCCTGAAGCTAAGCTGGAGGAGGATGGTGGGTCAAGGTTCTGGGCGGAGGCTGTAGAAGATTGGGTGTCCTGTGTTAGCCAGTCAACTATGTCCTCAGAACTTTTCAAGTTCAGGGTACGTGACCTCTGAAAACTGGGCATATTCTAGGAAGGAATCCACAGCACCGCGACCGATGGCCCCTGCTGGCACCTCTGCCTGTCATTTTTGTTGGGATTAGTGGGTACTATCGCGTGCAAGCTACTGTGAGACCAGATATGAGTGGCAATGTGCACTGGCACAGTTATTGCAGAGCACAGGCTGTAGATGACACCAGCGAAGATAACTATCTGCTATTCAATCTATATAACAGTGAAAAAAGTTTTTTGTTTTAAATCAAGCTATTGTGTCCCGCAGATCTAATTGCGTTGGCACCGGCATATCCACTGTTAGCGTAACACCGCTTTAGCCCTTAAGGACACAGCTTCAGAAGCTTGACTTACGCTTAAGCAATTTTGCATTTTCTTGCTGTTTGCGTTCAACTGCAATTTGCATCTCTCTCATTTATTGCACCGACACATATTATATACTGTTTTTTAAAGGACAGAAAGGGCTTTAATTTGATATAACATATATATATATAAATGCTTACTTATTATAAAAAAAATACAGAAAAATGCAAAAAAAATTAAAAACATTGTTTTTTTTTACAGTTTTTGCAATAATAATGTGTGCATAATTAGTGCAGGTTAAGGAAAGTAATTAAAAATAAATTTATTTATTTGTTCTGATTTACAGAATATATAATGTGTCTGGGATTTTAAGTTTTTGGTAGTTACAGGTCACAAAGCACAAGGAGTAAAATAAACTTTTAATGTGGAACGATTTTAGAATTTGGTATGTTTGTCTTGTAGGTTTAGTAGCCATCACATAAAACAAAATTGCCACACAAAAGTATATATTTATATAAAGTAGACATCACGGGCTATTTACCTGAGGTTGTTTTGACACTTTCTACGTAGCCATTTCACCGCCAACCTCTGCTAAATATTGGAGTAAAATTGTGTTCTTTTTGGTTTTTGGCACACAAACTTATAACAGAGAAATTCTCGTGTATATTTTGTAAAGTTGGTGTGTGCTGTTCCTGTACAAAGTTTTATTTTGTGTTCAGTTACATCTGCTGAGTAAAATGACACCCCCATTGTATGTCTTTTGCACTATTTCGTGAAGTTACGGTGCCATACAGGATACCTGTCCTTTTCAGTATTCACAGTAGAATTTTGAGAGATGGATTTAATGAGCCTTAGCTTCCATTTTGGGGTATTATAACAGTTTGACTGTTCAAAAAACCCCACAAAGGCCTACCATTTGTAAAAGTAGACACTCCAGGGTATCTTATAAGGTGCATATTGTGCCTTAACATGCCCCCATTTTTTCACCAATATATGCCAAAGTATGTGGTAAAAAATAATTTTGTGCATTTTTTACATACGGATTGCATTTTTGTTGGGCGTTTTGTATATTTCATATGTGCCACTAAGTTCAAACCCCCCAAATTATGCTCAGCTAAGTCTTCTGAGTAAAATGACACCCTATATGAATGTCTTTGGCACTATTTCGTGAAGCTACAGTGCCATATAGGATACCTGTCCTTTTCAGTATTCACAGTAGAATTTTGAGAGATGAATTTAATGAGCCTTAGCTTCCATTTGGGGTATTATAACAGTTTGACTGTTCAAAAAAAACCCACAAAGGCCTACCATTTGTAAAAGTAGACACTCCAGGGTATCTTATAAGGTGCATATTGTGCCTTAACATGCCCCCATTTCTTCACCAATATATGCCAAAGTATGTGGTAAAAAATAATTTTGTGCATTTTTTACATACGGATTGCATTTTTGCTGGGCGTTTTGTATATTTCATATGTGCCACTAAGTTCAAACCCCCCAAATTATGCTCAGCTAAGTCTTCTGAGTAAAATGACACCCTATATGAATGTCTTTGGCACTATTTCGTGAAGCTACAGTGCCATATAGGAGACCAAGCCATATCCGTTTTAACCAAACTTTGAATTTTGACGCTGGGCCTATGTGCAATTTCCAAGCATCTTCGCAGGTTTTAAATTCAAACTACCCCACAAAGGCCTACCATTTCTTAAAGTAGACACCCCAGGGTGTTTCAAAAGGTATAGTTTGAACCTTAGCATGGGATCTTTTTTCCGCTAGCTTGTACCAGATGTAGTGGTAATAAGCGTTTTTTTCTGCCTTTTTGACATACAAAGTGAGTTTGCACAGTATATTTTGCAAACCTTATGTGTGCTACGACTGTATAATACTTCATATGTTGCTCAGCTATGTTGGCTGAGTACAGCAATACCCCTGTATGTACCTTTGCCAGGTATGTGTGGACATCGGAGGGGCACATTTAGGACACAGCCATTCCAGTTTTTTCAAACTTTGAATTTTTATGCTGTGCCTATGTCCCATTTTAGAGTATTTTACCAGGCTATATAATCCAAATACCCCATAAAGCCATACCATTTCTTAAAGAAGACATCCCAGGGTATTTCAAAAGGTATATTTTGAACCTTAGCGTGGGATCATTTTTCCGCTTGCTTGTACCAAGTGTAGTGGTAATAAGCATTTTTTCTGCCTTTTTGACATACAAAGTGAGTTTGCGCAGCATATTTTGCAAACCTTATGTGTGCTATGACTGTATAATACTTCATATGTTGCTCAGCTATGTCGGCTGAGTACAGCAATACCCCCGTATGTACCTTTGCCAGGTATATGTGGATGTTGAAGGGGCGCATTTGAGACGCAGCCATTCAGTTTTTTTCTAACTTTGAAGTTTTACGCTGTGTCCATGTTCCAATTTGGAGTAGTTTAGACGGTTGGTTATTGAAACTTCCCCACAAACACATACTATTTATTAAAGAATACACCCTGGGGTAATTCAAAAGGCATATTTTGAACCTTGGCGTGGGATAATTTTTTCTCTAGTTTGCTCCAGGTGTAGTGGTAATGAGCGTTTTTAAAATGTATTTTTTTACTTTTTATAACTTTTTTACTTTTAAAAACTAGTTTTTAAACTTTTGTTTTGCTTATAAATTTTTTTAAACTTTCCTAAACTTTCTTAAAACTTTTTTACAGATTTAACATTTTTCTAAGCTTTTTTTTTTACCGTTAACCCCTAACTAGCAGTACGCAGCACTAACAGTAAATTCCCCATTTTCCCATAACTCCCACCCACCCCAGCTAGCAAAATATATAGTTATAAAATATTTAAATTAATTAAATAAATTGAACCTCTGAGGGTTAAAAAAATAAATAAAAGTTAATCCTCAGGGGTTAAAAAAAATTAGATCACAGTATAATACTGTGATCTCTATTTGATCGCTGTAGGCAGTGATCGACTGGCAGGGAAGGGGTTAATTTTATTTGGACTAGGTAAAGTGTGTTTTTTTTGTTTTTTTTACTTAAATGTTATTAAAACATTTTTTTAAGCTTAATTTTTAACTTTTTAAAGTTTCTTTTAAAACTTTTTTTAACGTTAACCCCTAGTTAGCCTAACGCCAAATCCCCCAATTCCCCACTAACTTCCACCTACCCCAGCTAGCTAAATATATAAATAAAAAATAATTTAATTAATTAATTTAATTAATTTAACCCCTGAGGGTTAAAAAAAAAAAAGAATTAACCCTCAGGGGTTAAAAAAAAATAATCAGATCATAGTAAAATGTAATCCCTGCCAATTGATCACTGTAGTCAGTGATCAATTGGCAGGGAAGGGGTTAATTTTTTATTAAAATGGGTAAGGGGGGGGACTTTAAATAAACCTTATTTTTTTTTTTTACAGCAGGGGGCAGGATCAGCACTGATCCGGCTCCCTGCACTTCACACAGAACCCGGAAGTGCAGGGAGCCGGTAGGTGAGTATAGAGAGCACATGTGCTCGCTCAGACTTGTGGTCAGAGCGAGCACATGTGCTGGGCAGACTGACCGGGTGCTCCCGGTATGCCTCTAATGCAGAGGCATACCGGGAGCACCATTAACCCCGCGATCGCCGCGATAGCGGCGATCCGGGGTTAATTTTACCGCGTGACGGACGAGGTCCGTCACCCGTCGTTAAGGTTTTCCCCTCTGTGACGGACCTCGTCCGTCACCCGTCCTGAAGGGGTTAAAAGAAGAGATCAGCCTGCTGCCGCGTGAGGGAGAAAAAGCCAGCTAGGAGAGCTGAAGGAGACAACAACAACAACAACAACAACAACAACAATTGGTAAGTGGGAAAGCCACCCAATTACAGATAGTGATTTCTGTCTAGTAAGAGCAAGGAATTTTGTTTTGTTTATTATTATTTAACCCCTTACGGACTGGACTGTTTTTGCGATGTTGTACATTTGCGACCAGGCATATTTTTACACTTTTGTGGTGTTTGTGTTTAGCTGTAATTTTCTGCTCTCTCATTTACTGTTCCCATACAAATTATATATTGTTTTTTTCAGGACAAAAGGGGCTTTCTTTACATACCATTATTTATATAATCTCATGTATTTTAATTTAAAAAAATACATGTTTTTTGAGTTTTACTTGAAAAATATTTTACTCATCTACAAAAGCGAATGAAAAAAACTGCTAAATAGATTCAAAATTTTGTCCTGAGTTTAAAAATACCCAGTGTTTACATGCTTTTTTGCTTTTTTTGTACATGTTATAGGGCTATAGGTACAAGTAGGATATTGCGGTTTCAAAACATACATTTTTTAAATTTATCAATAGTGACATTGTAACACTATTATCTGTCATAAATCTCTGAATAACACCCCACATGTACATATTTTTTTTAAAGTAGACAACCCAGGGTATTCAATATGGGGTATGTCCAGTCTTTTTTAGTAGCCACTTAGTCGAAAACACTGGCCAAAGTAAGCATTCATATTTGTTTGTGTGTGAAAAAAGTAAACAAACTAAATTGAACGCTAATTTTGGCCAGTGTTTGTGACCAAGTAGTTACTAAAAAAGACTGGACATACCCCATTTGCAATACCTTGGGTTGTCTTCTTTTGCAAATGGTATGCCATCATGGGGGTAATTCTCATTCATGGGCTACCATACGCTCTCAAAGGCAACGTAACCAACCTGGCCATTTTCAATGTAAAAATATTTGACCCATATATTTGACCTTGTAACTTTCAAAAATGCTATAAAACCTGTACATGGGGGGTACTGTTTTACTCGGGAGACATCGCTGAACACAAATATTAGTGTTTAAAAACTGGAAAACGTATCACAACAATTATATCATCAGTAAAAGTGCTGTTTGTGTGTGAAAAATGCAAAAAAAATCACTTTCACTGACAATATCATCGCTGTGATATGTTTTACTGTTTTGAATCACTAATATTTGTGTTCAGCGAAGTCTCCCGAGTAAAACAGTACCCCCCATGTACAGGTTTTAGGGTGTCGTAGAAAGTTACAGGGTAAAATACAGTGCTAGCAAATTAAATTCTCTGGAATTTCGGCCTGGGTTGGCAGGCAGGTCCCTCAAATTGCAATCAATAAAATTACTGAATTATGTAAAAATATTACATAAATACGCACGTAGAATTTAAATATATATGCATATTTATATATTTGAAGTCTACTTGTATATTTATATAATTATTTATGTAATTTTGTATATGGACATATGTATATTTTGTATTATTTTTATTTATTTATATATACATAGATATATATACAAATTCATTCTAAGTGTATTTTGATATAAATATATATATATTAATTTTAAAATACAGTTAGAATAAAATTTCATATAGATATATAATTTTTTTTAAATTTTTATTATTATTTAAAAAAAATTATTTAATTTAAATTACTTATTATTTATATTTTATAATAATATATATACAATATATATAGTTATTATATATATTATATATATACGTGTGTAATTTAATTATAAGTGTATTTTTATATTAATATAAGTACATATTAATATAAAAATACACTTAGTATGGCATTATATATATGATATATAGACATATATTATATACATATAATATATGTCTATATATCATATATAATTATTTTTTTTATTTTTATTAACACTAACTTTATTTTTTATTTTTTATTTTACACTAGCAGGGAGACTGCCTGTCAGCACAGGCAGTCCCCCTGCAGGCAGACACATGGACACCTATTGCGACCATGTGATCGCTCTCTTGACATTAGTTAGTCTCTTGAGCGATCACATGGCCACAGGGGTCCTAATTCAGCCCAGACAGTCTCCCCACAACTGGAGCCACGCTGATCGCCGCCGGGGGAACGACGGCGATCAGGTAAGTAACTAAGACCGTTAGGACGGTTCAGGACCGTCATCGGTCTGCAAGGCAAAAATGCCGATGACGGTCCTGAACCATCCTCGGTCGTGAAGGGGTTAAAGCAGCTGTTTTTCCTATCAAATAAAAAAAGGAAAACTGAACTGAATGTATCCTGGACTCTGTATACCCTAGAAGGCTGTGGTTTATTGTAAGATCTGTGACAAAATCCTACAGTGGCCAACTCCACTTTAATCCCCATGGTTTTGGAATGGGTTGTAACAAGCTCGTGTAGATGTAATGGTCAAGTGTCCACATAATGTTGGTCAATATAGTGTACCTCGATATAGGTCAATATTTAAAATAGTAACTTTAACCCCTTAAGGACATATGACATATGTGTGACATGTCATGATTCCCTTTTATTCCAGAAGTTTGGTCCTTAAAGGGTTAAACATTAATATTGCATTCTTCATTGGGCTCTGAGAGCAGAACTTATAGTCTTATAATATGGTATATTTAATGTCCCTCTCATTGCTTCAACTTAGAGTCAGATGGTCTTGAAAAAGTATTTTATGGCACTATGTTAATAGATAATTCTGACAAGGTCTCCAGCATCCTTTCGAGCAGCCCTTGGTTAATATGCAAGCAAGCAAAGTAACTAACTAATGTTAAGGTTTGTAAATTGAGATTGAAAATTATTATTATCCACCCTCAAATTAGATAATTGGTTTCACATCTTGTGTGCAAATCTGAAATAATTTACATGCAAAACTAAGAAATCAACTCTCCACACTTGGTTGACAGAAGCAAAATTAGAACATCCTCATCAGATTCAATAATTCACAGAACACAGTTAATAATCAATGTCATATGTTTGTTTATTTCCCTTGTCGCATTTGCAATTTGCATAACCTACAAATTGTCACAGTAAGAAACTAATCACTACATGAAAAAAATATTTAGCTTAGCTTCAGCAAACAGGATCAATTTAAGATTGCAAAAAAATGTTATTAGCTCTCCACTTCAAATGAGCCGGTTAAGCAGAGATACATAAAGCACAAGTAATGGACAAGCATTATTATGCTGGATGTTTCATTATTGTTTTTTCTAACAAAATCTTTTTTTGTTTTATTAAAGAATAACATAACATTTGAAACATAAGATACATAAATAGTGTACAAATTTCAAAGCAAGAAAAGTGTTACCCAAAAAAGACCCCAAAAAACAAACAGATCTTTATTAAGGTAGCAAAAGACTTAGCAGATTGATAACAGTTAGGTTTGTCCCTATGGCACAGTAAAACTAAATTTACATTTAATTTGGTAAAATTTAAACATATGGCTCAACGTATTTGAAAGACACTAACCCTCTGTATCCACTGACATTTCTCCAGGAGGAGGCACAGTCAAAAATCAAAGGGATAAGTCTAGATTTAGGTTAACATTCATGTAACCACATTGAAGGATGGCTACTAAACATATGGTTAGTATCAAATTACAAAATTTACAAATAATAACCAAGTAGCAACATTACAAATATGTGGATAAGACCATTAAAGGGACATTATAATGACCAGAACAACTACAGCTGATTGTATTTGTTCTGGTGAGTATAAGCATTCCCTTTTACATTACAGCCTAGGGACACATCCACTGACCACTCCTCAGATGGCTACTAGAGGTGCCTCCGCAGTGCAGAGACACTGAACTTTCTTCACAGAGATGCATTGATTCAATTTATCTCTATGAGGAGATGCTGATTGACCAGGGCTGTGTTTGGCTTTTGCTGGCTCTACCCCTGGTCTGCCTTCTTGATAATATCAGCCAATTCAATGCTTTCATATTATGTACTGACCAGGTTATTAAACAAAAAGTGAAATTCAAATTTATTCATTTTATATGTCAACTATGTCTTAAGTTCAGCTAGTCGTGGCCATACATTTTAAATTCAGTTTTAATTTTTACTTTAGTAAATAGTCAATGTTTGGATTCCCTCTTCCCTGGCTTCTATAAAGAAGCCATAAAGTTTGACCTACAAAGGTTGCTGTTGAAAATGGTGCTGACTATTTACAGTCTCTCTACAGAGTTCCATATCAACAGAATGAAGACCTGGTAGGGAAATAATTTCTCTTCATGGTGCAAGTTAGCACTGAAACAAATGAGAAGGTCAGTGGGCTTTTATGGGCTACTTTTACGTTAGCCTTTTTATATACATTATTGGGAAGGGGTTTGCCCTGAACATTTCATCCACAATTTAAAAAAATATAGAGCGAGTAAACTATGCATGTATGCGCTTGGTCATTCTTATACATCCTGGGAAATTTTATGATAATACATTCAAGTCGAGCTTCCTAATACCACTTAGCAAACATGCAATATTAATGGAAATAGGGTGAATGGGTACGAGTACAATACTTTATTCTACAAGACACTTTTAAATAAATGTAAAAATGATCAGAGTAACCACTCAGAGAAGAATAAAATGTAGTTAAAAAGTGAGAGCAATCAGTACATCTAAAAATTACCACAATCTTAATGTTGTAGCAGGATCTAGAAATACAATAAGGAGAAAGACCATAGGGTAATACAGTAAAATACAGTTTATAAGTATACGTTCTACTGGTCCAACTCACATGGTTCTGAGCTACTTAGAAAAGCTGGCTCAGAATAAACACTTCAAACGGAGGATACAGTGGATATTTGCTGAGAGTCTGGATATTGGTGTTCCCAATCTTTGTTTTCCCGGTACTCCACCACATAAAATCCAGGATGCAGGATATTGGTGATAAACATGGTTTATTTAACAAACAAATAAAAAAAATCAGACCTTATATAAAACAAAAAGAGTCCACTTGCCACTTGACGCGTTTCGGCTAATCGCCTTCCTCAAAAGTGGTTTAGTTCTACTGTCCTCCATAGTCTCACTTTTAAATCCTAAATTTGGTGCCTTTTTCTAATCGGCACTTGCGGTTCTGGTATACGTTTCCGCTTTTGCCATCTTCCTGCGTGCAGGCGCTTACGTTATTATGCATCCTTGCATCCTGGCGATATATGCGTGATGACATCAATCTGTGAGTGCTGGCACCCGAGTCCATTATGTATTCCGACATCTCTCTCATACATATGTCTCTATCGTGTAGGCAGCTCCAAAACCGCCATATTATTGCAGTCCATTTCTAACATCACATCGGGCTAAATTAAAAGTAAAAGTACATATTTATGCAAAATACATTTACATTTTTTTTCACAGGTAAGTATATCTCAAATATCTATATTAATAAAATTGATCAATACGGGGTATAAGGAGAGAAAATATATAAACAAAGGAAAGTGTCATTAAAAATATCCAGACTTTCAACAAATATCCACTATATCCTCTGTTTGAAGCTTTCGGTCTGAGCCAGCTTTTCTAAGTGGCTCAGAACCATGTGAGTTGGACCAGTAGAACGTATACTTATAAACTGTATTTTACTGTATTGCCCTATGGTCTCTCTCTTTATTGTAATTCTAGATCCTGCTACAACATTAAGATTGTGGTAATTTTAAGATGCAGTGAGTGCTCTCACTTTTTAACTATATTTTGCACTTGATTTGTGTGTTTTGAGTGATTCACACAGGTGACTGTAGCACTACTTTTTATCATATTCTTTCTATTGTATTTTTGAATTGTTACTCAGATAAGAATACTTGCAGGTTTCCACTAAACCATGACTTATCAGGAATTGAATTGGTCTACAAAACACCAGAGTTGCATACAAAGCTGAATTGGGGAAATATTTTAATGTGGCTATTTTAGCCTTACATATAACGTTTGCTATTCAGTTTAATACAATTCCTAGTTTAGTCAACAACCATGTGCAGTTTTCTCTTTAAACGTTGAACAGTAGAGAATTGTAGAACAAATTTCTAAATTTAGGAAAAACTCACTCACAGCTCAACTGTTCTAGCCTAGATTTTGCAATTGTCATTAGTTTATCACAAAATACAGTTTGTGTGTATATATATATTTTTAGCTATAAATGTGGTGTTTGTAGTACACCCTTTAATTATATAGAGCTATGATGACTAACTTTGGTACCCAAAATATTTGTGAACGTTATTTTTCCCTTTGATCAGACAGACTGACACAATGGGACATTTTGTTCACCTAAACATTGAGTGCCAGGGTTAGCCATTACTAACACAGGATACTCGAGTGCCATCTGAAATAATTTCCTAATCAGATCTCTAAAGTCATGCAGAAAATCAGTCTCAGTCCTCTGAGTTTTACACAATATGTTGCCCTGGAGATATGAGCTATATTTATTCTTTTCTGCATAGTAACCACTAAATTGTTCTATGCTCCCAGTCTCCTTTCATCTTCATTAACCTCCATTACCTTCTTTAGTGTGCAATTGTGACTTGAATTAAACATATATACAAAATTAAGCCCTGCACTCAAACTCCCACTACTCCTGTGCGGCAGCAATGACGATAGTACACATCAGCCCCAATGCATACAATAAAAAACAAAGAAAATAGTTATTTGCACACTATCCCAAATCCCTATGCACATTTAAATAGCTGGAGGTTTTTTAGTATCACTCCAATTGTAATTTTAAGTGAAAGCTCACCTGCCACGTCAAGGCAAAAGGTCTTAGGTGAGTCCTACACTAACAATTCACCTTGCTGCTTTCAGCTAAAAAGTAACATCTCTAGCGAGACGGAGAGGGGTATTTTTCTAACCCCCTACACACGTATTAACCCTTACAGGGAACACATGGGGTGGGCAGGAGTAGTGTAAGAAGGGCACACCACTAAGCCAGAAAGTAGGTGTTTCACATCTACCAGAAGACAATTTTTCAGCTGAAGTAGCGTCTTCTGTTGGACATGAAATGTGGACTTTCTTGCTTAGTGGTGTCCTTTGTTTTGCCTATATTTTGATTCATTTTCCTTGTACATTGTTTTGTTTACTGCCTGGTGTAAGTCTATTATGTTTTCCCACAATAAAAAAAGCAACTACAAGGATTATCCCTGTTTATTAATTTGGAACTTCTCTAGATTGCAATATATTCCCCATTTTTCATTCATCTGGATTTTCGTTGGAATATGATTTATTTTCACCTGATCATTCACTTAATTACACATCGAATTGCATTCAATGTTTTCCTATGAGAAGCATTAGGATGCATGTGCAGCTCTTACATCAGTGTCCAGTGCGGGAGGCATGGGGCAGCAGAGCCGAAGGAGTCGTAGTGCTGAGAAAAGGTGGCAAAAAAGCCGCCCCCAATCACCCTGGCAATGCCTTGCCAGCCTCTTGTCCTGGGGGGCTCAGGAGCTGGATGGCAGGCCACATCAGGGACCCCCCGAAGCTGGCATGCGCTGATGTTGCAGGGAGCGCGAGGGAGCACTGTCCCCTGAGCTCTTCCCTGTTCAGCTCCCTCGCACGCACCGCAGTGATGCTGGAGCCGAAATATGACATCACTCCGGCTCCGGCATCACTCTGAGGTGCGTGAGAGAGCTAGACAGGGAGATCAGAGCTCCCTCGCCGCTTCCAATATAAGCCTGCCTGACCGCCCGTCCGATCACCTGCCTGTGTGCCTGCCAGCTCAGCCAGCAGCAACCCCACTGGACGCCAGGAAAGAATCCACTCCAGCACTCCCAAAGGTAGAGAGGCTGGGTGGATTGAATTAAAAAAAATAAAAACCTTTTGTGAGTGTGTTAGTGTGTGTCTGTTAGTGAGTGTGTTAGTGTGTGTCTGTTAGTGAGAGTGTTAGTGTGTTCTGTTAGTGAATGTGTTAGCGTGTGTCTGTGAGTGTGTTACTGTGTATGTTAGTGAGTGTGTTAGTGTATCTGTTAGTGAGTGTGTTACTGTGTATCTGTTAGTTAGTGTGTGTGTGTCTGTTAGTGAGTGTTAGTGTTTGTGTCTGTTAGTGTGTGTGTTTCTGTTAGTGTGTGTGTGTTAGTGAGTGTGTTAGTCTGTGTCTGTTAGTGAGAATGTGTGTGTGTGTGTTAGTGAGTGTGTCTGTCACTGAGAGTGTATATGTTTTAGTCAGTGAGTGTGTATGTGTGTTTGTCAGTGTGTGTGTATCTGTCACTGAGTGTGTATCTGTCAGTGTGTGTATGCGTGCGTTGGTGTGTGTATGCATGTTTCAGCATGTGTATCCATGTCTGTCAGTGTGTTATGTGTGTCTGCCACTGAGAGTATGTGTCTGTCAGTGAATGTGTATGTCTGTTAGTGTGTGTCTGACACTGAGTGAGTGTGCATCTTTCAATGAGTGTATATGCATTTCTGTGAGTGAGTGTGCATGTGTGTCTTGTCAGTGAGTGTGTATGTGTCTGTCAGTGAATGTGAGCGTAACTCTAAATGATTGAGTGCGTATGTCTGTGAATGTGTATGTTTCAGTGAAAGTGTGTGTTGGTTAAACAGTGTGTGTGGCAATGACGGTGTAACTGTAAGTGAGTGTATGTCAGTGCATGCATCAGTGAGGGCGTGTGTCTGTCAGGAAGAGAAATTTGGAAGGGGAGGGGGGTTGAATAGCCTGAATACACCACTGCTTACAGTTGCATGCCATCTTGGCCAGAACATTTATTAATTTTCAGAGATCAACCTTAATGTTCCTTGTGACAATGATTGTCCTCAGATCGTCAAGGTCAAACACATTGTAACATAAGCAGAGTTATCAATATAAATGTTTTTATGACTTTGATGATAGAATTGCACCACCAAGCCTTCTGATTACTTGTTAAGGTATGGTTTTGTGTGCCCAAGAACTTAATTTGAAATGGGATATTTCTGCAAAAAGTCATGTTGGTGTTTAGATTTTAGAGGCTAAGGCAATGATACATAAAAAGGTCAACTAAAATATACTTCATATGATAAAATCACAATTATTCACATTATTTTGTGTATGTATTTGTTATTGGTTGCTCAATCCTTTTTCAGAATTTCCATCTATCGATAACAAAACAAGGTCTGCATCCGACAATGTAATTCCAGCAAAAGCAAACTGTGTTTATACTTTCTCGAAATGATTTACAAATGTGGATTTGTGACCTGTGTCTTCCCAACGTGTTTACCAAAAATGGAAACAAAAAAAAACGCCAGAGGACAATGTGAAATGTCCATCAAGAGAAAAGAGAACCACACTTATCATAGTGGGACAAATATTATAACGGAATAATTACAGCAACCCACATGATGCTCTTAAACCTTGGCGCATGCAGATTGACTGATGGACTTAAAAATGTTTATATAAATATTTTAGCAGCGGATTAACTTTGAAATATATAATTAAAACTTTTTTTTTATAAGAATGGTGAATAGTACTTTGTTTTTTCATCAAGCATAGATTTCCTGTACATGAAGCATAATCAAGTTTCAGTGTTTCCAATTAGCTGTAAGGTTCACACAATAATGTCAGTTCCAACATGTACAAATAGAACTTTATTTAGCCAAAATCGTAAGTTCATAATACAGTTACGTGAAATCAAGTTGGTAATGGAAGATAAATCCGTCCATGACTAAAATCACAGTTGTGAATCAGATTGAGTGCGTATGTCTGTGAATGTGTATGTTTCACTTTCACTGAAACATACACATTTACAAACATACGCACTCAATCATTCAGAGTGACACTCACTCACAATTACTGACAGACACACATTCACTGACAGACACATACACATCAACCAAACTGTGGTGAGGTTCAACCCTCTTCTGACTGTCAGTACCTAGAATTGTCAGGGTTTTTCTTTGTCTGGAGCTAACATCATCGTGGATTGAACTAGTATTCCTGTGAATTGTATATCCCTAATATGGTTTTGTTAAGCTGTGGTGATTCCTCTCTCCCTGACAGAAGACTTTAGTGGAAATATGTGAGTATTCCCCTTTAACACAAATGTATCACTGGTCTTTACATCTACTTTCTCCTCATCCCCCATTCCACCTGGCCCCCCAGACTCAAGATGGCTTTTCTCCAGTAGCATTTTCCCATCCTTCCCATCCCCAAGCAGAAACCTAGGTACTTTAAAGCAGTATTGGACCATTGGAAAGAGAAGCTTCAACATATCAGGTCCGTCCTCTCCTCTGGCACCACCATGTTCATGATTATGGCTTTTGAACAGTTTGTAGGTTCGAGCGTGAGGCATAGGTCTTGAATTCCTGCATAAGGCATAGAGTCATAGAGTTTGTTATGTAAAACAACAAGTCATCAGCATACCTTGCCACATTGTGTTCCATTTCACCTATCTGTTGTCCAGTTATATCTGCATTGAGTCTGATGGCATTCAGGAAAGGTTGGAGGACAAGGACAAAAGAGAGGTGCCATTATGTATCTGAAAGGGTTCTGTAAAAGTCCTATTGAGACATACCCTCACTGAGGGTAATTTGTAAATAGACTGAATCCATGTCAGCAAATGTGGGTAGAATCTTTAAGTGTCAGTGTCAAGTAGGGCACCCCTGTTCATGGCCATCATGGCTCCAACCTTACAAGAGCTGAACATCAAGCTTTATTATCTTTAAAGAATAATCGAGATCTCATTATCAAACCGGCTGATAAGGGTGGGGCCGTGGTGGTCATGAATAGAGCTGATTACATAAGGGAAGTTGAACGTCACTTGGGAGAGGGCATCACCTATGAGGTTTACCCTAGGGATCCTACACCCTTTCTTATTAGGGAGGTTTTCTTATAAAAGAACATCCCATTATGCCTACATTCTATATATTGGCAAAGATACACAAAACGCTGGTAGATCCTCCTGATAGACTGATAGTGGCCAGCAGTGACTCTGCACTGCAGCCACTTTCGGTCTTACTGGAGTCCTACAGCCTTTTGTTAATAAGGCCAGATCATACATACTAGACAGTAGTGAAGTCCTTTGTAAATGGTCTACTTTCAAGATTGACACCCGTTGCCTATTGTTCAAGTGGGATATAGTAAGTCTCCATACCTCTATTTCTAATGAGGCGGGGCTTGAAAACCATTCGAGACATAGTTAATGTGAGTCAATATACTAATACAGAAATTGAATTTTTCATGTCTCTTTTGAACTTGTTGTTACATCGGACCTATTATTTGTTTGGTGATATTTACTATAGACAGCTTAGGAGTAAGACCATGGGTCCTAATATGGCTCCATCATATGCCAACCTGTTCATGGATGGTTTTGAAACCAGAAACGTGTATGTGCATTATTTGGTGGAGATTCATCGATGACGTGTTTGGCATATGGTGTGACACCAGGGAAGAATTGGACATATTTTACCAATATATGAACACGATGTGTGGTGATATTCAGTTCACCATGGATTGCAGTGAGGTCACCATTAATTTCCTGGACCTCAAGATCACTCATCATGGAGATAGTTGTCTGACAGACCTCTATATCAAGCCTATGGACAGGAATAGTTTATTGGAATTTACTAGTTTTCATCCACAATGGACCATTCGCTCTCTACCCCACAGCCAATATATAAGAGTAGCTAAGAATGTGTCAGACCCCATAACTCAATCACAGATACTCGATGAGATGAGCAATAGGTTTTTGAGCTGTGGATATCCAGCTACACTCCTTAATTCTGAAAAAGAAAAAGTATTGGTTATGGAGACAGATTCCCTACTGAGACCTAAACAAAAAACATCTACCTTTTGTATCCATATTTAATCTATACAGCAACAAAGTGGCACACACTCATTGAGGTATCTTAAAGAAATAATTTCCTAATATTCCAGAATTTCCATCCATTCCATTATTTTCATATAAAAGACCTCAATATTAGAAACACACTAGTCCAAGCTGATATTGGTCTTTTGAAACCTAAAATACAAAGATTTATTTCGACTCCGGTCTATGGCACATTTCCATGCCACAATTGTAATTTTTGCAATTCTATTATTAAAGGTGATATATTTTTTCATCCTCTCACAGGTCGGTCATATAATATTAAGAATTATTTTACATGTGAATCAACCTATGTTGTCTATGTTCTTAAGTGTCCGTGTGGTCTTCTCTATATAGGAAAGACCACTATGAAGGTCTGTGAGAGACTTAAAGGACCACTATAGTGCCAGGAAAACATACTCGTTTTCCTGGCTCTATAGGGTCCTTGGGTCCCCCTCACCCTCAGGGCCCCCCTCCCGCCGGGCTCTGGGGGAAGGAAGGGGTTAATCCCTTACCTTTTTTCCAGCGCTGGGCTGGGGACTCTCCTCCTCCTTTCCCCGTCATCGGCTGAATGTGCATGCGCAGCATGAGCAGCGTGCGCATTCAGCCAGTCCATAGGAAAGCATTCTTAATGCTTTCCTATGGACGCTGGTGTTTTCTCACTGTGAAAATTACAGTGAGAAGCGCGGAAGCGCCTCTAGCGGCTGTCAATGAGACAGCCACTAGAGGCTGGGTTAACCCTAAAGTAAACATAGCAGTTTCTCTGAAACTGCTATGTTTACAGCAGAAAGGGTTAATCCTAGATGGACCTGGCACCCAGACCACTTCATTAAGCTGAAGTGGTCTGGGTGCCTATAGTGGTCCTTTAATAAACACAAATCCACTATTAGAACAAGTCAGAAGAACTCCATATACCTGCTCATTTCCTGGAACATAATCATAATTTTTCTCAACTGCGCTTTCAAGTTATTGACCATGTGCCAACATTAAGGAGAGGTGGTAATCGTCAGGGTTTACTTAAAAAGAAGGAATCCTTTTGGATTCATACATTAGATACCTCATTGCCCAAGGGACTTAATAGAGAGTTTTCTCTTACTTCTTTTTTGTACATTTGTATATATTTGTTGTGATTTATATATATATATATATATATATATTATTTTTTTTAGTGCAATTTGAAGTGACCATTGTACCCTCCTGTGCCCACCTGGATTGTGACAGTCACACATAAGGAAGGACTTGCACATGTGAAATGTATTATTTATATGTACTATATTTTGTAGATGTAGATTATTATATTCTCTTTATTTGTGGGATCTGATTGTTTTGATCCCCCAGATAGGTTGATATATAATAGTATTCTCATATGTTATACTTTCATTTTATAATTGTTTGTTTGTAGGAGGTTTTATTCTCCTCTGTGTCTCATTGTCATATGAATTGTATTTTCAACTCAATAGTTGATTTTTCATAGTAAGTGGATTTTTTTTTCAAATTTATGGCCATTTTTGATATATTAGTTTTTATACTTATTGTCCAATCTTCATACAGCGCCTATTTGTATAATTAAGGATAATTATTCTGTCTGTAGCGGAACCAGGGTCCCTAGATTACATTAGAGAGGACAACTTCACAGCACCATAGTGCCATAACTCTCTCTATTAGGTCCCATTTTGATTTTACCGTTTCTTTTATGTGCCTACATTCAAGACGTAATCATGAGTTTAGTGTGCTTGTGTGTGTAAGTGAGCTTGTGTGTAGTGTACTTGTGTGTGTGTCAGTGAGCTTGTGTTTAGTGAGCTTGTGTGTGTAGTGAGCTTGTGTGTGTCAGTGAGTTTGCGTATTGTGAGCTTGTATGCTTGTTTAGTGAGCTTGTGTGTGTCTGTACCTGTGTGCAGTGTGCTTGGATGTGTGTCAGTGAGCTGTCTATAATGAGTTGTGTGGGAGTTTATGCGTAGTTAGATGTTTGTATATGTGTCAATGAGCTATCTGTAGTTAACTTGGTATTAGTGTGTAGTGAGCAGTGTATAGTGCTAATTTTTTTATAGTGAGCTTGAATGTCTGTGAGTGAGCTTGAGTGTAGTGAACTTTCTGTAGTGAACTGTGTGTAGTGATTTTTCATTAGTGTACTCGTGTGTCTTTGAGTGAGCTTGTGTGCATGTCAGTAAGCTGTCTGTAGTAAGCTGTAAGCAGAAACCTAGATCAGTGAGCTTGTGTGTAGTGATCTTGTTGTGTATGTCTGAGCTTTCTGTAGTGAGATGTAGTGAGCTTGTATTTGTGTACCTATGTGCAGGAACCAACATTTTGATTTAACATTTTGCCCATTTTGCTGTCAGTCCCCCCCCCTGTTTGCCTATGACGAGCCTACAAGATATAACATTTCTTTCCCTTTGTTATTAATATGAATAATATAGTGGGAGTAGCATCTTTAAGGAATTACACCTTCATGTTAACTATCTGGTCATTTATTTTCTAAAATATAATTTAATATGTGGGGTGTGAGCTTCAGTACATAGCAAAAAAAAAAAAAAGCCTATGGCTGTAGATATGCAATACATTTCTACTAAAAAAGCCGTACAGTAATCATGAATTAGATAACACAGGGTGCTACAGCAATTAAATAAAATTAATGAATGTATGCAAAGCCCCAGGACCATGGGACTTCTAGAGCTTAGTACTGGAATAGCAAAAGCACTGTTTTTGATATTTTACGATTAATTTATTTCAATATTTATAGTGGTAGTGGTAAAAAGGCAGATGTGGTGCATATATTTATAAAAAGATTAAAATCACAGCCTGGAAATTATAGATCTGTGAGAGCAACATCTGTGGCTGTGAAATTATTTGAAGGGTTATTAAGGGATAATATCCAGGAATTTATGGTAGCCAACAATGTCATTAGTAGTAATCAAATGTTTTTTTTTTTTTTTCGAGACTGATCATGTCAAACTAACTTTGATGGATTATTTGATTCAAAATGATGACATATTGCAGTTTCTTTTAATAACTTTTTTATTGGACTGTAATACTTCATTATTTTGCATCGATATTACAGGACTCATATCACAACTAAAATATTAATTTTTGAAGAGGTCATAGATCAGGGTGTTTTGGTGTATTTTGCATCCAAGGAATCCATGGCAACTGATATGGTTTCACACAAAAAGTTGTTAAAAAGGTACACATAAAAAGCAATTGGTTTAGATGATTATATTCCTGAATTAAATATGGGCAGAAGCATAGAGACAGCAAAAAAGGTTTTGGCAACAGAAAACAAAATAGATCACTGTAGTACTTAAAAGCTCAACCCTGTATTAGCAAAATTTAGAATAGCAATACAACAATGGACAATGAAAAAAGTTACAACCCTCATACAGCAAAATCTACATGTTTTGTGTGATATGCACACTTAATCAAGACCATAAAGATACAAAAATTCCCAGTTGGGATATAGCCCCATCTAGCTCAAACACAGCTGCATTCAGGGAGCATCTAAATGTAGTGTAATGCAGAAAAGCAGGTTAAGTCTCTACAAAAACATGGACAAATCCACTCATCAAAGAGCTAGTGGCTATCGTATCCAAACCTAAACGTAGAAAAGAAAAGAAGAAAACACCCAAAACAAAAAAAAACACCTGTGCATAATCATATAAAAGAACTGTTCATGATCAAACAAGAAAAATAAATACTCTATACCAGTGGTTCCCAAATTTTTAGGATCAAGGCACCGTTAATATTTCAATATTTTTCCAAAGCGCCCCAAGTCTAAATTTCTAGGGTTTATATCTGTAGAGCACTGCAGCATATACTGACGCTGTAGTGTGTTTGTGTTTGAAGGGGTGCTTAGTGTTTAATACATATGTTAATATGTAATGTTTGGGTGTGATTACAGGGGTGTGTTTAACCCCTTAAGGACAGAGCTTCAAAAGCTTGTCTTTCACTTAATGACAACAGCATTTTTTTCATTTTTTTGCTGTTTGCGTTCAACTGCAATTTGCATTTTACTAATTTGTTGCACCAACACATATTATACATCGTTTTTTAAAGGACAGAAAGGGCCTTAATTTCATGTAACATACATATATATAAATATATTTATTTATTATAAAAAAATACAGAAAAATGTAAAAAAAATGAAAACTTTGTGTGTTTTTTACAGTTTTTGCAATAATAATGTGTGCATAATTAGTGCAGGTTAAGAAAAGATTTACAGAATACATAATGTGTCTGGGATTTTAAGTTTTTTTTTGATAGTTACAGGTCACAAAGCACAAGGAGTAAAATAGACTTTTAATGTGGAGCAATCTTAGAATTTGGTATGTTTGTCTTGTAAGCTTAATAGCCATAAAAGAAAACAAAATTGCCACACAAAAGTATATATTTATATAAAGTAGACATCACAGGCTATTGTCCTAAGGTTGTTTTGACACTTTCTATGTAGCCATTTCACCGCCAACCTCTGCTAAATATTGGAATAAAATTGTGTGTTTTTTGGTTTTTGGCACACAAACTTATAACAAAGAAATTCTCATGTATATTTTGTAAAGTTGGTGTGTGCTATTCCTGTACAAAGTTTTATTTTGTGTTCAGTTACATCTGCTGAGTAAATTGACACCCCCATTGTATGTCTTTAGCACTATTTCGTGACGCTACAGTGCCATATAGGAGACCTGTCCTTTTCAGTATACACAGTAGAATTTTGAAAGATTGATTTAATGAGCCTTAGCTTCCATTTGGGGTATTATAACAGTTTGACTGTTCAAAAAAAAAACCCACAAAGGCCTACCATTTGTAAAGGTAGACACTCCAGGAAATCTCATAAGGTGCATATTGTGCCATAACATACCCCCATTTTTTCACCAATATATGCCAAATTATGTGGTAAAAAATAATTTTGTGCCTTTTTTACATACGGATTGCATTTTTGCTGGGCGTTTTGTATATTTCATATGTGCCACTAAGTTCAAACCTCCCAAATTATGCTCAGCTAAGTCTTCTGAGTAAAAAGACACCCCCAATGAATGTCTTTGGCACTATTTTGTGAAGCTACAGTGCCATATAGGAGACCAAGCCATATGCGTTTTTACCGAACTTTGAATTTTGTCGCTGGGCCTATGTGCAATTTCCAAGCATCTTTGCAGGTTTTAAATTCAACCTACCCCACAAAGGCCTACCATTTCTTAAAGTAGACAGCCCAGGGTGTTTCAAAAGGTATATTTTGAACATTAGCGTGGGATCATTTTTCCGCTAGCTTGTACCAGATGTAGTGGTAATAAGCGTTTTTTCTGCCTTTTTGACATACAAAGTGAGTTTGCACAGTATATTTTTCAAACCTTATGTGTGCTACGACTGCAAAATACTTCATATGTTGCTCAGCTGTGTCGGCTGAGTACAGCAATACCCCCGTATGTACCTTTGCCAGGTATGTGTGGACATCGGAGGGGCACATTTGGGACACAGCCATTCCAGTTTTTTTCAAACTTTGAATTTTTAGGTTGTGCCCATGTCCCATTTTAGAGTATTTTACCAGGCTATATAATCCAAATACCCCATAAAGCCATACCATTTCTTAAAGAAGACATCCCAGGGTATTTCAAAAGGCATATTTTGAACCTTAGGGTGGGATCATTTTTCCGCTAGCTTGTACCAAGTGTACTGGTAATAAGCATTTTTTCTGCCTTTTTGACATACAAAGTGAGTTTGCGTAGCATATTTTGCAAACCTTATGTGTGCTATGACTGTATAATACTTCATATGTTGCTCAGCTATGTCGGCTGAGTACAGCAATACCCCGTATGTACCTTTGCCAGGTATATGTGGATGTTGAAGGGGCGCATTTGAGATGCAGCCATTCAGTTTTTTTTTCTAACTTTGAAGTTTTACGCTGTGTCCATGTTCCAATTTGGAGTAGTTTAGACGGTTGGTTATTGAAACTTCCCCACAAACACATACTATTTATTAAAGAATACACCCTGGGGTAATTCAAAAGGCATATTTTGAACCTTGGCGTGGGATAATTTTTTCTCTAGTTTGTTCCAGTTGTATTGGTAATGAGCGTTTTTAAAATGTATTTTTTAACTTTTTTTAACTTTTTTACTTTTAAAAACTTGTTTTTAAACTTTTGTTTTGCTTATTAATTTTTTTAAACTTTCCTAAACCTTCTTAAAACTTTTTTACAGATTTAACATTTTTCTAAGCTTTTTTTCTTACCGTTAACCCCTAACTAGCAGTAAGCAGCACTAACAGTAAATTCCCAATTTTCCCATAACTCCCACCCACCCCAGCTAGCAAAATATATAGTTATAAAATATTTTAATTAATTCATTAATTAAATAAATGGAACCCCTGAGGGCTAAAAAATAAATAAAAGTTAATCCTCAGGGGTTAAAAAAAATTAGATCACAGTATAATACTGTGATCTGTATTTGATCGCTGTAGGCAGTGATCGACTGGCAGGGAAGGGGTTAATTTTTATTTGGACTAGGTAAAGGGGGGTGTTTTTTTATTTTTTACTTAAATGTTATTAAAACTTTTTTTTAAGCTTAATTTTTAACTTTTTACATTTTAATTTAAAACTTTTTTTAACGTTAACCCCTAGTTAGCCTAATGCCAAATCCCCCAATTCCCCACTAACTTCCACCCACCCCAACTAGCTAAATATATAATTTTAAAATATTTTAATTAATTAATTAAATAAATTTAACCCCTGAGGGTTAAAAAAAAAGAAGAATTAACCTTCAGGGGTTAAAAAAAAATCAGATCATAGTAAAATGTCATCCCTGCCAATTGATCACTGTAGTCAGTGATCAATTGGCAGGGAAGGGGTTAATTTTTTATTACACTGGGTAAAGGGGGGTGGGACTTTAAATTAACTTTATTTTCTTTACAGCAGGGGGCAGAATCATCATTAAGGAGTCTAGTGTGGAAATTAGTAAATCTCGGGGTTCTTTTCTTTCAGGAATTGTACTGGAGGATTGGAGTGAGGCAGATGTTGTTCCTCTATTCTAAAAGTGTTCAGAATCTTTGCCTAGTTATAGACCTGTGAGCTTAACATACATGGGTGGGAAAGTATTTGAATGGTTATTCAGGGATAATATTCAGGAATTTATTGGTAAGAATAGTGTTATTAGCAATAATCAGCATGGTTTGCATGCTGTATATTTTTTTGTACTTTTTGAGGCATACCGGAGCACCATTAACCCTGCGATCGACGCGATAGCGGCGATCCGGGGTTAATTTTACCGCGTGACGGATGAGGTCCGTCACTCGTCACTAAGGGTCTCCCCTCTGTGACGGACCTCGTCCGTCACCCGTCCTTAAGGGGTTAAATGTAATGTTTACTTTTAAATGCGGACGTATGAAGTATTTTTGTTTGAATGCAGAGGTGAGTTTGTATGTAATACTTGTGTTAGGTTGCAGGAGTGTGTTTGTATGCTGTGCTGGTGTTTGACATACACTACCACATACACTAATACATACACTACCACATACATACATACGTATATATTAATGAGGATCCTATGGCAAGAGATATGCACATGATTGCTGCAAAAAACTTGCAAATAACTTGTGATTGGATAACTCGAGACAAGGTGCTACAGCTATTAAAGAAAATTAATGTAAATAAAGCTCCGGGACCTGACAGTATTCACCCACGAGTACTTAAGGAGCTAAGTGGGGAAATAAGTGAACCTCTGTATTTCATTTTTCAAGATTCTTTTGTTTCAGGTGTACCGAAGGATTGGAGGAAGGCAGATGTTGTTCCTATATTTAAAAAGGGTTCAAAATCCTTGCCTGGAAATTATAGACCTGTGAGCTTAACTTCTGTAACTGGGAAAATATTTGAAGGGCTATTAAGGGATAATATTCAGGAAATCATTGGGAAGAACTTTGTTATTAGCAATAATCAGCATGGTTTTATGAAACATTGGTCATGTCAAACTAACCTAATTGAATTCTATGAAGAAGTAAGTAGAAGTATAGATCAGGGAGTCTGAGGGCAAGGTACAGTTGTTATTTTTATATATATATATGTACACACCAATATTAGCTTGAGCACTAACCTATTGTGTAGAACCTTATCAAACCCTTGGCAAAATACAAATCCATCCACTGCAACACCCTGATCTAAGTTAGTTTGAAATGACCTATGTTTCACAAAACCATGCTGATTATTGCTAATAACACTATTCTTACCAATAAATTCCTGAATATTATCCCTTAATAACCATTCAAATACTTTCCCACCCATGTATGTTAAGCTCACAGGTCTTTAACTAGGCAAAGATTCTGAACACTTTTAGAATAGAGGAACCACATCTGCCTCACTCCAATCCTCCAGTACAAACCCTGAAAGATTAAAAACAGAGATTTACTAATTTCCACACTAGGCTCCTTAAGTACCTGTGGGTGAATACCATCAGGCCCCAGAGCTTTGTTTACAATAACTTTCTTTAGTTGTTGAGTCATCCAAAGGACAAAAAAGAGATACAATGTTTAGGCCTAGAGACCTTAGTCATAGATGACTTAAAAAGATGCAAGGTTTTGGCCTTGCAGCCCAAGTCAAATATAACTAAGGCCTCCAGGCCAAAATGCTGTATATTTTTTTGTACTTTTTGATCTCTAATAAATATAATTTTTTGCCTTCACCCTACGTTGTGACGGCTGTGGACCTCCTTTTTTCTATTTTTTTTTTCCATTTCAGCCGCTCTTATTGCCGTTTTGCTTGCATTATTGACTTCCTTGTGGTCGGAGATGGTGCCACGGTTTAATTGGAGACACACCGGGACACGGCCACAGTAGCCCGATGCCGGGGTAAGGTGAACAAAGCTATGTCGGTCTACCTTCGTAGACTGGGTGGTGTGGCAGTGCGACACAGGGAACTGGAGGGCATGTTCCCCGCGTACTTTAGGAGAGATGGAGTGCACCTGTCAGATGTGGGGTGCGATTTCCTGAACCTTGGGTTTCAGGAGGGTATTACCAGAGCCCTGTTCTTCTGTAGTTGGGGGGGTGCCCATGAGCTTTAGGTGTCAAGCCATGTTCTGTGGCGGGGAAGGGCTAGGATAAATGTGAAGTAGGTGGAGTATAAAGTGGTCATGGCAAGGTTTAGGCTGGATGAGGATGGAATGGTTCAATTGGTTGGTAGATTCAAGCTCATCGGTGGCTTTGAACCTGGTGGTGTCGGGGTGTCTCGGCACACCCCTACAAGTTAAACAATTGGTTACGGGGCCTCTTTGGTAGGCCGTGTTATGGGGCCTCTTTGGTAAGCCGTGTGTTATGTTACATGTTATTTATATTGTTATTTATTGTTTATTGATATGGGGTCATTGCCAGGGGTATTTATGTATGGAGGGGATTGTATTAAAGTATTATTATGTGGCAATGACCCCAATGTGTTAATTTCTGTTTTAATTAAATAAAGTTGCGGACTACATATTTCCAACAGAAAGATGGTGTCTGTGTCTTATTAAAGGTCTACGTGGGGTTATAGCACATGCCGAATAACAACTGTGCACCTTCACACACAACACCCTCACACACAGCACACAAATAGCACCCTCACAAACACACAATACCCACACACAGCACACAAACAGCATGCTCACACACAGCACACTAAAAGAACCCTGACAGACACACAGACACAAACACCCTCACCCACATAGCACACTACCAGCACCCTCATACACAGCACCCTTACACACACACAGAACCCTTACACACACAGCAACCTCACACAGCATGCTAACAGCACACACACACAGCAGTGTATGCATGTGTGTGTATATAAATATATATATATATATATATATATATATATATATATACATACATATACACGCAGCGTTTGTGCTTTAGGGTGCAGTGATCACTAAGTAAATTATGAATGGCAGAGTACGTTAGAAGTGACAAGGAAGACTTTTGGAAAGAGGAGTGTCTTCAGGATTTTGCAAAAAGATTAGAGAGAGTTGTCAGACTTGAGGTGGGAGGTAATCTTTTGCAGCAGCATAGGGCTAGGAGTGAAAATGAAGAACATGGTTATGGGTTGCAGAGAAGGGTTAAGATCTCAAAGATCCCTAGGAAGGTTACTAGTACGGTCTACCCTTCTTTCTTCTCATAGAATTGTTGAATGGAGCCAAGTAAATGCATGGTTCCGTGGACCCGGTCTAGCCTGCAGACCCTAGGTGGCCACCTAAGGTTAATCCTGTTCTGATGGGCTGGGATAACAGACGTGGAGATTAACAAGTAAGAGAGCAAGAAGCAAGTACCTGTAGGCATTTACATACACAGATAAAACACATGAAAACAGAGCAATGGCAAAATGGAAGCAAATTAAAAGGAGATTTTTGAAGAAAGTGTGAGGCAGACTGGGCATGTTGAGAAGTGTATGGGCAACCATATATATATATATATGAATTATTTATTTGTGCAGTGTAGAGATATTCATAAAGGCTTTTGATGACATCACAGACAAACCAATATCTCAAGAAAATTCAACATTGTCAAAGAAATTGCACTTTTTTTGTACAAGGGTAGAACAAGACACACAACCTGTCAGAGGTTGGAATGGTTAAAAGGAAAGTAAGTCGAGAGACAGATTTATAAAATAGGTACGCTTAAAATAGAATGTACTGCTGATAGTGTGTAAAGAGAAAGCAAATAGCTAAATAGAGATGTGAAATTATAGGATCCATCCCTACTGCATGCAATCCATGTTGTGATCAGGGTCCCCTACACAGCTTGAGATCAGCTGATGCCTGAGTCTCCATGTGAAAGTCCTCAGAGGCCAAGACCAGAGCACTGTTTAACATGAGCATAATGGCTCCACCATGGATTCCTCCAGGTAGCAGTCACCTGTCTTCTTGAGAGATGAAGGGTGTGTATGGGTCAGGTGTATAGTCCCAAGCATGGTAGGCTTCCATAGTGGTCTTTGTTGTCCAGTGGGGAGGGACACGATGTAAGGTCCCAGCTGCCCAGTACATCTGATGCTAATAGCTTCTAGGTGACTCCACCATTATCAGCGGCAGGTGTGAAATAAGTTAGAGGGACCGGAGGGCAACACTGTTTCTCCTGCAAAGAGCAGTTGGAGTGTGGGGCACTGTTTCTCCTGCAAAGAGCATCGAGCAGTTGGAGTGTGGATCACAGTTGTGCCACCTCGGTAGGCCTGTCCGTGATCGCCACTATTTTTGGGGCAGAAACTCGCTGGGGGAATTGATTCCATAAAGTATGTGGATGACACCCTGGGGCTGGGATAACCCCCGTGCAGCAGGTAGATCAGGTCAGCCATTTAAGGCTGTCGGGGAGCAACCGCCTCCCCCACACAGACCACGCTTGCAGGCCGCAAGAGCCGTTCGAACAAGTCCTGCGCTTATTTGGCATTGTCATGAATTTTATGTTGTTCCCTGTCACTTAGCACTCAAGATATGTTTATTAATAGCATCTATCTATTGATAATCAGCAATGTATGCCATGCAATGCAGGAGCTGAGGTGACACGTGTCCACTCTGCAGTCAGGCCACATCCACTGGGCAACTATATTTTGAAGAGTAATGACAGCATGTAACAGATGAGTGAGGGAGAGTTGCAATAGTCAAGTCTGGTGAAGATAAGGTCATGGGTACGGAGGTTTGCAGCAAAGAAAGTGATGGAAGTTTTCTACCCATGTAATGCATTAGATAATGGAATCACCACTGGAGTGTGTCCCAGATACTTAATACATGATGTTCATTTTCCTCCTTGATGTAATCCAACATTTGATGGAATCCTGATGATCCCTGTGTTTCCAGTTTAGTAATATTTACTAACACTGTAGTTTTAACTAGAGCAGAACAGGGCTGAAAAAATATGCATGTCCCCCATGTTATGCTCCGTGATTAGTGCATTTTAAAGAATATCTTGGAGTATTTGTCCATAATTCCCAATTTCAACACGTTCTACCTAATACAATAACAATAACCTTTTTATGATCTACCGTTATAACATTATTTTCTATATCAAACTAGAAGTATTTCGGAGGAAGATTTTACAGGAAAACAGCTCTGTCAAAGTAATGTATTAAACAGATATCTGTACTTTAGAGACGTTCATTTTGCAAAATGTATCATGACGTTCACATTAATCATATATTCTGCTTTTTAAATGCCCCGGGCAAAGCAATACGTGTCTTGAGAACTCCAAACAATATGGTTGATTTATTGTTTCCATGGCAGCCATAACTCGGAGCTTGCTATGATGCTTCTTCTGTCTTGATATATAAATTTTTCTTCCCAATTCTTCACTTTCTTTCAATTTTACTTAATCACAATACAATTATGCTTCACTGAAACAATAACACAGATATAAATTCAATCTTCCACGGCCAACATCATCTGGTAAGCTAAAAGAAGACGGGGATTATGTTTGGTACGTAGTTAATTCCACCACTTACTTCAAAAGGTTTGCAGTTTGTTTGTTGTTTTTGCGGCTTTAAAATATCAGAATATATTGAAACTGATGGCTAGCTGAACATAATGTCATGTGGGCACGTTATGCCAGTGTACAATGGAATGCAGGAAAATAAAACTAAATCAAGCGTATGACTCACAAATATCTCTGCAATTATTCCAACATAAATACATGCAATGATAATCCTACAGGGGTTTATTTACTCAATGGTGCAATATGATCAATGGAAAAATAAATGGTGTATCAAATAGCCCCATTACCTTCTTGGCACAGAATTATAAAAAAATATAAAACATAACAATAAAAGCATTGCGGATTCCCAGAACATCCCAAGAATCATAAATAAAAGGGATCAGCTCCTATCTCAAAACTTTGATTTTCCACATGGGTAAGCAGGATCTAACCTTACCCTGACAACCCATGTGTATGGTTGGCTATTATTAAATATTGGGACTACCCACAACTCTTTAATATACAGGTTGAAAAAAATATTAGAACTCATCAAATTTAACCTCAGACTGGCAATTTTGTGTTCTTGTGTTTTTGTGCTTAATTACCTATTTTGGGGCATTAAGGCCTCGGATTTACCGAGCTAGTTTTTTTATGTATACTATAGATAGATGTGTTTACAACCGAAATTTGCCAAAAAAAATGTTTTTAAATCTCATTCATTTTTACGTATATCACTAGTGTTAGCAAAATAACCTTTAATACCCTGTAAATTAGGATGCTTGAGAAAACAGAAAAACATGTTTTCTTGCAAGCAAGAATTTACAGCAGAAAAGTAATCCACAGAGACAAACAGTGAAAAAAAAAAAAAAAAAAGATGTGTCTCAGCACAAATGAAATCTCTTGTCGCCTAAATGTCCTGTCTCGGTAAACATTGCATTTTATGACCGTGTGAGTTATATATCCACAGGGAATTGGAAACATGTTTTAAGTTTTGTAGGTATCTTCTGTGTGCATGTTGCTGAGTTACCATTTTGCTGATTTACTAACTGAACGCACATCTAGATTTTACTCAAGGGAGTCTACATTAATTAACCTCAGTCCTTGGGCCTAGGTTCCAAAGAGGTAGGGAGGATGGATATCTTCAGAGAATATTGAAAGTGGTTTGTGCGGTTGCTAAGACACATGATGGTAAAGTATGAATTTCCTGAAAACAAGTAGTGTTTGCTTCATAGAACGTTATTTCGAGACCAGTGTCACAGCAATAATTCAGACAGCAGGGTGGGACATTTTTATTTGTTTTTGTTTAGGATGCATCCTTGCAGCAGGTAGATCAGAATGGGGCAAGGTGTGAAATGTAGCTCCTGTCCCCTCTATATGTGCAGTTGCTGAATGAGAATGAAATCATGGCAGATTGCAGCACATTAGTGCCGTGATACCCCAGTCTCACAATCACCAACAGCCGAGGGCACAATTGCCCTCCGAAATTTTGAGGCCCTTTAGACAGCTCAAGGCCTAGGCCCCTGGGACCTGCCGTGAGCCTGCCCACAGGATCAGAACTGGGTCCTACCATAGGCCTGTGAATTTACAGCATAGGGCAGCGGCTGTATTATCTGAGGGATAAAAAGGAGAGCAGGTTATTTTATGATTATTTAAGTTTATTCCAGCCTCCTTACCTCTGACCAAGGGGTACTGTTGTGGTCCTGTGTCGCCCTGGCCAAATAAAACTGCTATAGCCCCCTGATGGTGACCAAGAGAACAAAAGTTTCTCCAATATCCCTGTAGTCTGTGTGAGGTAGGATTTCCAGTATCCTTGCCTTCAGAGTGTTGTACTTCCTCCATTGTAACTGTAATCTAAGTTTACTAGGTTCTCCACTATTCATGCAGTCTCAGGGTGCTGGGTTCTCCAATCTCCCCAAGCACCCCTGCAGCCTGCTTGCAATAAGGTACCCATTACTCCTGCTGTCTGAGCGTGGTAGGATCTCCAGTATTTCTTGACCGTCTTAACAGCATTATCGACCCTGAGGCCTTGCTACACAACTACCCACTGGAATAAAAATTGTAAACTATTAATAAAATTAAGCTTATAGTTATTGGTATCTCCAACATAATCATTGTTTAAAGGGAGGCAGCAGTTTTCTCCAGGCAGCAGTTTTAACTCACCTGGTTCCAGAGCCGGGAGCCACGTGAAGCTGTGCCCCCTATTTCATCAAAATGACAAAAGAGGCAGGCGCGAGCAGGGAGCAATGAGACGCTTCCATTCATGCCGCCCTCTGAAGTCCTGAGCGCACTACTGCTGACAGGCAGAAGAGAGAAGGCGCGCACACAGTGCCTTCTCTCTCCTGCACACGTCAGACGTATTTTAATACGTCTGACATGTACAAGACCTTTTTAGGGCCCTGCATGAGTGACGGCCACTGGATGTATTCCTATCAATCAATATAAACACTGTATTTTCTCTGAAAATACAGTGTTTACATTAGATTGCCTGCAGGAAGCTATAGATCATACCTGAACATTAAGCTGTAGTTGTTCAGGTGACTATAGTGTCCCTTTAAACATTAAAAAAACATGATGTACAGCAGAGATTAATTTACACACGTAATTTTCCATACATATGTGTGAAAGCCATTTCAAATGCTGCTGCCTCATTGTGCAGGGAAGCTGTTTTTTAACATTTAACAGCTGATACTGAGGTGATTAATAAAGAGGGTTTAAAGGTTGCGAATAAACCTCCCGGAATAATATACTGAAAATTTGGCAAGCCTTTGGGGCCCCTATGCTCGTGGGAGACCTCGGGAAACTGTCCAGCGTGCTCTTGTGCCCTTGACGACTCTGACACCAACGCACTTCCTGCCAGCGTGATAGACGGCCGATCCCCTCCTGCCACCGTGTGATTTACTTGCCTTCCTTCTCAGCTTTAATAGTCAACTTGCTGACTGTACAATGAAAGAGAAAAAGAGTTTTGATGTTATGTCATGTCCTCGTCCCTCCACTCACAGCACTGCTTCCTATAGTGTGATGTTTGCACTGAGAAGGGAGGCTAAGCACTGCACTAAGCAATGACAGCTCAACCACATTAGAAGTACTATAGTAGGCGGGATTGAGAAAACGACAACTTGAAGAGGAAGAAGAAGAGATAGGGGCCATGAAGAGATAGCTGGAGATGGGCAGGGAAAGATAACTGAAGGTAGATTGAGGAGAGATAGCTGGGTGTGAACAAGGAAGAGATAACTGGGGGTAGATTGGGGATAGATAACTGGGGGTGGGCAAAGGAGGGATTACTGGGGGTAGATTAAGGAGAGATAGCTGGGTGTGAGCAAGGAAGAGATAACTGGGGTAGATTGGGGATAGATAACTAGGGGTGGGTAAAGAAGGGATTACTGGGGGTAGATAACTGGGGGTGGGCAAAGGAGAGATAAATGGATGTAGATTGTGGATAGATAGCTTGGAGGCTAGGGAAAGATAACTGGGAAATCGGGGAGAGATAGCTGGTAGCTAGGGAAAGATAATGAGGTAGATTGAGGATAAATAACTGGGGGTGAGCTAGGGAGACATAACTGGAGGTAGATTGGGGATATATAGCTGGAGGGCTGGAGAAAGATACCTGGAAGAGCTAAAGTAATTTAACTGGAAGCTAGGAAGATATCTAGGAGTGGGTTAGGGGAGATATATCTGAGGAGGACAAGGAAGAGATAAAGGTAATCTAGAGATTAGTAATTGGAGATTTTATGAAAATGGATGTGATTTACAATCATCCTGATGCTCACCCAACCTTTAAGCTTGGGTGAGCATCATAAGAATTACAATTTGCACAAATATGTAAAAATGTGACCCACAATACCGACATTACCGTCATAATTCCTGGCTAAACAGCATGGAAATTGTACTTCGAAATTGTATTTCACATTATTTATTTAGGCTAATGACTTAATTTTCCCATACATTGGGCACATACACACACACTGATATTGTGCACACAAAAGAACATACAACATACACACGCACACTGACAGTGTACATGTGCAGAGTTCCCCTGCTTACCCACATCACACAGACATTTCATCTAAAGGGTGTAGGCTGTTGTACAGAGCTTCTTGTGTAACGTGAGCTATAATAAACAATTGGTTCAAGAAACATAAGTTCTTAAAAAAACAATTCACATACAATTTAATTTACTATCTATAATCATACTCATATAAAAACAATGGATTCCATTGTCCATTCAGGGTGTGGCAAAAAATTAATAATACTAATGCAATTGTTTTTAGTATCTTTTTAGTTTTGACACAGACTTACTGTAAATGAGAAAAATACAGTTTACAGATCATTTCATGTCTGTATTCCCAAGAAATAATCCAGATCTTTAGCAAATTAAACACACTTAAAAGTTGCCTTAATAACAATTAAAACATTATCTATCATAACTGATCTTCAGTTTAATCACCATTGTTGTGACTGACTAAACCTACTGCCAGAGACTTGAATGCCAAGAATTGTCTACAAGTTGCAATATGTTTGTGACCCAAACAGCAGTGAGAACAGATTCATATCTGTGTGTTCATATCGGTGTTCTGGCATTGATTGATGTATCTCTTTCTGAAAACTCATAAAAAAATGTAATCAATGAACATCTGTACACGACCATGAGCAAGTCGGGTTAGGGCAAAACTTAACTATTTCTCATTAGTGCCACCATCTGTGTGTGCCAATCAAGGATTCGGATAAGCAATGACCTTGGCATGTTGGTTAGTATATATTCCTGATCCATTTTTATCAATTAATCTCGATTCACGAGAGGGATGCAATCAATCTGCTTTTTACTTTATGACAAGGTTGAGAAAAGGCAGCTCTGCGGGTGTTTGACTACAATTCCTATAACTCTCAGTAAGCTGTATAGTTTGTAGAGAGCTATACTTGTGTATGCAAATGAAGCATTAGACTGGTACCAGCTTGGTAAAACCCTTGAGCTGATATTAAAATGTCATATCTTACAGTACTAGCGAGAGCTTAAAACGTTACTTCCCACAGCAAGTCTGGAAGGTCCATGGCACATTAACCAGGAGTTCATTTCTGCTTGCCAGGGCTAAATTTTCAGTTGCCAGTGGCGAGTACAGATTCTGAGCCCTGCTCTTGATGACTTAATACTGTCCATTTGTTCAGCAATGTAATTTCACTACCCATCATTTTGACATGTTCAAAGAAATGAAATTAATCTAGATGTCCCTTATACCTACAGTTATTGTGGAATGACCTGTTACCTTGTGCTATAAAAAATTTAAAATAAAAATGCCAAAAAATTTAAAATAAAAACCTGCACTTGGCGCAATGCTACAGTTGTAGCACCTCTACCACTGATTCAAAAAGCATCTAAAAGGTCAAATAAATGTTTGAATTTGTCTAATAATTGTCAGGAATCCTACTACTCTCCTTCTGGCCCTGGTGGGACTTAAACCAGTATCTCCTACTTTTTGCCTCTGCGCTCTGCTTGTTGAGCCACTAGGAGGCTTTCTTGCCTGGGAAGATTCTAAGATTCTAGGTTACTGATCACTGTGATTGGTTGTTTTGCAGAGCACCTGTGGATAGCACAGGTACTGTCTGTCCTTGTTAATAAGTCTCAGGAAGTAAAATCAGTTAGTCAGGACCACCCTATTTAAACAGAGCTCCCTGGCTCATCTAAGCCTTTTTGTGGTTGCAGAGTCCTTAGTGATATCTTGTCCTGATCTTTGATTCTCTCTTATTTTGACCCTGCTTGCCTGACTACGTTTCTGCTCTCTGGCCCTGTTCACACGTAATTCGTGTTTCATTTTCTGGCTTGTCTGACTACAAGGCCTGTCCCTGTCGTGTTACTGGTATTACTTTTCTCCATGTTCCTGACCCTTGCGTGTCTGGACTGCAGCTTGGTTTCTTGTTTCCTGTTACCTGCTTGTCTCTGGTATTGTGTGTTTTGTATTTTTGTTCCTCTCCTGGCCTGTAGCCTTCTCTAGTCCTGTTACTTCATAGTTCTACCTTTATCTTAGCCCAGTCGCTCTAAGTTCCGGTCTTTGTCTTTGTTAGTTCCCTGCTGAGGATTCTTTAATCTAACCATGACAAGAATAATGGGGAGTATACCCAATATTTCTCAGAATACCTAATAAGGTAGGAATTTTTTGTATCTGTTGCCTTTATTTTTTTAATGTGAGCCATCTCTTTTTTGACCAAATAGATTATAGTTTATATTTATGCCACCTTTTCCAATAGAAAAGTGGTGAAATTTTTCGGTGGTCTTCTAAAATTGAAATTTCTGCTAAAACCAGTAGACTTTACTATTAAGAAAATCATCAGTTTTTTAGATCCTTCAAATAAAAATGATCAAAATGATAATGGAATAAAAATTTTCAGAACAATTTGATGAATACTCCACAATATTTCATTTTTTTCCCTTCAAATATGTCTAGGGTGAGAAAACAACTTTTATGATGAAGATTTGTCAGGGAGCCATTTCCAGGACAGAGGTAATTTAAACAGTGTATTTCTACATTTAATCCTATTTTTCAAACCTCACAAACACACTTGCTAAATGCAATGTATAAGTAAAGATAAAAATAAAATAATAATAAACCGAAAGACAAGTGCACATTATCAACTTCATGCCAGACGAGACAATCTGTAAAATCAGAATACACGGGGCCAAGCTCCTTCTATTATTACATTTCATAAAAAGACATGACCACATACTGCCTATTCTCCGAGGGATAAGGCATCTGGACAAATGTTACACGGACAATGCCTTAAATAACAGCACAGTAAGGTTATTAGCTCCTCAGCGGCTCCGTAGTAAAGTATAGCTGCAGACAGCACTATTACATGATTGCTGTTTGTGGACAGGGTATCTCATTGCTTGTGTCCATGTTTCAACAGTTTTTTATTCTACTTTGAATTTAGAGGGTGGTCTCATGTGGGTTTTCCCGTACTCAGCCACCCATTAGCAGAGACTTTGATGGATCTGACGTGAAAGAAAATGAAAGTTGCAGTCAATGGAAGAATTTGCACCATACTCAGTCACGATGAACTGTAAACAACTTAAAAAACAAATTGCCCGGCCTGATAAAAAACAAAGCTCAGACATTAGCAATGCTTAGTATATGGTAAGGCCTTACATACAGGATTCTACTATTGTGATACATGAAAGAATATAATTTTATTTCTTTATATAAACATTTTTCTATTCGTATTATTATTTATTACCTTTTGGTTATTTTTGGAGGATGAACCCTCCTTCCCATCAGATCTGCCAATATCCAGTGGGCAAAACAGACTATAACTACACTAATAAACAGATACAATATCAGAAAAGTAATTCTGTACAGAGCTCAGGGAGGATTTTTTTTTTTTTTTTTTTTAAAGACAAATGCTGTGGAATTGTGAGCAATGTGGGAGGGAGGGTGGGAGGTAATAGCTAGGTTCCCCTTGCTGGTCCTTTGCCTACAACAGTGGCGGGTCCGGGGGGGGCAACGGGACTATTGCTCCCGTCCCCCGAGAGCCGTTGCTCTCCCCTGCAAGGCCATTCTAAATGCCTTCACGGACCGGAGGGGAGATCAGAGATCTCCCTCACTGGTCCGCATGCACTTTGCAGGGTGGCCGGCATGGGAGAGAGAGGAGACCCGGGAGCTCTAGCTTGCAGCTCCGCCATGTCTCCTCTCGCGAGTATGGAGCATTGCCACAGTTACCAAGGCAATGCTCCATTCTTGCGAGAGTGAACTGTAGCCTCAGGAGCTGCAAGCTAGAGTACACTCATCACTAGAACCGCCAGGGAATTTCTCCAACGGACCACCAGGGCTTCACAATCAATATCCTCCCTCCCTGAGCAAAGGTAAGAAGGGAACGGGGGCTATAAAGAATATTTTTTTAATTAAAAAAAATAAACATTTGTATCAATCTGCCCCCTCCCCAACTACACACACACTGCCCCCACAGCCCCCCATATACACATGGCCCTCACTGTACCCCCATTCACACACTGCACCCACTGTATCCCCATACACACACTTCTCCCACTGTACCCCCATACACACACTTCTCCTCCATACACATACTGCCCCCACTGTACCACCATACATAATCTATCACACACTGCCCCCACTGCACCCCCATACACACACTTCTCCCCATACACACACTGCACCCCCATACACCCTTGGCCCCCTGTAATCCCCCTTGGTGGTCCTCCATCCCTCCCCTTAGTGGTCCTCCCTCCCCCAAACCCCTTTGTAGACATTCCCCTCCTCCCCCCACCCCGTTAGTGGTAATCTCCCCCCCTCAGTGGTCATTATCCTCTTTCTCCCCCCCGCCCTTAGTGGTCCTTACCCTCCTCCCCTCTCCTTAGTGGTCCTCCCTACTTACCCCCCTTTGGTGGTCCTCCCCCCCTTAGTGGACCTCCCCCCTCCTCCCTCAGTGGTCCTTACCTCCCCTCCCTCAGTGGTCCTTACTCCCCCCCTCCCCCCCCCTTCCCCAGTGGTCCACTCCTTCCTCCCCAGTGGTTCTTACTCCCCTCCTTCCCCAGTGGTCCTTCCCCCCTCCTCCCCCAGTGGTCCTTTCTTTCCCCTCCCTCCAGTGGTCCTTACTCCCCCCATCCCTCTCCTCCCACTGGTGGATCCAGGGGGGGGCAACGAGGCAATTGTCCCCCCTGAGAATCCGAGGATCTCCCTCTCCCCTGCCGGCTAATGCAGGGCTGGCGCTGTCTAAGTGCCAGCCCTGCAATGTGCCTTCATGGACCGGAGGGGAGATCAGAGATCTCCCTCTCCGGTCCACAGGCACTGTTTGCTGGCCGCCGGCAGGGGAGGGAGAGAGAGAGAGCTCAGTCTGCAGCTCCTCCAGGTCCTTCTCTTGCGAGCACGGAGCAACGCTCCGGATCTCGCGAGAGTGAACTCTAGTCCTGGAGACTGGGGCTAGAGTTCACTCTCACCACATGGACCACCAGGGATTCCCCACCAGACCACCAGGGATCGAGAAATGTCCCCCTCCTCCCTAAACAAAGGTAAGAAGGGAGGGGGACATTATGTATATTTTAAATAAAATAAATAAATAATTTTATCAAATAAAAAAAAAAACATTAAAAAAGCCCCCCTTTTTTCACACACATACCCTACTCACACACACACACACACATACACTGCCCCCACACACACACATTGCCCCCCACATACATACACTGCCTTCACACACACACATTGCCCCCCACATACATACACTGCCCCCATACACACACATTGCCCCCACATACATACACTTCCCCCATACACACACATTGCCCCACATACATACACTGCCCCATACACATAGACTGCCCCCACATACATAGACTGCCCCCATACACATACACTGCCCCCACATACATACACTGCCGCCAACACACACACACACCCTACACACACATTGGCCCCCACACACAAACTTCCCCCCATACACACATTGCCCCCCACTCACACTGCAACGCACACACACACACTGCCCCCCTAACACACACTGCCGTCCTCACGTACACACTGCAACTTTCACACACACACACTGCTCACACAGTCCTTCTTACACAAACACACACACACTGCACCCCTGCTCCTATGCCCTACGACAGCCCCATTTCCAAGCAGACCTCAGGTAAGTTGTCAAACTGTTCTTAAACGGTTTGACTACTTACTCTGGGAGGGGGTCCCGGCACTACTGGCACCATAACCACTACACTGAGCTGTAGTGGGTATTGTGTCTGGATTATTTCTCTAAATAATCTGCAAGTGCCCCTCCCGAGGTCAGGCTCTGGATCTTCGCCATAATGTCTCCTCCCCAGTGGTCCTTACTCCCATCCCTCTCCTCCCCAGTGGTCCTTACTCCCCCTCTCCCTCCTCCAGTGGTCCTACTCCTTTCCCTCTCCTCTCCCAGTGGTCCTTACCCCCATCCTCTCTCCCCAGTGGGTCCTACTCCCTATCCTCTCCTTCCCCAGTGGTCCTTACTCCCATCCTCTCTCCCCCAGTGGTCCTACTCCCTCCTCCCCACAGTGGTCCCTACCTCCTCCCTCTCCTCCCCAGTGGTCCTACTCCCCTGTGGCCCCTACCTCCCTCCCCTGGTGGTCCTACTCCCTGTGGTCCTTACTCCCCTCCCTCGCGGGTCCCACCCTCTCCCACGGTGGTCCTTACCCTCCTCTTCCCTCCCCTTGTGGTCCCTACCCTCCTTCCCCTGGTGGTCCTTACCCCCCCTCCCCTGGTGGTCCATACCCTCCTCCCCTTGTGGTCCATACCCCCCTCCCCCTGGTGGTCCTTACCCTCCTCTTCCCTCCTGTCTATGTAGCGTGGCCGGGGGGCGCGGAAGGCGGGACAGGAACCTCTGTTTTCTGTACCCGGCCTCCGACGGACTGACAGGAAGTGAGCACTTCCTGTCAGTCCGCCGGCGGCTGGGTACAGGAAACAGAGGTTCCTGTCCCGCCTTCCGCGCCGCCCGGCCAAGCTACATTGAGAGACCGGCAGGAGGGAGCGCTCTGCGCTTCCCTCCTGCCAGTCACTCAAATCCGGGCGCAGGGATCCGGAGCCCCCTGCTAAGGTGCGCCCTAGGCGGCTGCCTAGGTCGCCTTACAGGTAGCGCCGGCCCTGCCTATCCCCTACTACAGCCCCTATCCTGGCAGACCCTAGGTAAATTGTCAAACTGTTCTTAAATGGTTTGACTATTTACTCTGGGAGGGCACCACGACACTCCTGGCACTATAACCACTACAGAGAGCTGTAGTGGTTATGGTACCAGGAGTGTCGTGGTGCCCTCCAGAGTAAAGCTCTGGGTTATTGTGCCTCTCCCGAGATAAGGCTCTGGATCCGCCACTTGCCTACAGGGGAAATATTTTCACGTCTGTTGTCAGCATGCAGTGTGTGCTCATGTCAGATGTAATTTATGGACAAAATTGACATTAAGCAGCCTGAAACAGAGTTCTGGCTGCCAATGCCATGTGTGCTGGGGGTTCAACTAGCCCACAGCGCACAATTAAAAATATCTATGTATGTGCAGTGTTCCAAGCAGAAATACTGCACATACTGACTCCTAAAACCATAACCACTTCAAATCACTGAAGTGGTCATGGTGTTTGGAGTAATCGTTTAACATTTGCATAATATATATATATATATATATATATAATGACATGCAACAATTTCAGATACGTAGTTTTCCTATGGGTATCCAAAACAAACCAGACTTGTGATTGGATATAATCCAAAATGTCCTTTAATTGGTGAGATAAATTGGATTCTGACAGTTGTATGGAAAGGTACATGATCTATTTAGCATTCAGTGTAGTGACTTTTGGGAAAAATAAACTCAGTTATATGTTACAAACTATTTCATCCATCTCAATCTACACTAATAGAGCCAAATAACGTATAATGAAATGCACTTTGTAATTTAAATCTCTTTCTGTTAGTAAAGTTTCCAGGATGAGTTGCAAAGGAATGGAGATATTATTTGCTATAGTAGAATTAAGTCTTCACATTTGATAAACCTGCATGTCCCCAGAGGATGGTTTCTCTGGCATTTTGACTGTCTCTACCAATATGTTATTACTAAATTAAAGGACACGGAAGACAGCAATACAGCTTCTAAGGGGGTTCATTTAAAATTAGAAAATAAACCAATTAGGATCATAACAATTATATTTATCTATGTAATGCTATTAAATAACTTTATTTACTATTGATTTTTTTTATTATTTCTAATTTCATTTTGATTATTGTATTGTTTGACTAATTGTATTTTTATATTTGTACATTAAACATGTTTAAATAAGAAAATACCTAATAGGTTTCATTACATTCGTATCAACAAATTAAAAAAAGATTATGAGAAAGAATGAGAGAAATAGTTTATTATTCTTCCTAATGTCAAACATTTCTCAAAATAACCTTCTGGGAGCTATTTCAATGTTTTAATATAAAAATCAAAAAAAGGAGAGCACTTAAAGGAACACTCCAATGTCCAAATGGTCAAAAAATATATCACTGTTTAGTATATTTACCCCCAATTAATACATACATGATTTTTTTATATATTAAAAGAGCTTGCAAAGGCTGCAGATCTTATGAACTGCAGCCTTAGCTAGCCATCCCCTTTCTCCAGGAAGAGACTTTGAGTCTCTTCATAGGGAAGTAACCAATCAGAGGCTTTTCATTGAAGTGGTGCCCTCATGCGCACACACACGCATGTCTGGTCTGAGGCCTGGAGGAGGTGTGGTGAGCTGATCTGAGGTCTGTATGGGAGGAGGAGGCAGGCAGTACCTAGTACTATGTACACAATATTAATAACGACAAACTAGTTGTTTTTAACAATGTTTTGTATATTTGTATATTTTTTTGTTAGTTTCGGTACTCTTTCGTTATTAATATTGTGTACATAGTACTAGGTGTTCAGTGTTTGTAGTATACTCTTGACACAGTCCTATTGTGGACTTTTTATTCTTATTACTTATTAAAAGTTAAGTCTTATTACAGATATTGTTTCATTTCATACAGTATTCCATCTTATTTATTAGTTGCTGCATCCTCCTCTTTTTGTTTATTGTCTACAACAGGGGTTACCCCCCACTATGGAGGTATGCACAGGCTTTATTTTCTTTCTTTCTGCTCTTTCCTTTTTCTTTACTTTTCTGTACAAGTCTAATGTGTATTTAATGTACGAGATTCTGATAATGGCCTTGAAAGGTCAAAACATAATCATATCTATTATCTATCTATATTGTTAAATTATATATATAATCCACATGGAATATACATACATACATACATACATACAAACAAACATATACACACTCACTTACTCACTCACACACACTGATGTTCTTAGGAATTGACCTCCATAGAGTATGTAAAACTGCCTGTGATGGGGAACCTGCATGGCATGCATCTAGTGGTGTTATTATTTAACATATTACTTGGTTCAGCATAGTTCAAGGTTTCCTTTATCTGTAATCATTGTTTCACTGTATGCTGATGACCATGGTCAGAAACAGAGCTGTGGCTGTGTGAGAAAATACATCAGGCTACTTTAAAAAAACATTCCAGAAATACCCAGCAGAGTGTGTAGACCCATTGTTCTTCTCCCTTAGGCTTTTATTGCATTTTATTCCTGATTCTTATCTGTCAAAGCTGTATTACGAACACTATAGAGCCCTCTGTCTACTCTCTCCCTCACACCCCCACCAGCCAATAAAGGGTTAAAAACCCTCTAATCACTTTCCTGATTCCAGCGCCAATTTCCCTCGGCACTGGGTCAGCTCTCCGCCTCCCCCAACATCATCTGGCAGGGGCTAATGCACGGCTAGCCTCCTAGGCACACTAAGCCCTCCTAATAGGGGATTTTACTGACACTGGATGTCCTAATGCTCCCGAGGTCAGGCTCTGGATCCGCCACTCTCTCCTCCCCCAGTGGTCCTTACTCCCCCCATCCCTCTCCTCCCCCAGTGGTCCTTACTCCCCCTCCTCCCCCAGTGGTCCTTACTCCCCCCTCCCTCTCCATCCAACATCAATTAGGCAACCTAAAGTCTGGTAAGATGCCAGAAGGGCCACAAGAGGCTATATTACTGCTGCAATACAGTATTTCTACTGCTGTTTCTCAAAAAACTGAATATTTTACATTGCAAGACTAAGAGCAATTGGGACACTGTACTCAGACCACTTCAATGAGCTAATTTCTTCCATCTTTTGGCTTCAGCTTGACAGATCAGCTAAGCTAAGCAGTAGAACTGTTTTTCCATGGTCCATGAACATTGCATTGCAGCATTCTTTCTCTACCAGGGTTCACTAAAGTCCGGGCATTGTTGATGGAATTCAAGTCTGATGTCATAAACATGTCTGATGTCATGATGTCATGAACTACTCCAAGTATTCTGGTGGTGAAATGGTTAAAATTAACTATTTGTATGAACTAGGCTGGAAATAATGATAAAAAATACCCCTTAACACCATCCACACTTAAATATAATAATATAAATATTACCATTTTATAACGCTGCTACCACCAAGACAATGTATAAATGGAGTGACTCCATTAAATATAATTTAGCACAATATCTATGCAATTTCAAAACACTAATAAATAAACTCTTCAGGTACGTGAGTCTTTACCAGATAAAGGGAGAACTTACAAATGACAAACAAATTATTTAGCCCAACAAAAAATAAAAAGGAAAAATTAACAGAAAAACCTAACTACTCACGTAGATGGTAAAGTAACAGTATTTTCTGCTCGGTGGGATCTCCAGCAAGGAAAATGATGTCTTACTCAAAATTAGATCTTGTATTCATCTCAAGTTTCCAAGCAGGTTCAGAGGTGGAATAGGTGGAGGGGAAGGCATATATATAGGAACCATAAGTGACTACCCCTTGTGTTTCAGATCAACATCAATGCAAATAGAAACTTTCCATTTTATTTACTCTGTTGTGCTTGCCGGAGAAATAATGATTGCATCTATGAATTTGTTGCAATTCTCTCATTCCATACTCATGTACCACTCCGACTTACACCCTAATTCTATAGACGTCACAATTCCTTCCAAACAGCTTAATCTGCACTAGCCATATCTGTACTCTTTTTGTAGGTTGTGCTCCCATTCTAAATATTCTCAAAAGGAGGCCACGTTCCATACTGTACTGGGAATTGTGGGAACAGTCGGCCACGTTCCATATTGTACTGGGAATTGTGGGAACCGCTAGGGAGCATGATAGAGAGACATGCTCCTTCCTTCAGTCCTCCTATGCTGACAGCTCACTGCTGTCAGCATTAGTGAGTGTGCCGCTGGACCACCTAGACGGCCAACCGGCCCGGCGGCACCAGTGTGGAAAGCAGCCTACCCCCTCTGAGTTCTTTTGGTAAATGGGAGGGGAAGAAAGAGACAGAAAGGGAATAGAGAGACACAAGGGGAGGGGGGAGAAAGAGACAGAGAGGGGGAATAGAGACACAGGGGAAGAGGGAAGAAAGAGACAGTAGGAGAATAGAGAGAGACACGGGGGAGAGGAAGGAAGGAAACAGAGGGGAGAGAGAGTATGACACAGGGAAAGGAGGGAGAAAGAGATAGAGGGGGAAGAGTGAGACACAGGGGGAGGAAGAGGGGGAATAGAGAGATGGTGGAGAGGGGAGAAAGAGACAGATGGGAAGAGAGATGTGGGGGAGAGAAAGACACAGGAAAGGGGGAGAAATAGAGAGACACAGAGGGAGAGACACACAGGGGGAGCGGGAGAAAGGAGTGAGACTGTCACGGGTGGCGGTCTGGAGACCGGAATCCCTGTGTGCCTGATGAGGATGATGCAAGTCTCAGCATGGAAATGGACAATCAGGGTCTGGTGCAGGGTAACCACATGCCCCCTGGTGTTCAGCACCAGGGTTTGTGTGGCCACATACCAGAGCCCTGATGCAACTTAAGCGGAAGCCAGGAGTGGATATTAAGCAGATAAGTATCCAGTACTAGAAACAAGTTAAGACTGGAATAGGCACCAAACAAGAAAACAAGACAAGACTAGTAGAAGAACCCAGAACCGGAGCAGAACAGAAAGCAGAACCCAGAACATGTACACAATACATGAAGGAAACATGAACAGGACATGGACAGAGCAGGACAGGACTGTACATGAACTGGGAATACAAGACAAAATAAAACAAGACAAGAGGAGACATAACCAAGTACTATATAGGTAATAAACATTGGAGATTTAGACATACACAAATGGCCAAGATGTATGCAGCCCACCACTGCGACAAAGTACTCCAAGTACGGTGGGTCCTAACTGCCTAGATATGCATGACTAAATAAACAATAAAACACACACAGTACTTACCTGCAAAGAAATGAGCAGAGGATAAGAGACCACTGCAACAGGGGGAACAGAGAGACACAGGGGGAGAGGAAAAATAAACAGAGGGGGAAGAGAGAGACTGGGAAGAAGAGGGGAGACATGGACACAGAGGAGCAGTGAGGGGGAGAAATAGGGGGGACTGAGGGAAGACAAAGAGGCACACAGAGGGGCTGGAGATACTAAAAGACACACATAGGGGATATATATATGACATGTATATTAATGTGTGTATTAGTTATATATATATAATTATGCCTATAATATTTACACATATATTAATATACATTTATATATGCAAAATACACAGAGAAATGTAATTAATATGTACCATATATAATGAGCAGATATTGGCCCAGTGTTGTTGCTAGGTGCATACTCCAGCCCAATAATATATTTAAAGTGAAGAGCGCACCCACAGGACTTTAAAATAAACAAGATAACTTTATTTTTTACAGTTGCGCCATACATACATTCACTATTAGCTTTTAGTTCCCAGTCCGGCCCTGCCAGATGGCTGAAATCTGGACCAAATTAATTAATTCTGGACCCTGAGGCTTCAATTCCAGGCCCAGATTTAAAAGAAATCCAAGCTATTTGTCTGCCATCAATGCTAGCAGCCAGTGCTCATATACTTAAAAAAAAAAAACCTTTGGCAGTGAGAATTAAGTGGTGAATGGCCAGCAACAGCTACCCAGTCGCCACTTTAAAAAACAAAAACAAAACTGAAATAAATAAATAAATAAATAAAAATCCTATAAGGTAAATACGATGCCATTATTACTATAATGGAGGAATTGTAGGTGTGTGCATATATACTAAATGTTTAAATCTAGCAACTGGGCAGCTAAAAAAAGGCCCTATCCCATGGGAATGGGGCCTGTGAAATAGCAGGGGATACACAGACCAACCCCCACATCCCGTACCCCTAGTGATTGGACATTAAGTTTGGGATTCTTAATGTATTAATGAGGAGGACCTAGTGTCCCCTCCAGCCTCCACCTATGGGTGTTGGATCGATGCTCTAATATTAATAAAGAGGTGACCTAGTGACTACCCTTGGGTTGTACCCATGGGCAATGGGTGGGGGCACTAATATTAATAGCATAGTAGTTAGGACCTAGGGTCATCCCCCCAACCCCCACCTAAGGGTGATAGCGGGGGGGGGGCAAATTTAAATCTTTCCATTTCTCTGAGTGCCTCCATCCTGGTGAACCCCCAAATAAAATTATGTCACCTCTGGATAAATAGGGGTTCACAATCCCCTAGTCAGCCTCCTAAAATAAGTTAATGTCCATATCTACCCTCCCTCACCCTAGTAATAGTGAGGGGTGCAATAAATTTAAAACCTGTTAGAAAAAAAAATAATGCTTACCATCATAAGTCTTCTTTCTTCTAATTCTTCGGTTCTTCAGCCCCCAAAAAGGCCAAATTAAAATCTATTATAACCAATGTCATTAATTAAAATAAAAATAAGGCATGATCGCAGAAAAAAAATGTAGCAAAAAAATCTAAACCGTGCCACAATATCAAATATTCCATCTTCACTCATGGAGGGCTCGCCACAGACTGAGCTCTCATACAGGGGAAAGAACTTATATAGGCTTTCCAACGATATCGCTTTGCAATATGGCTAAGAGTGCTCTGAGAGAAGTAACTTGGCTCTCAGAGCACCTCCGAGTGTTTTTTTCTAACTATTTCCCCATTGGCTGCAACTGCTACTAACGAGCAAATAGTTGTTCAAATTACCGATTCACTTGCAAAAACAAATGAATCATAAACTGTGAATGTGCAACTTGCCAGATGCATTAGTTTAACTTCTACTGCCATGCGGTCAATGATAAATCTCAGCTTCCTGTGCTTTATATTGGTTTAGATGTGGATATCACTGATTTTCTGAAGGCTTCCAAACAAATGATACATGATTAGTTGGATGAGACAAATTCTGACCTAATTTGACATTAGTAAATCCACAAATTGCCATTTCGGTCGGAATTCTCTAAGTTTCACCAAATTTTGGCCACTCAACAAAATCCAGTGTTTAGTGAATAATTATGTATATTTTCTTTCTATGTTTTCTTGAGATCACACATTTACATGGTCTGTGGCCTGTACTTGAACCAAACTAATTTATGAAGTCTGATACAAAAACTATTCTATAAGGTGCAGAAACATTTTTACCAAACCATGTTAACTAATTTTAGTGTGTGCTTCAAAATGTTAATTGGTTCGTAGTGGGTTAATAGAGCTGTGTGAAAAGTGAAAGTGAGAATTAAGTTAATTTTAATTCCTGGTGAAAAAAAGAGCAATGATGAATGGAGAACCAAAGTTGGCCTTTGCTGACCTAGAATGTTCTACAAACCGATAAATAATTGATGCAGCCCTCAAGCAATGATAGAGACATCCATCCAGATGAGTTCCATTTAAAGTGTTTCCACCTACCCCCAATATACTTGGTAAGGGCAATTACATAAGCACCTCTATTGAATTTTAAGAAAGAACTGCCAAATTCGATGTTTTTGCTTGAGAACAATGCTATGGCATTGATTTAATATTTTTGCAAAAGCTTTAAAAATATTTTATAATTTTGGTTAAATCTTTGAAACAATTAAAAAATTTGAAAAACATTTAAAAATTTGATTTTTTTAAATAAATTTTTTTTTTTTATGTATCATATCTTTTCTTTTCTCTTTTTTATAAATTCTTTATTTTTGTCGTGCTTGGTGGTGACAATGGTAAGACAGTATACATGAGAAACTTTACGATGATTCAGACAAAGCAGAGTAGTATAAATGTATACAGATTTCAGCACTTTTTTTTTCTCTTTTAAACACAATAATAAACTATGGTCACAGCGCAGGTTGTGTCTAACTATTTGACATTGTGAAGGCAGGTCGTGTGCCTACAATAACGAGTCGAGACAACATGCTCAAGTCGAGTACTATTAAATGGTAAAGATAAACAAGGCAAGTCGTGTGTGTGGCTATTGGTCATAGTTTAAGCAGGGTAGTTAGATTATATATCGATATATACCCCTGGGTACTGGTGAAATAAACATAAGATGATAGAATTGAGAAAATAAGAGGGTGAGTAAGTATGAAGGAATAACGTTGCTAGTCAACATCAAATAACATGCTAGGTCTGTTGTGCTTGGTAACTAGTAAAAGGAGGCCTACGTCATGCTGTTTAGATATAACTAGTGTTTGCTGCCCAATGCTAAGTTAGGAAGTTACACTTATGCATGGTATGTCAATAAATGGGCACGTATTCTTATTGATAAATATGGTTACACATCCTGACAGTCTGTTTTCAAGAGGTATATGTACTTGCTAGATAAGTGCCGCGGGCGTTACAAGCATTTGGAGGTAAAGTAGGACATGTGTGGTGTCAGTAAGCCGATGCCCTGCAGGATCACAGAGTCTTCCTGGTGTGGCGATCTGCACCATGCTTTCAGCGGTCCAGGAGTGCGGAGGAGGATAGTCCCTGTGTGGGGATTTGACTCACTCAGTATGTATTGTTTAGTCTCCCCACTTGGTGTGGTCGCGGGCCGCTGTTTTTCATGTGTGGATGGTCTGCTATGTCCGCCATGTTAGGTCTCGTGCTTCGCCAGTTCCTCGGTCGGTCTCGATCGGCTATGCCCCTCAGGGGCCTGTGCTGAGTTTTGGTATGCAGGCGGGGTAACGTTTGGCATTTGCTCGCGTGTTGCCCCCTGATGGTCTTTGTCAGTCTTGTCCGCTCTCCGTGGGGTTTCGGTGTTTCTGCATTCGGAGCGGCCCGTTTCGGATGCCTGCTTGTCTTGGGAGTGGGGCTCAAGAGGATACTTATGTCCATCCCTCCGGTTTCCCCTTTTGGGCCCTGTGTTGTGCCGTCGGGTGTTGTCCCCAATGCCAGTGGCCATAGGAGCGCCTCCAGCTTCTCCCAGAAAGCGCCGAAAACACCAGTGAGACGGATCTCTGTTTCCTGTCTGGCTCTGCACATGGCTGCGGTGTGTGGGCCAAGCGCCATTTTGTAGGCCTCACTAGCGTCTTCCCGCCTCCAATATTGTGTCGCTTGGGTACCCCTTATTAGGGGGATTGTGTGAGGGTGGTCCGGGATAACCCCCACCGGGCCATGGGGGGGGGAACGAGGGCTCTCAGTCGAGTTTCTCACCGTTTTTGGTGGCAGGAGAGCGGCCGTCTCTCCTGTGCTTGCCATGCTGGTAGGCCTCTTCAGGGTGTCGGGTGCGCACCGCTGGAAACGTCGCTTGATGGGTATCTTTTTGTGCGCCCCGTTGTCCCCTTGCATTTGGTGGCCTTTGTGTGGCTTTGTGTTGCCTTTTTAGTAGTTTATTTTTGCTTTTTCTGACGTTTTAGACCGGAGCTGTCGAGGCAGACGTCTAACCAGCTCAGCGGTCAGGCCCCGCCCCCCATATTTTTTAAAATTATATTTTATTATTTTGAAAAAAAAAACTATTTAAAAAGTCTATCCAAAAATATTAAATTATTTGAAAGGCGTATTCAAAATATTAAATTGAGACCTAGGTTTCTAATAAAGGAGTTTTTTTTATTGTAATCTTTTATGGTGACTCTCGAGACAGAGCAATGGTACCTGCATGTATCCTGTGAGTTCTGCCTTTGTAATTTTAATCAATTTTAATTAGTGCTACTCCATTTGCCCTAAAATTAGCATACTTTTTCCATATTAATATAAGAATTAAATATGCAAATTAATTTTAATTAAACTACATGTATGAAATAGGTCTGTAAAACAGCCATGACCAATTCATTATATCTCCCTTCTGTTTAAAGTATGAGGACCTTGCCTTCTCATAAAATATATATTGCTGAAGAAAAGCCACTTGTTGATAACAAAAGGTTTTTTTTTTCATAATGAAAGCAAGGAATAAAACACAGTCTGTGCTGGTCTTGTGCCCCTATCAGGATTACTCAAAGCTTAATAATATCCAATAGAAGCACATGTTTGTGGCTTGGTGAATGGTGTCAGGAGCAAGGATTTGGCTTTATTTCTCATGGTAGCTCTGTTTGGAATGGAGATAAGCTGTACAAAAAAGATGGTTTTCATCTTTCTCAAAAGGGAACAAATGTTCTCAGTGAGCAGTTCAGAGGTTTTGCTAGGATGTATTTAAACTAGGAGGGGCGGGGCAAAAGGGTGATAAAACATCAATCCAATTGTCCCCCAAAACAAGGACAGAAGGTGCCTGTAACAAGTGTGTTAAAAAATGATAAGCTTAGAGTCATGTCTGCAAATTCTCGCTGTTTAGGGAATAAGATCCATGAACTTGTGGCAATAATGGCAACTGATAGTGTAGATTTAGTCGCTGTTACTGAGACATGGTACAATGAGAAAAATGACTGGGACATAGCAATACCAGGGTACTCTTTATATAGGAAAGATAGGGAAGGCAAGAAAGGGGGAGGGGTGGCCTTGTATGTGAAGGATAGCATAAAATCTAGCCTAATAAAAGTTAGTGAGGCAAACATAGAGTCCGTTTGGGTTACGTTAGAATTTGGTAATCACACAGTAACTCGTGTAGGTGTGATTTATAGGCCCCCAGGACAAATTGAAGAGTTAGATAATCTACTAGTTGAGGAAATAGCTAAAATGACAATGAAGGGGGAAGTTATCATCATGGGTGACTTTAATCTTCCTGATGTAAATTGGAAAACAAAATTAGCTACTTGTGCCAGGAGCACACATATTCTAAACTCCCTACTGGGATTGTCTCTAAAACAAGTTGTTGAGGAGCCAACTCGTAAAGAGGCCATACTAGATTTAGTGTTAACAAATGGAGATTTGGTATCAGATATTACTGTAGGTGAAAGTTTAGGATCCAGTGATCATCATTCAGTGTGGTTTAATATAAGAACAGTGACTGAGTCACACCACACAAAAACAAAAGTTTTAGACTTTAGAAAAACAGACTTTTCTAAAATTAGAATATGGGTAGAGGAGTCATTATCAGACTGGAGCAATTTAAATGGAGTCCAAGAGAAATGGGATTATTTAAAAGTTGCACTATTGAAGGCAACAGAAAATTGCATTAGGCTTGTCAGTAAAAGCAAAAAATTCAAGAAACCACTGTGGTACTCCGCAGATGTGGCCAAAATAGTTAAAAACAAAAAGTTAGCATTTAGGAATTATAAAAAAAAACAGAGTGAGGAAGACAAAATTATCTATAAGATTAGGCAGAAAGAGGCTAAGCAAGTTATAAGAGCTTCCAAATCACACACACAAGAGAAAATAGCACAGTCAGTAAAAAAGGGGGATAAAACATTTTTAGATACATAAATGAGAAAAGAAAAGTAAATCAAGGATTAGTTAGATTAAAAACAAAAGAAGGAAGGTATGTAGCAGAGGATAAAGGTCTAGCTGACTGCCTCAATGAATATTTTCGTTCTGTATTTACAGATGAAAATGAAGGAAAGGGACCTCAGTTGAGAAAAAGGATAAATGAGTCATTTATTACACGTGTGTTTACAGAGGAAGAGGTTCTATTTCAACTGTCAAAAGTAAAGACAAATAAGTCAATGGGACCTGATGGAATACACCCAAAACCATTAACAGATTTATTTAACCAATCATTGCTAACCGGAGTAGTCCCAGAAGATTGGAAGTTAGCGAATGTTGTGCACATTTACAAGAAAGGTAATAGGGAGGAGTCGGGCAACTATAGGCCAGTAAGCCTTACTTCAGTAGTGGGGAAAGTGATGGAAACCATGTTAAAGGATAGGATTGTTGAACATCTAAAACACATGGATTTCAAGATCAGAGACAACATGGATTTAGGGAGATCATGCCAAACTAATCTTATTGATTTTTTTGATTGGGTAACTAAAATTATAGATCAGGGTGGTGCTGTAGACATTGCTTACCTAGATTTCAGTAAGGCTTTTGACACTGTTGCACATAGAAGGCTTATCAATAAACTGCAATCTTTAAGTTTGGATTCCAATATTGAATGGGTAAGGCAGTGGCTGAGTGACAGGCAACAGAAGGTTGTAGTTAATGGAATATATTCGAAGCTTGGACTTGTCACCAGTGGGGTACCTCAGGGATCTGTACTTGGACCCATTCTCTTTAATATTTTTATTAGTGATATTGCAGAAGGTCTTGATGGTAAGGTATGTCTTTTTGCTGATGATACTAAGATATGTAACAGGGTTGATATTCCAGGAGGGATAAGCCAAATGGCAAATGATTTAGGTAAACTAGAAAAATGGTCAGAATTGTGGCAACTGACATTTAATGTGGATAAGTGCAAGATAATGCATCCTGGACGTAAAAACCCAAGGGCAGAGTACAGAATATTTCATAGAGTCCTAACCTCAACATATGAGGAAAGGGATTTAGGGGTGATTATTTCTGATGACTTAAAGGTAGGCAGACAATGTAATAGAGCAGCAGAAATGCTAGCAGAATGCTTGGTTGTATAGGGAGAGGTATTAGCAGTAGAAAGAGGGAAGTGCTCATGCCATTGTACAGAACACTGGTGAGACCTCACTTGGAGTATTGTACACAGTACTGGAGACCGTATCTTCAGAAGGATATTGATACCTTAGAGAGGGGTTCAGAGAAGGGCTACTAAACTGGTTCATGGATTGCGGGATAAAACTTACCAGGAAAGGTTAAAGGATCTTAACATGTATAGCTTGGAGGAAAGACGAGACAGGGGGGATATGATAGAAACATTTAAATAAATAAAGGGAATCAACACAGTAAAGGAGGAGACTATATTTAAAAGAAGAAAAACTACCACAACAAGAGGACATAGTCTTAAATTAGAGGGACAAAGGTTTAAAAATAATATCAGAAGTATTACTTTACTGAGAGGGTAGTGGATGCATGGAATAGCCTTCCAGCTGAAGTGGTAGAGGTTAACACAGTGAAGGAGTTTAAGCATGCATGGGATAGGCATAAGGCTATCTAACTATAAGATAAGGCTAGGGACTAATGAAAGTATTTAGAAAATTGGGCAGACTAGATGGGCCGAATGGTTCTTATCTGCCGTCACATTCTATGTTTCTATGTTTCTATGTTTTATTGGCAGCAAAGATCACAATAGCCAGAAAAAATCTTGTATACCGCCATTGCGGACCGAGGTTAAAAACTAACTCCTCTCTCAATTAAATATGGAAAAAGGAATAGATAAGTATACAAATTTTACCCAGAAGAGGAATCATAATTGGGATCTATGGATAAAATTAATCCCTGAGTGAGCAAAATAAATAAATAACCCAAGGATCATTCGAGATAATATTTATCCTCTCTAAAAACTGTCCTGCTGGAAATTTATGTTGTTATATATGTAACCCCTTCTAACAAAATGGGATAATGTTATATTACGAATGTGAGGTTTTATAGTAGGGAAGAAGAAAACTATATATATGATATGTTTATTGTGAATTTTATGTCTTGTATGGTTATGTTTTTCTGTAAAAAAAATAAAAATGAAAATGAATAAATAAATACATTAAAAAAGCCAATAAAGTGCATACTACAAAGCTGAATAATGCTGATACAATGTTGCCATCTGGTGTTCATGAGAGATATTACATGAACTGGAGAACTAACCCTTTTCACTGAATTCTACACAATGTTGCTCTAGTCTAGATCCTTAGCTTTTTTTTATAGGCACTCAAATAATTTTCATGGCATTATGTTATGATCCATTTTTTTCACTATAGTGCAATATATAACAGAATTTCACAAAACACAATCAAGTGACTCTTCCCAGTTGTCAAAGGTGGCTCACTTGTACTAAGGAAGCTGGTTTTGTTACAGAAGCCAATTTATTGTAGGCAGTTTTCTGGCTTCTAATGGATATAATAGGAATATTTATCAGTTTATTTTTATTCTGTAAATACCATTATTAAAGTGTTGTTTTTTTTAATGTATATATGTTTATTGAAATTGTCCCAAAACAAAATCTGAGCAGTCGAACATGCGTAGTCACAATAGATCATAGCTAGGATTATTTAAAAGAAAGACAACGTTTCTAGAGGGTATCATAGTAAAACGGTGAATGAGTAGTGAAGGGGAAAATAAGGGTGGATGGGGAAGAGTAAAGAAATATTAGGGTTTTGTGGTGGTAAGTTACAGCTCTCATAGTTTAAAGGAGAATGGCAAGCAGGTCAAGATCTGAAAGCTTCAGAAAAAAAAATGCCAGATAGTGTCGTCACGAATGACTGAGCCAAAATCCCAGTATATGTCTGAGGAGACAAAATTCAGTTCCTCCATTGCTCTGAACGCCTCCATCCTGGTGAATCATGTCATCGCTAAAATAAAGGGATCTGGTGTTTATCTGTATATAGTATAGGAACTGTCATTTACTTTTTATAAATAGAAGTTGCAGGCGTGGTGTGATGAAGTAGAAAGTGAACCAGTAAGTAAGGAGGAAGGTAGTTAGAAAACTTTTTAAGAATGTCGTTTATCTTTGTCCAAAAGGGCACTAGTTTAGGGAATTCCCACCATATATGGTGTAAAGTGTCCAAGGCAGTCTGACATCTCCACCAGTTACCATTCTGGGAATGGGTCAATTGCACGTCAAACCTGTGGGGTTCTAAATCATTGTGATGGTGTTGGAAGGCTAATTTTTGTGTATAACTTGGCAGAGAACAGTGATGCACCAAATCACATATTTTATTCCATTGGGGGGTTGTGAAGATGTTCTTCAGGGCCACCTTCCATCAACCAAAGAAAGCGGGAGTGGGATATATGGCGTATGGAGAGAAGACCCCATGATCCAATGTCTCTGGCTCCAAGCACAGTCTCTGTTAAGCCTCTCATGAGACAGACAGATTAAGGAACAGCGCACACACAAAAATACAGTTTTACATTTTACAAGGCTACTTACAATCCCCAATCTCAGCAAACAAACAAATATGGGCAATCCCTGGAAAGGGAGACTCGGGTGGACACACACTTATGGGCGGGATACATCCAGTATGGTTAACGTGGAATAATTAATTTTCAGGTGGGTGAGATCACTGTTCCGCTGAACCTCCGCCATTATACTCGGAAGGCATATTTCTGGGTTTAGATTTCAAATAAGTCATCTGCATAAGCTGCATTTCTCTGGGGTGTTCCCCCCAATTAAGAAACCCTGTATGCTAGGATTGTTACTGGTGGCATTAAGTAAAGGTTCCAGGACAAGTACAAAGAGCATCAGGCAAGGAGACAGAGCTTCAACACAGGGACCGGCGCTACAAGCGGAAAAAGGAAAGTAAAATACCTTTTTATTCCTTTTAGGTGGGGCCAGTGACAAACGACCACCAGGGCAATATAACGTTAGGATTACACATTGGTATTCCAAAAGCTATAGTGTTTCTTTGAAGGGTATCTGTAACTTCTCCGTAATTTATACCATTAGAATGCACCTATCAGACAAAGAGGAGAGAAAGAGAGAGTAACAGGGAACTAATGGATGGGTTCTAAAGACACTGAAACAAATCACAAACTCATGGTTAAGTGATTTATTAATGCCTTTTACTGAGAACATATTTCTTCATCAACATATTAGATCCTTTATGTTGCTGTATTGTACAGATCATGTGCTACGTTCTCTGCAGTTCTACAGACGATTAATATTCACACAACCATTAACAATGTCAATAGCAGAGGCATAACTAGAAACCACGGGGCCCCGGAGCAAAAATTTCCCTTCCCCCCCCCCATATGTCTCACTCCTCCACCCCAGTGCCTCCATGTGTCACACTCACCCATCATTCACACAGATGCTGCAGCCAACACTGGTTTCACAGCCATCTTTGGGAACCACTGGTTTAGGGGTCACTGGCCCGCTGAGATGGATGCCTTGCCAGGATTCAGGGAGACCTCAGCCCTATTTGAAATCTATCCCATTGTTGGCTGCTGCATCTGTGTGAATGATGGGTGAGGAAGTGGAGAGAGGGGGGATAAACATGGAGATACCGTTCCACTCTGTATTTATACAAACACACACTGACATACATGCAGATGCAC
>OW240912.1:50930142-51223620 GCA_933207985.1 Pelobates cultripes
CATTTACTTTTTATAAATAGAAGTTGCAGGCGTGGTGTGATGAAGTAGAAAGTGAACCAGTAAGTAAGGAGGAAGGTAGTTAGAAAACTTTTTAAGAATGTCGTTTATCTTTGTCCAAAAGGGCACTAGTTTAGGGAATTCCCACCATATATGGTGTAAAGTGTCCAAGGCAGTCTGACATCTCCACCAGTTACCATTCTGGGAATGGGTCAATTGCACGTCAAACCTGTGGGGTTCTAAATCATTGTGATGGTGTTGGAAGGCTAATTTTTGTGTATAACTTGGCAGAGAACAGTGATGCACCAAATCACATATTTTATTCCATTGGGGGGTTGTGAAGATGTTCTTCAGGGCCACCTTCCATCAACCAAAGAAAGCGGGAGTGGGATATATGGCGTATGGAGAGAAGACCCCATGATCCAATGTCTCTGGCTCCAAGCACAGTCTCTGTTAAGCCTCTCATGAGACAGACAGATTAAGGAACAGCGCACACAAAAATACAGTTTTACATTTTACAAGGCTACTTACAATCCCCAATCTCAGCAAACAAATATGGGCAATCCCTGGAAAGGGAGACTCGGGTGGACACACACTTATGGGCGGGATACATCCAGTATGGTTAACGTGGAATAATTAATTTTCAGGTGGGTGAGATCACTGTTCCGCTGAACCTCCGCCATTATACTCGGAAGGCATATTTCTGGGTTTAGATTTCAAATAAGTCATCTGCATAAGCTGCATTTCTCTGGGGTGTTCCCCCCAATTAAGAAACCCTGTATGCTAGGATTGCTACTGGTGGCATTAAGTAAAGGTTCCAGGACAAGTACAAAGAGCATCAGGCAAGGAGACAGAGCTTCCACACAGAGACCGGCGCTACAAGCGGAAAAAGGAAAGTAAAATACCTTTTTATTCCTTTTAGGTGGGGCCAGTGACAAACGACCACCAGGGCAATATAACGTTAGGATTACACATTGGTATTCCAAAAGCTATTGTGTTTCTTTGAAGGGTATCTGTAACTTCTCCGTAATTTATACCATTAGAATGCACCTATCAGACAAAGAGGAGAGAAAGAGAGAGTAACAGGGAACTAATGGATGGGTTCTAAAGACACTGAAACAAATCACAAACTCATGGTTAAGTGATTTATTAATGCCTTTTACTGAGAACATATTTCTTCATCAACATATTAGATCCTTTATGTTGCTGTATTGTACAGATCATGTGCTACGTTCTCTGCAGTTCTACAGACGATTAATATTCACACAACCATTAACAATGTCAATAGCAGAGGCATAACTAGAAACCACGGGGCCCCGGAGCAAAAATTTCCCTGCCCCCCCCCCCATATGTCTCACTCCTCCACCCCAGTGCCTCCATGTGTCACACTCACCCATCATTCACACAGATACTGCAGCCAACACTGGTTTCACAGCCATCTTTGGGAACCACTGGTTTAGGGGTCACTGGCCCGCTGAGATGGATGCCTTGCCAGGATTCAGGGAGACCTCAGCCCTATTTGAAATCTATCCCATTGTTGGCTGCTGCATCTGTGTGAATGATGGGTGAGGACAGGGGTCAAGTCCTGGGGAAAAAAGTGTGGGAACTCACCCAAGATTCCTTTTTTTTTTTTTTTTTAAATTACACTCCTATGCATATAGTGCAGTGCAGGGTGTGTATAATGAATGTAGTGTGTTTGTAGTGAGTGCAGTGTGAATAATAATTGTAGTGTATTTGTAGTGAGTGCAGACTGTGTATAATGAATGCAGTGTGTTTTTAGTGAGTGCAGAGTGTGTATAATGAATGTAGTGTATTTGTAGTGAGTGCAGTGTGTATAAAAAATGTAGTGTATTTGTAGTGAGTGCAGTGTGTATAAAAATGTAGTGTATTTGTAGTGAGTGCAGTGTGTATAATAAATGTAGTGTGTTTGTAGTGAGTGCAGTGTGTATAGTGAATGCAATGTGTGTATAGTGAATGTAGTGTTTTTGTAGTGAGTGCAGTGTGTATAATGAATGCAGAGTGTGTATAGTCAATGTAGTGTGTTTGTAGTGAGTGCAGAGTGTGTATAATGAATATAGTGTGTTTGTAGTAAGTGCAAATTGTGTATAATGAATTTGGTGTGTTTGTAGTGAGTGCAGAGTGTGTACAATGAATGCAGTGTATGTAGTGTGTTTGTAGTGAATGCAGAGTGTGTATAGTGAATGTAGTGTGTAGTGAGTGCAGAATGTGTATAATGAATGCAGAGTGTGTATAGTGAATGCAGAGGGTGTATAGTGAATGTAGTGTGTTTGTAGTGAGTGTATAGTGAGTGTAGTGTGTTTGTAGTGAGTGAAGAGTGTGTATAATGAATGCAGTGTGTATAATGAATGCAGTGTGTGCTGGATGATGTGTGTGTGCGCGCTGGATGACGTGTGTGTGCGTGCTGGATGATGTGTGTGTGTGTGCTGGATGACGTGTGTGTGAGTGCTGGATGATGTGTGTGTGAGTGCTGGATGAAGAGTGTGTGAGTGCTGAATGAAGAGTGTGTGTGTGCTGGATGATGTGTGTGTGTGTGCTGGATGATGTGTGTGTGTGTGCTGGATGATGTGTGTGTGAGTGCTGGATGATGTGTGTGTGTGTGCTGGATATTGTGTGTGTGTGTGTGCTGGATGATGGGTGTGTGAGTTCTGGATGATGGGTGTGTGAGTTCTGGATGATGTGTGTGTGTGAGTGCTGGATGATGGGTGTGTGAGTGCTGGATGATGTGTGTGTGAGTGCTGGATGATGGGTGTGTGAGTGTATGTGTGCTGGATGATGGGGAGGGGAAGCATTTTTTTTTACTTTATGTGTCTATATTTTTTTATTTTATTCCCCCCTCCCTGCTTCTTACCTTGTCAGGGAGGGGGGAGATCGCCTGGTGGTCCGGGTGGAGGGAGGCAGCCGCTGCACAGAGGGGCCATCACACGCTGTGTTCCCTCTCCAGCTCTAACTCTCGCGAGACTCGCCTGTGCGGAGCGTTGCCATGGTAACAGCCGCGGGTTTAGCGAGAGTTATAGCTGGAGAGGGAACACAGCGTGTGTTGGCCCCTCAGTGCAGGTAGCAGGGCCGGTCCTGCAGGACAGGTAACGGGAACGGCGTTCCTGCTTTGGAAAAAGTGCAGGAACGCCGTTCCCATGCGTTCCTGCATGACTCGAGCCCTGGGTGAGGAAGTGGAGAGAGGGGGGATAAACATGGAGATACCGTTCCACTCTGTATTTATACAAACACACACTGACATACATGCAGATGCACACCATATAACACATAAAGATACATACACTGACACATGCAGATACACAGACACACATACATACATGCAAATGCAGACACAGAAACTAACACACAGATACACAGACACACAGAATTACACACTTTGAGATACAGAATAACACTCCTATAGATACAAACACTGACACAAACACAGATATACAGACACACACGGACACACATGCGGATACACAGACACATACAGACAGATACACAAACACTTAAGGACACACATTAAAATACACAGAATGACAGTCCTACAGAGACAAACAATGACACACATACAAATACACAGGGCAAACACTGACATACAGATACACATGCAGACAAACAGACACACATATAGACACACACACAGACACACAGACAAATACATAGAAACATAGAAACATAGAATGTGACGGCAGATAAGAACCATTCGGCCCATCTAGTCTGCCCATTCAGAAACACACACATACATACATACATACTGACAGACACACACACATACATACATACATACAGTAAGACACACACACAAACAATCACACATGCATAATGGTTTAGTCACCATCCTGTTTCCTACATTTTAGGTGCAAGAGGGTAACTTCCCTGGGGTCCAGCGGCTCAGGCTAATGCTCCTCTCCTCCTCCTCCTCCCATGCGTCTCTCTCTAATTGCTAGGAGGAAGTGACTTCCTCCCAGCTCAGTCTGACCTCATCACAGGGGACCCAGTCGCACTGTTAAAGCGCTGCAGCGCTGATCGGGCCGCCTGAAAAAATTTGGCATTGGGTGGCACTAACAGCATGGACCACCCGATGGGCCCCTGAACACGCGGCTCCAGCAGTTCTACCGTGCGGGCCAGGGCCGCAACACATGCCCAGCAGGGGTCCACAGGATAGTCAGGCCCCATGGAGTGATGGGCCCGGTCGCAGCTGCAACCACGGTAGTTACGCCACTGTTCAATAAGTAATCAGTCTGTGCTCATTGCATGTTGCAGATATGCATCTTCTTTTAGTAAATATGGGATAGAAAGCAAGCCAGTCCTACCAAATCATAAAGTGAACTATTTAGATTGTGTGAAATTTTATACAGTTTTGATCCATATTAATAGTGACAGTAATTTCATCTGAAATCCCGCTCATCTGGTTTTAATTGCTAAAAATGTTACTTGTGAGCAGTTTGAATTCTGTAAAAAAAAAAAAAGAGATGCTTGTGTGTTTTTAATGCTGTCAACAGCAGCAGGCGGATTTAAAGCCATGAATTTAAATGTGTCATAAAATACTAGAGCTACAGTTTACATGTCATTAAGAGATGTGCTTGAGGTTTTAATCCCACAAAAAGACAAGTACATTGAATATTTCATTTAGTTTTAATTATGTGACAAAGCAGCAAGCACGGTTAAACGGTGTATGCAATTATAATTCCATTTAGTGGAATGCTAGGCAGCGCAAATCCCCAGAGAACGGGAGTGATAGAGTTTCAAACGAGCTATAAGGTGCTTTATTGATACAATGTTTTCTGACATCCGGAGGGAAATGCGCAACAATTTTTAAAGTGATCACAAGCTAAAATTCACATATGAGAAAACAGGGGGTTGGCTGCACTCACCTGAATATGCATAAGTAGGGTGCTGCTGGGAGCCAGTTTATACAATAAAAACAGAAAATCCAACGCACTCCATTACCCCTTAAAACCGGAGGGCGTACTATTATGCCCTATTCTAAGCGGCTCTAAACGCTGCAGGGCGTAATAGTAATAGTATGCCCTCCAATATTTTTTTTACTTACCCGGCGATCGCGGTTGGGGAGACTCACCTGGGATCCCAGGGAGTCCCCCGCGGCAGATCCTGCCTCCTCCGCCCCCACCCCCCCCCCTCGGCCATGTGAGAGTGAGGTCCTTGGAGTAATCGGTAAAAGTGTACAAAGCGGTGTTTCGCTGTGTCTGTTGGAATTATCTGGTTTGCCACTCCTGCATCTGTGCTTGAGTTAACTTTTTTATGTATGCTCAGGGTAGTCTTTAACAAGGGGCAAACGGGGCAGCTGCCCCGGGCCTAATAACTCTTGGGGGGCCCAAAGCAGATGCCCCGTGGGCCCCCTGCCGCAACCAAGACTGAACAGCCCACCGGGATACAAAAATTTTTCCTGATGGGCTACTATACAGTCTCAAAGGCAACGTAACCAATCAGGGGAATTTCAATTTCAAATGTAGCGTGCTATATTTGACACTGTAACTTCCCAAAACGCCATAAAACCTGTACATAGGGGGTACTGTTTTACACGTGAGACTTTGCTTAATACAAATATGTGTATTTTATTGCAGTAAAAGCAAACAGTATTATGACATTGACAGTTAAAATGTCATGTAGAACTAAACAAATAACATTTCTTATTTTCTCCCATTTTTTTCATATTAAATTATGTTTCATAGCTAAATATTTGATATTAAATGAAAGCCCTGTTTCCCCTGAATAAAATGATATATAATAAGGGTAGGTGCATTTAATATGAAAGAGGTGAATTACGGTTGGACAGACATGTAGCGCAAATGCCAGGTTTTGTTTACATTTTGTTTTGTTCACAACGTGTACATTTGGCTAAGTCCTTAAGGGGTTTATGGACTTTTTAATTACATCATAGGTTGAAAGTAACAGATTGTCAAGTGCACTGATGATGCAAATAGGTGACAGGTGTGTCATTAAAGTGACAGTGTAGTAATTATAACCATTTAATCTTCCTGAATTGATTATATAGGGTCTTAAGTCCCCTGGCACCGCCATTTGATTTGGCATTACACCATTTTTAATGTTTTAATGTTAACCAAGAGTCCTCATGTAGCTAATGAGGAAATGGGCAGCTGTGATTGGCTGAGAGTGTCAGCTGACGGTGTTCACCTATCACAGTGCCATTGCAGGTTTGGAATGGTATGGCTACAAGGAAGTAGTTTGGGATCTCCTTTTGTACTGTCATAGTTAGTTGAATTTTTGGAAGGATTGTGATTGCTTAAACTTAAGTGTTTAACATAAAGTGTAGGGTAATTTTTAAGTGTAGTTGAAAAGAATTGGAACCGCAGGATTATTCTACATCAGATTAACATCTTAAACTCGCCAGTAGCTATTAATGTCTCTATAACTGTTAAAAATAGATTGCAATGTAGACTGTGGCTAAATATTTTAACCAATTTTGCCATCTGTTCTGTCCATTATGTAATCCCAAATCAGAAAAATATTCCCTTCATTAAAGTGCACAGCAGATACAGAGCAACATTAAACCAGCTTGTTGATCTTTGTTAATCTTTGTGAAGGGATGCTGACGTGCTGGAATGTTTTTATGTGCTGTTCCACTATTTTTTTTACCATTTGAACGATTTATTGATTTTCATATATACAGAACATGGGATACAGAAAAAGAAAAGAGTTGGGGTAAGACATCAACAGTAGTTTATTTCAACAGCCAACATTATCAAAGCATAGCATTGCCTTCCCAAGGTTTTGTGACGTTACGGGTGTAACTCGATCCTCCCCCCTTGTCCTCCCTTGCGGATTGCCTTCCCCAGTGCATCTTCTGTTATACTAGGCTGTTCCCTAATTAAGTAGTATTGTCTTAACAATATGGGTATCTCTCTTTCCTTGCATAACCACCCTTATGGGATTTTCTTTTTTCCCTGTTTTCTCAGTTACGTTCCTTGGCATCACCCTACCGCCCCTCTAGTTGACCCCTTTTTTTACCTTTTACTTCTCCTTATATCTTTTTTTTTCCTACAGATCGTGTGTTCTCTCGTTCCCCGCTCCCTCCTCTCTACTCAGATATTCATCCCACCATGTTTTGGCTGCCCTCTTGTGAATTGCCTTGCCACCTTGCGTGTTAAGCTTCATCTCATAATCTATATTCAGTGTGATTTGGCGTTTTAGTGCCTTTTTTGTTGGTGTTGACACCTATTTCCAGGCTCTTGCTGTCAGTGTGTTTGCTGCTATTAGTATGTGGTACATCAGTAACGCTTGGGATCTCCTATACTCAGGGAGTGTCATGAATAACAACTTGCACTCCAGTTGGAGGTCAATCTGGATTTGTAAGGCTTCCTTAATGATTTTCTCCACCTCTCCTCATATGTGGTACATTGGGACCTGCCTTTATGTGCTGTAAATGCATCTTGCCATGATTCAGTTGTGAAGGTTTTATTTATGTCTTTCTGCCATGCTTCCCTAAACCTGTCCTCTATCTCGGTTGTGGGGTTGTCATTTAGGGTTGAGTATATGAGAGTAATTTTTTGGGAATAATCCCCAATTCCCAAACTTTATTAATGTGTTCCAAAGGTTTCAGTATGGTCCGATTAGTCTCAGTCTCTAGCACTGATTTTAGTTGTAGGTAGAAGAAAAATATGTGGTGTGGTAGCTTGTAAACTCCTTGTAGATCTGTATAGTGCATTAGTTTGTCGTGTTGGTATAGGTGTTTAACCATTATGCACCCATTCCGGACCCATGGGCGGTAATCTAATGTGGGGTTAGCCAGGTGGGGGCTATAGATTGGGGTTGATAGTTACCAGTGTTTCGTGTGTCCCATACGTGGACATTAGTGCTGCTCTAAAGTACAGGCTCATGTCAGGCATCTCCAATCCCCCTCTTAACACTGCCCTACATAATATCTTTGTAGCTACCCTTATTTTTCAATTTGGCCACACGAAACAAGTAAAGATCTGCTGAAGCTTGCGTAGGTAGGTGTTGGGCACTAGGATCTGGAGGGTTCTGACCAGATAGAGAAATTGTGGTAGTAGCACCATTTTCAGGGCAGCCAGTCTACCCACTCAGGACAAATACTTGTTTTCCAATCCTTTCAGAGTTTCCGAGATCTCAGTCAGTAACCTACCATAATTTAGGTCTTGGAGGCGTGCAGTGTGTTTGGGTATCCGTAAGCCTAGGAAAGTGAGGTAGTCATCACGTCAGTCCGGGGGAAAGCTGTTCTATCACTTGGTTGGGTAATCCAACCCCCATGGCCTATTTTTTTTTTAAATTTAATTTATAGTAAGACAGGTCTCCATAAGTTTGAATTTCAGTTAGCAAATTCAGTAAGGATACCAGTGGTTGTGTTAAAGTTAGTAGTACGTCATCTGCAAATAGGTTGGCTTTGTATTCATCCCCCCCTCCCCACTTGGACTACGGGGTTTTCCCTTATTTTAATTGCCAGGGGTTCCAAGGCTAGAACATAGAGGCGAGAGGGGGAACCCCTGCCTCATCCCATTAGTCAGCCTAAAAGGTTCCAACAGGAATCTTGAATTCAACACCTGTGCAGACGGAGAGCTGTACAAGGCCTCTATCTGGGATGCCAAACCCTGCCTTTAAGAACCTCCAATGCAGTCTGTCAAAGGCTTTTTCAGCATAGAGGGAGACTAACAGTCGTCCCCCCCCCCGACCCCAGCCCTGAAGTATGTTTAGGAGATCGCCCCGAACAAAGCCAACCTGGACGCTGTGCACTGTGGATCGTATTATGCATCCCAACCGTACTGCATACAGTTTAACGAATATCTTCGCATCTGTAATCAGAGATGGGCTGGAAATTCTGCTGAACAGTTAAGGGTTTGCTCGGCCTTGGCAGAGTGACAATGTGGGCTAGAAACATCTCGTGGGGCAGGGTTTTGGAGGTGGTTGCATCATTAAACGTTTTAGCTAGATGAAGTGCTAAGGTATTTCTGAACATTTTATAGTAAAGATTGTCTAGATCATCCAGTCCTGGGGATTTCCCCATTGGGAAGGTTTAGATTATATTGATTAATTCTTGTGTCTCTATCAGCTTGGTGAGCTCTAGCTGCTGTTGGCTTGTGAGTTATGGTAGCGTGATCTCATCAAGGTATTCCTTGAAACCTGAGTCTGTGGGCTGGTTGGTGTGTGTGTGTCCTCCCTGAGATTGTATAGGCTCGAGTAATATTTAGCAAATACGTCACTGATGGCTTTAGGTGTGTTAATTTTGTGTCCTGTGTTGTCCCTGAGGTGTGAGATCTTGTGCATGGCCTATCTCGCCTTTAGCTGGTTTGCTAAGAGCTTGCCCGCCTTTTTTCCCTGTAGATATTTTTCCATGTATGTTTGTATTGGTTCCATGGCCTGTTGGTGAAGTAATCGGTTTAAGTGTACAATGCGGTGTTTCGCTGTGTCTGTTGGAATTATCTGGTTTGGGGTGTTTAAGTCATAAAGTTCCCTTTGCCACTCCTGCATCTGTGCTTGAGTTAAATTTTTTATGTATGCTCAGGGTCGTCTTTAACAAGGGGCAAACAGGGCAGCTGCCCCGGGCCCAATAACTCCTCGAGGGCCCAAAGCAGCTGCCCCGTGGGCTCCCTGCCGCAACCAAGACTGAACAGCCCACTGGGATACTAAAAATTTTCCTGATGGGCTGCGGCAGGTGAAGTAATCAGAGCCCCCCGGCCCTTTAAGAGTGCTCCAGACCAAGCCCCTGTCTTCCTGCCTGCTGGGAGGAGGTGTGGTGTGATCACTTCCTCTCAAGTAACAGGAGTGCCGCTGGGGAGGAGGAGACACACGGAAGAGGGACTGAGGTAGCCAAGCCTCCCATCAACCTCAGCCATCCAGCTCCCACTGGACCCCAGGGAAGCCACCCTTCTATAAAGGTAAGGAGACAGGAAGGTGGCTAAACTTAAATTGATATAAATGTGTGTGTATCTGACTGTATGTGTGTGTATCTAGCTGTGTTTGTGTCAGTATATGTGTACCTTTGTGTCAGTGTTTCTGTGTATCTATGTGTATGTATACCTGTATCTGTGTACTTGTGTGTCAGTTTCTATGTGTACCTGCATGTCCGTGTATGTGTACCTGTGTGTGTATATGAGTGTCAGTTTGTGTAAGTGTGGTAAATGTGGTACATTCCATAATTCCAGTACCAACACTGGACACATATACACTACTACATTCCAACGCTAACACTGCACACAAATACACCACTCCATGTGTATCTGTGTTCCTGTGTGTATCTCAGTGTTTGTGTAAGTGTGCATCCATGTGGCAATGCAAACATCCCAGAATTCCTACGCCAACACTGCACACAAATACACCCGAGCATGTGTATCCGTGTATCCGTATGTATCTTAGTGTGTGTACATATCTGTGTCAGTGTGTATCTCTGTGTGTGGATGTGCCAGTGTTTTTATCTGAGTGTGTGTGTGTGTGTGTGTATGTATGTGTGTATATGCCAGTCTGTTTGTGTCAGTCTGTGCATGTGTCCAGATGTGTGCATGTATCAGTGTGCTAATGTGTATGGATATCTGTGAATGTATGTCATACATCCCAGTAATCAAACACAACATGCAAACACACCCCTGCAAACACAAACATTACATACAAACACACCCCTGAATTCAAACTCAAAAGGTAGATAGAAACACACTTCACTCTAACCCCAATACTACACCCTACATGCACACACATACTCTATACAACAACATGCTCACATTCAAATGTACAAACACTGCTCACAAATACAGTCCTGCAAGAATGGCTAAATGGTAGATCTCCAGCTGGCATAGCATAGTGGAAATTGTACATCAGATGAGGATCTATCTTTTCTCCATTCTTGTGCTAGAGGGGAGGCACAAAAAATGTCTTGCACCAGGGCCTTCTCTACATTAGTACTGCCACTGTGTTGGGGTGGAGGGCATGATTGCATGCCAGAGAGTGAAAGTGTGTGTGGGGGGGAGGGGGCAGGATCCAGGGGGCCCAAACAAATGCTTGCCCAGGGTCCAATCAATGTTAAAGATGGCCTTGTGTATGCTGCCCTCCTTATCAGTAGCCCCCTCACCACTGTCTTATGTGCCATCCACACCATCGTGGAGGTTACATCCCCTGTGTCATTGATGCTGAAACAGGAGTGTAGATCCTCATCTAATTCAACTGTGAAGTTGGGGTCTTGAAGTAAGCAGAGTGGCCTTTATTTTCCACGGGCTACAGTATTTGAAGTCGTATTGGTTTTTCATATCTAGTGTGACAGGTGCATGATCTGACCACGTAATTTGTTTTATGTCGCATATGTGTAATTGGTTTAAGAATGAACCTGAGAGCAGAAACCCATCAATCCTGGCGTAAGAAATATGTACAGTGGAGAAGTGAGTATATGCTTTTTTCCCCCGGGTGTGTGATTCTCCAAGCATCATAGAGGTGGTGTTCATGGAGACGTTTTTGAATGGCTTTACATTGTCTTTTCAAAGGGCGGTCTGCAGCTGTTTTGGGGTAGAGTGGTATCTATTTTGGGGTCGAACATGTGCTTGAAGTCCCCACAGACCACTGTGATTCCCTGTCTGCTCAGTTTGTGGAATATTTTATGAAAAAAGTTGCGCTGATTTACGTTAGGGCCTGATTTATGTTTACCATCGTGTATACATGTCATTGATCGTGCCAGACACTATAACGTATCTTCCATTTGTGTCAATATCCTGGAAGTGCTGTGTAAAACTAACATGTCTGCTTAAAAGTATGGACGTCCCTCTAGATTTGCTGGGTGAGGTTGAGTGATATTGGTGGGGGAAATCTGATGTCTGAATCATAGGGTGATAGTTGTGATGAAAATGTGTCTCTTGTAGACACAAGATGTCTTCATTTAGGGATTTGAGATCTCTGTTTTGTAGGTGTCTTTTTGCAGGGATATTGAGACCCCTCACATTAAAGGTATAGATTCCTCATGGTGGATGCCAATCATATAACTGTATGTGACTTAAACTGTGTGCTATTTTGTCGAGGGTCACCACACCTCCCAGCATTAACAAGCCGAATGGTGAATCGCTCAAGCCATTTCGTGGCAATCCCTTTTGTTGGGCATGTGAGTGTGGTTCGCTCACCTGGAACCAAGGGCTTGATCCATATTATGCTTTGGGGCTACCCATATATCCCTTGTTATCTGGCTGAGTGTGTAAAAACATATCAGTGTAAACTAAAACACAATTCAACAACAACAAAAGTACATCCAAAAATATGAATTGCCCAATAGTTGGCTAGGCACAGCATCTCCATCCCTTGGGGGGTTGAAGCTAGGCTTCATGTCCTGGGAGGCTCCCTCCCTCTGCGCTTCTTACATTTTAACATTGTATCTTTCAAACTTTGTAGCCCTATATCATAAACTTGACGAATGCCGTGTTAACACATTTGTGGTGGTATCTTAAGTGTATCTCCTGCCCTGACCGGGTGCACTGTAGCTAATCCTATCTCTTAGAACCAGAATGTGTGGAATCTAAGCTGGGGGTACCCTCATGTCGTCACTTGAGAACTCTGGTATGCCCAAGACGTGTGCACCTGCTCCCAGGTCCTGTCGAGGGCCCCTTTAATCATGACAGTAGTGGCTAAGCTTCAGTCCCTTCATGTCTTCTGTGTCTTCCTGCAATTCGGAGACAATCTATTGTCGTCTTTTCCAGCTCTCGGGTGTTCAAATACTCCAAGGTCCCATGATGCTCATAAGCGGTCTCCATCTTCAGGCGTCTGTATGACCGTGGTCTTACCTCTACTGGTAACCAGTAGCTTGGTGGGGTAACCCCATCTGAAGGGTAAGTGCTGGTCTTGCAGCCACTGTGTTATGGCTCTAAAGTCCCGCCTGCGTTTCAGGGTGAAAGCTGAAATGTCTGCATAAATATTGATGCCTTTAGAGTCCTCTTGTAAGCCTTTGCCGAGTCTGCTGGCATTGAGGACAGCCTCCTTTGCATAGTAATAGTGCATGCGAAGCAGCACAACTCTTGGCGTGTCCTGTGGCAGAAATTTGAGTTTTACAGTGCGGTGAATCTTATCAAAAAGGAACATATCTTGGGTCCAGTCTGGTAACAGGTGTTTCATCAGTCCTGTAACATGGGCCGTTAGTTCCAATATCCCCACATCTTCTGCTATGCCCCTTATCCTCAGATTATTTCTGCAGGACCTGTCTTCCATGTCAGCCATTTTCATGTCGTGCTCGTCAAGTCTGGTAGTGAGGCTCTCCACCTTACCTGTCAGTGCATTATATGCCTCGTCATACTCCTCCATTTTGTCCTCCACTTGGGAGGTGCGTGTGCCCAGCTCATGGAGGTCTGTGTGTATGTCTTGCATCGCTTTATCCAGCTTGCCCAATATTTTCTCGGACATCTCATCCAGTAACGTTTTGAGCATTACTAGTGTCAGCATGGGGCCTGGCTCCATGTGTGGTGCTGCTTGGTCCATATGTGCCATCTTTAGCCTGTTGTTGCGGCAGCGAGATTTTACCTTGCCCGGCTTGGGAAGCGAAAAAATGTGCTCTCAGACCTCTCAGTGTTCCTTTTCTCCTTAGGCTGTGACATGTTAGGGTTTTTCTGCGTTGTTCTGGGCTCAATTGCTCGTTTGAAGCTTATGAGGAACAGAGCTTCTAACACATGCGTCGGCTCCGATCCCCTGTCAGGACACGACCCCGCTGTTCCACTATTTTGATTGTTATTATCATCATATAATCTCAGACTGATTTGACTAATTTATCCTTTACTCCAACCATTTTGAACATCAATGTCCTACTAGGTCCACAGTCGGATTTTCCAGAGGAATACTGAATTTTCCTCAATATGAAGTTTTCTTAATAGGACATCATTTAGAACAGTTTGTTACAGAGGACATTGTTATAAATATAAGGAAATCTGGACCTGGATCGGCTCTTATGTAGATGTGATGTCCAACTCAGTTAATCCTTCATGTTTGGGCTGTTTGTCCATTATATTTTTCTCCGAATAATTTTACTACATGATGGAATTGTATTCACAAATTGACCATATACAAAAACATAATATAAACACCCGTCTAAAAGATGTTTAAAAAGTAATTTGCATTTAAGTCATTACACAAAAAAAAAGACAACACATTTCAAATCAAAACCAGTTTCTGCTCAACACATGCTTTCTGTGTCCTTTATGTTGCAATTATTGAGACTGATAGTTACGTAGTTACATAGTTACATAGCTGAAAAGAGACGTCCATCAAGTTCAGCCTTCCTCACAAATGGTGTTGCTGTTGATCCAAAAGAAGGCAAAAAACCTGGTCTGAAGTGCTTCCAATTTTGCCACAAACTAGGAAAAAATTCCTTCTTGCAGTCAGATGTCTCCTTGGATCAAGCAGCTATTACCCCACTAATTAGAAATTATATCCCTGTATGTTATATTTTTGTAAGTATTTATCCAATTTCAGTTTAAACATCTGTATGGACTCTGACAAAACCACCTCTTCAGGCAGAGAATTCCATATCCTTATTGTTCTTACTGTAAAAAAACCTTTTCTTTGCCTTAGATGAAATCTCCTTTCTTCCAGCCTAAATGTGTGACCTCGTGTCCTATGTATAGCCCTGTTTATGAATAGATTTCCAGATAAAGGTTTGTACTGGCCCCGAATATATTTGTATAAAGTTATCATATCCCCTCTCAGGCGCTGTTTTTCCAAACTAAACAGATTTAATTTTTTTAACCTTTCTTCATAACTAAAATGCTCCATTCCTTTTATCAATTTTGTAGCTCGTCTCTGGACCCTCTCCAGTGCCATGATATCCTTCTTTAGAACAGGCGCCCAAAATTGCACAGCATATTCAAGGTGTGGTCTTACCAGCGATTTATACAGAGGCAAAATTATATTTTCATCCCGAGAATTTATACCCCTATTTATACATGACAAAATCTTACTGGCCTTAGCAACTGCAGATTGACATTGCATATTGCTGCCTAATTTGTTGTCTATAACAATTCCCAAATCCTTCTCGTGTGTGGTTATCCCTAATTCACTACCATTTAGGTGTGTAAGTTGCTTGTGCATTTTTAACCCCGAAGTGCATAACTTTGCATTTCTCTATGTTAAATTTCATCTGCCATTTTAGTGCCCAGTCCCCCAATCTATGCAAATCTCTCTGCAGCAAAGCAATATCCTGCTCACATTTTATTACTTTACAAAGTTGTGTGTCATCTGCAAACACTGATACATGGATTTTTAATGCCTATTTCAAGATCATTTATAAATATGTTAAATAAAAGTGGTCCCAAAACAGAACTCTGAGGGACACCACTTACCACTTTTGTTCAGCCTGAAAATTTACCATTAATTACAACTCATTGTACTCTATCCTTAAGCCAATGTTCTACCCAAGAACAATAATATTAATCTAGACCAATTTCTTTTAGTTTGAAGACTAACCTATTGTGAGGAACCGTATCAAATGCCTTGGCAAAATCCAAGTAGATCACATCCACTGCAACACCCTGATCTATACTTCTACTTACTTCTTCGTAGAATGTAATTAGGTTAGTTTGACATGACCTATGTTTCATAAAACCATGCTGATTATTGCTTATAAAGTTCTTCCCAATGAATTCCTGAATATTATCCCTTAATAGCCCTTCAAATATTTTCCCAGTTACAGAAGTTAAGCTCACAGGTCTATAATTTCCAGGCAAGGATTTTGAACCCTTTTAAAATATAGGAACAACATCTGCCTTCCTCCAATCCTCCGGTACAACACCTGAAACAAAAGAATCTTGAAAAATTAAATACAGAGGTTCACTTATTTCCCCACTTAGCTCCTTAAGTACTCGTGGGTGAATACCTTCAGGCCCCGCAGCTTTATTTACATTTTCTTTAATAGCTGTAGCATCTTGTCTCGAGTTATCCAATCACAAGTTATTTGCAAGTTTTTTGCAGCAATCATTTGCATATCTCTTGCCATAGGATCCTCATTAATATATACTGAAGAAAAATAGTTATTTAAAATGTCTGCTTTTTCCTGGTCTTCATTAGCTAATAAACCCAACTCTGTTTCAAGTGTACCTACACTTTCATTTTTTGTTTTTTTAGAATTGATGTACTTGAAATAAATTTTGGGGTTGGTTTTGCATTCTTTAGCTATCAATTTCTCATTTTCTAGTTTAGCCACTTTAATTGCATTTTTGCAAGCGTTATTGGCTTCCTTATGTCTTAAATAGGATGCCTTTGATTTGTCTGACTTAAATGCTTTAAATGCCCTTTTCTTATTTTTAATCTCTTGTTTTACTTCTCTACTAAGCCACATTGGTTTTAATTTGTTTCTTTTATATTTATTACCCAATGGTACATACTGAGAAATGTACATCCAATTTGTTAGCTGACAGAGAATTACATCCCTAGAACTCAGCACTCTATCATTACATTTGGATGTTAGATGTAATATCTGCATTATACATCAATCTGCAGAGGGTTTTTGCCAAAGCACCCCGAAACAACTTTAAAAAAAACTTGGGGGACAGTGATCACAGCTTCATAGCACCATAACTACTACAATCAACTGTAGCTTACAGTGCCACTTAAATTCAAAGTAATAACCTTTTAAGCTGCATCTTAAACACTTATGCAGATTGTACCCATATATGAGTAAAATATGTTGGGCTAGTTGAACATAGCCTTGGACTTCAGATGAAGCATATGAATATTATTCATGAAGTAAATGCCTGTTATCTTACTATATATATATATATATATATATATATATATATATATATATATATATAGAAGATTCTTGGCACTCATCCTTAATTTTTCAAAAAGAATTTGTACATTACTGCCTGGGTGCAATCCTCAGCGTTTAGACATATAACAAAAATCAATATATAAGGAGCACTCACAGGTCTTCATCTGAATACTGATTTATTCCAAAGTGCAAATTACATGTGCAATCGACGTTTCGACCCTCACAGGGTCTCTTGAAGAAGACCCTGTGAGGGTCGAAACGTCGATTGCACATGTAATTTGCACTTTAGAATAAATCAGTATTCAGGTGAAGACCTGTGAGTGCTCCTTATATATTGATTTTTGTTATACATATATATATAAAATAATTAAGCCTATTAACCCCTTAAGGATACATGACGGAATATTTTCTTTTTTATTCCAGAAGTTGTGTCCTTAAAGGGTTAAAGACATGTCAATGGTGCAGTAACCTGACTTTTTCTAGTTTCCCCATTGATCCCCAATATTCTCCTAGCACAAAGCTTAAAGCTTCTATACCCAGTCTTTACACAATGCAAACTGTTTCTTGAAAAACTTGAAGTCAGTTAAGAGGTATGTTGGCAGTTGTTCAATTTATTTACTATAAAAATATATTAATAATTTATCTGTATAAAAGAAAGCATTTTAATGTTTCTGGAAGTAGAATCTCAGACATTCTATGATGTTGATTTTGTCCAAAACATTTTCTAATACAGAGGCGACATATCTGCTTCAAATTCAGCGGTCCTGGGGGGGGAAATCCATAAACAAAATAAATAAATCAGATTTGTGTTTTCTTTTGTTTTTTAATTAGAATGATACATTTATTAATATATATTTATAACATAAGTAGATGTTTGCAAAGTGGAAGAGAGTCTAATAATTTATTGATACATTGTGATTCTATTTCACAGTAGGTCTTTTCATAGGTGTTAAATTGCAGCTTATTGGGATCACTATTTCTGTAATTAATTCCTTTCATAGAACTTTGTGTGTTTTCTTTGAAGATATTACCAGCAGTATAATGAAGCTGGAATGGCAGACAGTCTACCACGACTATCTAATATGGAATTTAGAAAGGATCATAATTAACTCACATGACCTACGGAATCCTGAATTTAATTATAAAATATGGATATAGAATTGGTGAGTTTCTATTATAAAATAAAAAATAAATAAATAAAAAAAGAGCAATCATCATAGAATCTAATAAAATATTTTTTTCTTATTTTAGAAATTTTACACTATGGGGTCATAAACAGGCTTACACAATGATATGGTTTCTGTAAAACTGCAATATTTTAAATTTCAGGACTAAGGGGGGCAGGGACAGTGCACCCAGATCACCTATAGTGTCACTTTAATCCTGTGAAATTCCACCCATGTCTTCTATAATATATTTATCTTATCTCATCTGTCTTAAAGGGACACTCCACAGCCCAAATGCAAAATGAATATAAATCTCTGTTTAATAGATATACCCCCAATAAAAGCTTGCATGTATTTAATTATGCATTAAAAACAGTTTGTAAAACTGGCAGTTCTCTTGTCTGCTGCCTTGGCAAGCCCTCCCCTTCTAACCCACCTAGACTTTCTGTTGCTGTCCAATCGCAGACTTCCCAATGCAGCTCATTGATAAAGCTTTGCAAGGAAGGTGCTCTGAGCAATTGCTGCCTCTTGAGTTTAGCTCCACTGAGCTAAACAAACCAGGAACTAGCAGTGCCAGTTGTCTGCTTGAAAGCCAAGGGGGTGTAACAAGCTTAATTTATGAAAGTGTAAATTCTATCAAAACCTGCACTTTTTGCTAAAAAATAAATAAACACTCTTCACACATGAAGCATTTCAGCAAGGTAAAGTTCTTTAGGGGTCTAGAGCAGGGGTAGGCAACCTACGGCACTAGTGCCATGCACGGCACTCGAGGTGCTTTTGCACGGCACTCAAGGCTGCTAGAGCCAAACATGCTCTGGCCTATCATGAGTCCCAGTAAAACTTCAGATATCTGCTAATATGAAGAGGTGGTGAAGGACAATCCTAAATTTATGCATTGCAGGACGTAGAGGAAGTGATCTCAGAGCACTTCATTCCAGCACTTGTGAATGGGAATCCACACAGTATTAGAGCAGCTCGCAGTTGTTGTTGCAGCTCCTGTCCTTGACCTGTACCTGGCTGGCCTGGTCCCCACTGGAACCCAGGGAAGCCACCCACACTGCTTGATATACACAGAAATGCAGAATAACCCTCCCCTCATACAAATAATACAGACAGCCCATACACAAACATACACACAATCCGCACAAACTGAACACCACTGACAATCCACATACACGCACACAACCCCACATGCAGCCTCTCACATGCAATACCCCAAACAGCCCCCACACACTACCAAACACACAATGTGACATATCCATCCACACACACAATTCCACAAGCAGTCCCCATACACAGCCCACATTCATATGTATCATACACAATACCATAAACTACTCATGAACATATACAATATAATAGCTCATATACGCACAAATACAACGGTACAAAGCAATTACAGTAAAAATAACACAAGCAGAATACGGCAGCATACACACCTCAATTTAAAAAAAATAGGACCGCACGCTACGGGACATCACAATCCTATATCGGCACAGTGCTGCTAAAAGGTTGCCTACCCCTGGTCTAGAGTGTCCCTTAAACAACAGATAAGAGTTCTTTATTTTATTGCATAATTTGTTGAGCAAAGCAGTTTTTACTACAGGGCAAAAGGGGAAGCTATCCGGTGCCTTTCAATCATCAGGTACTCACAGCCATTTTCCTTCATTCCAAAGCTAAAAAATGTAGCATTTTCTCTAGCAATGTAAACTGTAATATTTATATTTGACTGCGAAGAAACCTCTAGCGACTGTCAGACTAAAAGGCACTAAAGGCCCTTCCTCATAAACATCTTAATGTTGCACATCATCATGCACACAGCATGCTGAAATTGAATGCTGTTAATGCTTTTTAGTGAAGCGCTGAATTCTATACATTACTATGAGAAGTATTTGATTATCATAGCACAGCTACTGCTACTCATGCTCTTTAGATCTCCAAACGCCAAAAAGCTTCTCTATGAGAACTATTGCATTTCACGGAGATTATCTCAATTGATAATCCCAGAAGAGGCAGAATAGCAGTAGAAGGAGAACGTCTCTGTCTTGGATTACAGATAAGTTTAAATTCTTTTTTTTTTTTCATTTTAGTAATTTTTCAATATAAATATATTTATTATAAAAAGTATTTATTTTTTACTTACATTTTTTTTAAAAAATGTATCTCCTTTCAAATATGTTTAAACTACAATCACATATTAGTGCATCCAATGTTGCTTAAAGCCAACAGACTTTCTGTTATGTGACCTACTTTTTTCTCCTCTGCATTATTTAATAATGTCACATAAGGTGGTCACAAAATTTTCCTATTACTATGCAACATGCAGCCACCGCATTAGATTTCTTGGGATCTGGTGAGAGAAAGTCTCCAATGGGAAGTGGGTATCTCATCATGACATAATAATAATGATAAAATTATACATCAGATAAAATTATTGGTTGAGGTAAGACTAGGAAGCTGATAAAATAGATTGGGAAGGTGAATATTTGCAACAAATCGATTCACAAATATAATATACTTAATCTAATAGTACAAGAAGGAGGTCACTAAATAAAAGCACATCTTGGTCTAAATTCAGCCAACATGTTAATCTACAGATGTTGTTGAACTATAATTGCTAAAGGCAGAACAATTTGACAGCTACCCAGCAGCCGCCTCTGGATCTAGATACACTTTAAGTTTTCACATTTCTTCAGACAAGCTGGGCTTACTGTTCAAGTTAGACTTGTGAACAGTGGAAAAAATCTAGTTCATCCAAAAATATAATTTAGTTTGGGTAGTCCAATTGTCGTTCATGTGGAAGTTAAGCTCATTCAAATATCTTCCATGCAAAATATTCAAAAAAAATTTATTTGGATAAACTAAAAAAAGATGGAAAAATTGTCCAATTAGTGTGATCAGTATACTGCAAAATATACACATAATATAAAGGATATATTTTGTAGCACACTGATGACACGTTTTCCTGCCATTTGTTTCACGGATGAAGTGAGAAAATGTACCTAATAGAGAGATAAATAGGATAAGCAGTAAAAAAAAATAAAAAATACCTGTTATATTTATTAAATATATATATAAATATATTATAGAAATATATAGTGTTTCTTTTCTGCTCTATTGATCACTTTTCACTTGATCTGTGAAGCAAATAAACATTTGTTGGATGTCCCTTAACCATCAACATATATTAAGGCTGTGTGTATTTGCAATGACTTCTAAATAACCTCAGCATAGTTGGAAAACTTCAAACAAGCTCAGATCTATTAGCATGAGCCAAAAAAAACTCTATTGTTGTTTGTTCAGTTAGACGCCCATATGGGGCCATAGAGTTCCATAATTCCATGTCCTGCCTATTGGCCTAAATTCGAGCTAATTGCAATATGACTAAAAAACAAATGCACAAGTCTAGATCTCAAAATACATTTTATGGTTCAGTTCTACCTTCTCTTTTATTAAACACTAGGTTTACAGGACAGTTTGGTTGAACTAATTCTGATGGGCGTTTTCCTTCTGCATTCTTCAATTGAGTGTCACCTCCAAAGTCAATAAGCAAATTAACTAGATCAGCATTAGATGTTCTTGCAGCCATGTGTAAAGGTGTGTCCAAGTCTTTACCAACATTTGCACTTGCTCCTATAAATACAAACATACAAATAAATGCTTCATCACAAGGCTCAAAAATGTATTTCTATATGTATTAGTAGCAGTCTTAGAAGTTGAACTTGTAAAGGGCATTCTGTTTATTTAATTGTAGGTACTTGCATAGTTAGGTGCCCAAAATAGTTTTCGCCACCAAGAAGTAACGCTATAGAGCTTCTGTTAGTATATATATATAAAAAAAAAGCCATGTGGATCTTTACAATGTGGTTTCAAAAAAATCAAATGATTTAGTATTTTGGATAAACTTTTTATTTATTTTTCCAAAATATTAAAATACCAAACAAATTCCATATGTAAAAGCAATATATATCAATATATCAAAAATAGGTAAATATATTTTGAGTTTTTTTTTTTTTTGTTTAACAAGGTTAAAATATTTAATAATTTTTTTTTTTTAAATGGATCCAAAAATATTAAATTAAGATCTTAATTAGAATAGATGCTTTTATTATAATTTCAGATATTGTTTTTATTTTATTGACTAATTTTTTTTTAATGTAAAAATAATTTTATTAAGCTCCATCATATCTGTTGAGCATGTTAACCTTCAGGTACCAGAGTAAACTTTCATCCCAATATGAATATTATTGGTATTTGGTATTTAGGCATATGTTTTGCCAGATAAATGTTTTTGGATGTTAATTTTGGGACTGAAATACTTCCCAGAGATAAAGGGATCCCTATGGAGAGAGAGTATGACCGGAGATTATTAAAGGAAAACTATAGTGCCAGGAAAACAAACTCGTTTTGTCAAGGCCCACCCCTGTGGTGCAGAAGGGGCTAATAACTCCTTGTGTCACTTACCTGGGTCCAGCGCCGATGTCCCTCGGCGCTGGCTCAGCTCTGCCCACGCTTTTCCCCCAGCCACGTCCGCCAGCTGCTGGCAGGGGAGATCTAATTTGCATGCGCAGCAAAGCCCGCGTTTGCATTAGGATTTCCCCATAGGAAAGCATTATTCAATACTTTCCTATGGGGAATCCCGTGGTGCTGGAAGTCCTCATGTATAGTGTGAGGACGTCCAGCGTCGTTTAGGCAACCAAAAGTCACCTTCAAGCCCTCGAAGTCCCTCTAGTGGCTGTCTGGTAGACAGCCACTAGAGGAGGAGTTAAACCTAGCAGGTAATTAGTTTAGAAAAACTGCAATAATTACTACTCTAGGGCTAAGGGGAGTTTGCAACCAGACAACTTCAATGAGCTGAAGTGGTGTAGGTGCCTACAGTGTCCCTTTAAAGCTGTGTGTATTTGTAATGGCTTTTAAATAATGCAGTATCGATGGAAAACCTCAAACAGGCTCAGATCTAAAAACATGTGCCAAAAAATAGATTAAAAAAGTCAAATAACTGGGGGGCGGGGCCGGGTCGGGCCGCCGAAGGGATCAGACATGCTTTGTCTGAACTTCCGCTTCAGGGCCGAAAATCGGCGATAACTGGGGGCCAAATCCACCCAGCGACACACTCCGGTGACCAAATTGATCCCCTGCCGTTGGGGTACGCAGTGATACCTCCTAAGATCACACCCGGTATCGACGGCGACCAGACGGAGGCCCGAAGCACGAGGGAGCTTGAGCCGGGAAGAGACGGCCGCTCACCCGGGTCTCCGGCCGGCGGATGGCGCCCTCCCCCCCCTGGACCGGGGGGGTCATCCTGGTCTACACGGATGCCCAGGTATGCGCCACATTAAGCCTGGGAGCCCCAACACGCCATGGCATACTTACCAAGCAGCACTCTTCAAAATGGCCTCCGCACACAAGCCATGTGCGCGACCTGCCAGCATAATGGAGCCGAGACCATCCAGCGCCACCCGACCTACTCCAGGGCCGTTCCGGCAGACTACATAGAGATCAGCTGTGGGGACTACGAAGAGAGCGGGAATGAAGCGGGGAAGCATGCAACCGCTACCACCAGCACAAAACAGCCCATGAAGAGGGAGGCAGTCAGACCCAGATTCCGCAGCCGAGCTACACAACCTGCACTCAGCCTCCTTCACCGGATCACCACCTGTCCGGTCCAAGAGGAACAGACAGCAAAGTACAACCTACCATCCACACGGACTGGGCCTAGACAAGATCTTCAGCAGTATCTCTTAAATGAACACTCACTCTTATACCTGCTTTATGTTGAAAAGACATAAAAGGGGCTAAATGGCATATGAGACATTAATAGTGGCAAAGAGACACAAAAGGGAAGTAAGATACAGAAATGAGGATATAAGATACACAATAGGGACAAAAAGAGTACAGGGGAGTTTAGTTAAGAGACATACAAGGTGGTAAGAGAGGATTAGGAGAGAAACGCAAAGAGACCAAGTGGTGCACATAAAAGGGTAAGGGGACGTTCCAAGCAGCACACAAAAATGCATCAATCCACGGAAGGATGCCAACATGCAGTTTTGCAACAGATGCCAGGAAACCTAGGTGCACCGCTTGAAGGAAAAGGGTGGGCTGCAATTAAAGATTCTATGCAGAGATGCATATGGGTTGAATGGAGTTTGAATGGGTTGAATGGGTTTTCTGAAAAATAAAAATCAGGGGAAGTTAAGTGGGACTTTATGGGCTAAGCAATGCAACTGAAACTTGGTCCATGTATAGATATAATTAGAAAAAGGATCCATCTGAAAGATTTTATGTTGGTTTATAATATTTTAGCCCCTTGTAATGTGTCACACGTATCGGTCATTTAAACGGTAGGAATTACATTTTCATGATAAACATGTGTTGTATTATACTCACCTAGCTCGAGCAGTTTTTTGGCAGTGTCCACCTTTTGATTCTCACAGGCCATGTAAAGCGGAGATCCTAAGTGACTGATGGATTGCTGTACGCTGGCCCCAGCCAGAGAAAGAGATTCCACACAGTCAGAATAACCTAAGAAAACCGGAAATCGACAACTTTTACACATATTGTATACAAGAGCTTTATACATATTTTTGTTAATGCACATTTTTTTTAACCCTGGGATTAATATGGCTACCGAACTGGCTGCTTTCATCGGCTAACTTTTAATATACAGTTCAGCTTACACATTTAACCCACAAGCAGACTGCAGAGAATCAGAGAAACAACAGACAGACATGCAGTTATAATCTTACTGCGGTTTTGATTTAATATCAGCCGAAAGGTGATAACAGTCAATTAAACAGTTTGGAACGATTTAATATGAGCGATTTTAGTCTTGGCAGAAGCTGATATATTTCAATTCGAGTGACTTCAACATGAAAATTCCAGTGTGTTTTCATGTTGAAGTCACTCGAATTGAAATGTGGGTAGTGACATATTATGTTATATTATATTATGTAGGTATGTCACTTAAACAAAAAAAAATGGGCAGGTATCGGTAATTCTGTCACACTTGTCCGAATAGTAGATATTTGTTTAGAAAATCTATCCTTGAATCTTTGTGTTGTTTGTCCACATACAATAAACCACAATAGATTAAAAATGTACACAACAAAGCATTCTTCCATTGTGAGGGGGTTCATAGGGTGACATGCGATACACTTAATACAAGGATAATGGCCTCTTTTGTGTGTACCACCTGTATGTTTAGTCACTGGGAGATCAGCATTAACCAGTTTGTCTTTTTTGTAGTTTATGACATGCAACACAAGCTTTGCTGTGTACATTTTGAAATGTCCTTGTGGTTTTTTTGTGTGTGGGACAACCAACACAAAGATACAAAGATAGATTTTCTAAACATAATTCTGCTATCTGGACAAGTGTGACAGAATTACCGATGCCAGTCATTCTAACCCTGCCCAGACTGTCTATGGCTGTCCAATCACAGACATTTCAATGCATTTGCAAGATAGGTGCTCAGTCTAGGCAATGGCTACATCTTCAGTTTGGCTACACTGAGCTAAACAACCAGGAAGTAACATTACCTGTTGTCTGAATGAAAGCCAGGGGGGTGTAACAATGTTATTTTTTAGTTTTTTAGTTTTTAAAGGGTCATTTCTATTGAAGTCTGAGCTTTATGTAAAATGAAAAAAAAGGACATACTCTTCACACATAAAGCGTTTCAGCAAGCTGCTTAACATAAATCAGTTCTCCTCTCTCACTGTTGTCAGTGGCTGAGCTGTGTACATACACTGAACAGGAAGTATTTTTCCTGGAATGGGGTGTGGCTAAGGAGGAAGGCTTAAGGTGCGACATTCTGTAAAACTTTTTTTTAAACTACAGATATGAGCAACATATTAATAAGGCCAAAACCTTAAAATGTATTTAATTAGTTGTCTTGCCCGGAGAGTCCCAATAAATAATAGATACCTCAGCTCTACATTTTTTTGAGGGCTGGGACAGGCAGCAGTTACCATACTAGGACACATTTTCAGACATATTTTCTAAGGATATTGTGGTTGAGGATTGGATCCTAGTCACAGAGAGAGGAACATAGGTGTTAAGGCCATGTTGCGTGTGCAGTGTATTTCCACCTATTATAAAAAGAGACCACCCCACCCCCAACTCTCTCTTTACAGATTTCTGAATCTCATGCATTTAAGGGGTTTTTGAAGTTGTCTTGGTATGAAACACTGCACATACTGAGATATTGATGCAAGCTGCCAAAAGTGTAACTCCACTTTTGGTCGCTTTCCTTAGCCAGCCCAGAGCAACAGTTCCAAGTTTTCTTGGTAATTCTGTGCATATTCTATGTACAGGCACTCTTTCATCATCTGAGAACACTCAGAAGACACTCCCGGCCAATGAATGAATTCCAGTATCTGCATCCAGTTTCTGCAGCTCTGCAGACGCTAAATGTCATTCAGCCTTCAATTGTTGCGCCTCCGAGCCCGAAGTAAACCAGGTAAGTGGTAACCTGATGTAAAATATTTTTTTCCCATATCAGGGAATGAAGCCAGGGTTTAACCTTGCATTATAATCACTATATATTATTATGCTTTTAGCAACCTTTAAAATAAAGAAGAAAAATAAACCATTACATCTCAGTAGTTTACTCATTGCGGTTAACATGAAAATTATCCAGAGACAAGGAAGTAGATGAGATCCCTCAGCCAATCCTGGTCATCCTATTGCTTTTAAAGGAAGTGCAGTGTATATTTTAGAAATCTTTTCCCTGTTTAATGTTAATGCATGTGGTTCAGCGATCGCAAGTGGGTTTATTTAAAAATAAATAAATTTAAAAAATGAAATGGAACTATGCAAACAACAACTTTTTTCATAATAAAGTCAGCTTTTATTGAATTTGTTTACTGCTCTCTCCTGTTAGGGCCCCCACCCACTGCTCAGGGGTGGGGGCCGGGGGTAGGACATTAGGTCCCCCCCTAATTAGTATTTAGGGCCCCCACCCACCACTCATTGGTGGGGGCCAGGGGGGAGGACATTAGGTTCCCCCCCCTAATTAGTATTTAGGGCCCCCAACAACCACTCAGGGGTGGGGGCCAGGGGGAGGACATTAAGTCGTCCCCTCATTCTAATTTAGGGCCCCCACCCACTGCTCAGGTCCCCCACCTTATTTTGATTTAGGGCCCCCACCCGCCGCTCAGGGGTGGAGGCTGAGGGGGAGGACAATAGGTCCCCCCCATTACTTTACTTTAGGGCCCCCACCCGCCGCTCATAGGTGGGGCCGGGGGGAGGACAATAGGTCCCCCCCTTATTTTACTTTAGGGCCCCCACCCACCATTCAGAAGTGGGGGCTGGGGGGTGGCAATAGGTCCCCCCTTCAGGTTAGGAAGGGGAGGGGGGATGTTTTTTTGTTTTTTTTTTGTTTGTTTTTTACAGTGAGCAGCCACAGGTTTAATAGACATGCCCCTACTCGCGGTATAGCGAGTAGGGGCATAATTTACTAATACTAAATAATCTTTACTTAGTATTAGTAAATTTGGCTGAAAGACCAATTTAGGTCTTTCAGTCTTTTAGTAGATAGCTCCCTAATACTGTGGGAATTAGGGAGTTATCTACTTATTCATTCCTGCCAGTACATGACTGGCTAAGTAACTTACATTTTATATGAATGTATGTTACTTGATTGTTGTAAGTGTTGCAAATGCTTACAGCTGAATCCTGGCTATGTTTGTATACTTTTTATTTAAAATTGTATACAGTGTAACATTCTTCTTCTTCCACTGGGTAAGTATATTAGTACTTAGGCAATACTGTGCTTCGGCACTTCGGTAATTTAGGAACTTCGGCACTTCAGCAATTCAGCTATTCGGACATTCGGAAGTACCCGAATGTCCGAATTTCCCGAAATTCGTCCGAATTCATATTCGGCCCGAAACTAATTGCACATGTCTAGAGAGCACTATCTTACCCCACAAACCCTCTCTTTTACAATCACGCACACACATATACACACACTGTTTCTCTTACAAACACAGAAACAAAATGCATCTCTTGCACACACGCAGTGCACCCCTTACAGACACACACTGCATTATATTTCATATACAGAAACACACCTTGTATTATTTACACACACACATCCAGAAATACACAATGCATTCCTTACACACAAACACACACTGCATCCCCTATACACACACACACACACACACACACACACTACACCCCTTACAAAAATTGGTATTCCTATACACTACGTTCCATAAGACCACACACATTACATCCTCTACAATAACACATAACATCCATTACACACATACACTCCACTCCCTGTGAGTGAACTCATGGGTGGGCCATGTAGGTGAACTTATGGGTGGGCCTTGTAGGCATACTCACGGTCAGGCCCTGGGGGCCCAGACCTTAAGCTGTGTAAGGGGCCCCAATAATGGAGCTGTTTCCTGTTCATTAATTGTTGTGAGCACTGTTACAGAGAACCTCTTCTACACCAGACCTGTGGAGCCAGACTGCAGCATGAGCCCATCATCCTTTTGTCCTCATCTGGTGGTAAGTAGGCAATCCAATATATTATTAGTGGCACTAACCTCTAATCTACCTCACATTAAAGGGCCACTATAGTCACCAGAACCACTACAGTTTAATGTAGTGGTTCTGGAGTCTATAGCCTGTGCTTTCAGGCTTTTTAATGTAAACACACTGCCTTTTCACATAAAAGACACTTTGTGCAGAACTGGGTGGGCAGAACATATGGGGGGTGACAATTTTTTGTTTGCCTATCTATGCCAAATTAAAAAAAAAAAAATTTTTTGACACACATAGCATTTTAAGTATACATGTACGGAGAACTTTAAGGGTTACTGCCAAAGAACACCCCAATATGTGTTCAACAACATCTCCGGAGTACAATGATACTAACCATGTACAGGTGTGTCAGGTTCTCTGGGGGCTAAAATACCTTATTTAGAGGGTGCGCGTTCCAGTTTTCCAACTTGGAATTTTCACAGCTGGTCATCATGCACCCATGTCCCATTTGGGACATTTTAGAAACCGGCCAATGTAATTTACCCCCATCAAACCATATATTTTTGAAAAGTAGACACCCTAGGGTATTTCAAATGGTGGTATTTTAACACTTTCCATGCACTAATTCTACCACCAGTCTTTGTCAACCTTTTGGGTAGGCATGGATTCTCAACTCCTGTTATGTATTACTGCCAAAGAACACCCCAATATGTGTTAAGCAACATCTCCTGAGTACAACAGTGCCTCCAATGTACAGATTTTATGGGCTTTTGCAAACTTACCAGGGTCAAATGTAGGGCTTTTTCCTTTTCAATGTTTGCACATTGAATTTGCCAGATTGGTTTGCTGGGCCTATGTTGCATTTTGCACCGGGTACGTCAGCGGTCGTTAACAACCACCGTTTTTTGGCTGACGTACCAGGTACGTCCGTGGTCACTACGGGGTTAGAAAAAAGCTTTTTGATCATGTCTCTCTTAAATATGTAATATTTTTCTATTTATGAAAAGTTTTTTGGGGGGTTATTTCTATTTTCTTTCTTTTTTGGTTTTAATGCTTTTAACCATATCGGTGAATGGACAAAATAGGGATACAGCTGAATAACTAAAAAACATAAGAATACATAGCACATAGTGAAGTACCGTCACAATAATAAAATGTAAACCTCAATGATTGCACTCACAAAATAATGATGAATAATGCGCCTTTAAGCCCTCAAACGGCTGCAATAGTATTCACCCTCCACGGATAGGTTGCTCTGTCTTCCAAGAAGTGGGAGTATGCCAGTGAAGTATAAAAAAATCATTTTATTGTTAAAGGCACTAATAAGCCTATATTAAAAATCAATAATTAAAATATACAAATAGTACTGCATCTAACGCGTTTCGTCCATACAAATTGGACTTCATCAGAGAAAATTTTGCAGTATACACAATATGTAAGATACAAAGCATGCATATTCCCACCCCCAACAGAGTCCCTTAAATATAACCAGTCCGTTTGTTGATTGGAGGATTCCTTCGTAGACAACCCTTTTCAATAAAGGGAATTTTTTCCAGGTGATCTCCACCTTAAAATTCGCGGCTAAAAACAGCTGATTATCCGTCCGTAAATGTTATGCGTTCCAAATCACAACTTCCGGTTGCGTTCCATATATGCATTTCCGGTAACGGTAACAACGCACGTCACAGCCGCTGACGTTGCGTTCCAAGACCGGACCCATGCATTCCAAACGACCAGCCCTTCAAGTGGCTAAGAAGACTAAAAAGAACAGTCTTAGAATAATCCCAATCATTGATATAACCATTCTATTAATACAAATTAGATCATCATCAAATAGAAAAAAGGACTTCAATCCTCTGCCACAAAAAGGAATATTAAATAAGAATAATAATAAATGAATATATTTACATATATAAAAATATATATGTATATCACTATATAATATATAATAAAAATGAAAATAAAAATGAAAAATAAAAATAAAAATAAAAATAAAATAAAAATAAAATTAAAAAATGAAAATAATAAAAATCTAATTAAAATAAAATAAAAATAAAAATAAATAAAAATAAAAATAAAAATGAAATTAAAAATACAAATAAAATTAAAAATAACAATAAGAATAAAAATGAAAAATATATACAACTATAATATAGTTGAATGTATAACAGGCAGAAGATGGAAATCCCCCACTTAATAAATGATAACAACATCAAACCATAAAACTAGCCAAATCCACATCGATATTTAAACCTTTGGGTGACAAGGTATCCAAATGGTAGATCCAATAAGTCTCCCGTTGTGCTAATTTCAATTCCCTATTACCTCCTCTCCAATGAGGGGACACATGTTCTATACCACAACCCCTAAAATCCCTCCAATTAAAGGCCTGGCAAGTGTTACAGTGAACTGGCACTGAATGAGTGGTCATACCTTTTCTTATATTGTTAATATGTTCCATAAGGCGTACTTTCAGGGGTCTCTTAGTCTTTCCCACGTATTGTTTGCCACACGGACACTGCAGCAAATAAACTACAAAGTCCGTGTGTTACCTTGTGTCTGGCTGCAAGTGTATCCATCGGATGCCACGCTCACTAAGGTCTGATCCCCCCCAGAGCCCTATAGTGGAGAGTGGTACTTTAACCACTCAAATCTTGTGAGTTTCCAATTCTGAGCATTCTTTTTTATTAATTGTGATTTTACTTTACATATTGCACTAGTTTTTTTTCTGTCTATTTATTTGTAGATTCGATGACTGTGAAGCTGTTTGTGCAAGTATATTTGTTGTGAATTTCCCTGCACTATTTTGCCATAGATCATTGTTTTAATTTGGCACATACGTTTCTTTCACTAGAAGAATAGAAGGATTTTCCTTTAATTTTCACCCACAATAGATTGGGTCGAAAAACCAGGGAAAAAATGGCCAGGATGGTGCTACCAGCCCCACCAGAGTGGGCTTGAACCCTGAATAAGACAATGAAAATATCAAAGAACATAAATGGGAAGGCAACCCCGGAGGGGAGCTCCCAAGCACTGGTATGGATGAAAGAGGAACACAATTCTAACATCAAAAGTACCTAGTAAGCTAGCTTGGAGAGCAAAATAGTAGGAAAAAAGTGTGTATATATACCAGAATGAGACACATTAACTTCTTGGTGGTATAATAAAACTAAAAAAGAAAAGTAACTTTATTTAACCTCTATCGGGAAGGATACTATAGTAGCAATTACCCACATAGTAGTGCTGCTAAATGCTATTTCCCTTAAGTGAGCAGTAAGGAGAAAAGCTCGTGGCTAGTCATTGCTGTTCAGATATAGTGCAAATACAATGAGAGCCTTGTGTTTGAGCACTCTTGGTTAAGGTGTTCAAAAGATGTTCCTTGAAAATATCTAAGGTGGATAGACAAGCAGTATAAGGATACCTTGTTATAAGTGGGGTAGCCGAAGTTAGGGGAGCGTGGTCTAGATAGTAGCTATAATCAAATCCTTCCAAGAAAGTGTAGGCAGAAACAAATGTAGCGTTAGAACGATAGATGCAATGTTACATAGAAAAAGCTGCTACAAGCACTGCTATGCTAATTCCCTAAATACTCCTGATAACACCTTAGTGGGTGTTCTAAACTAAGGCTACCTCTAAAATTTGTAAAACAAGGTCCCCATGTCGATCTCACCTTTTAATTAAACTCCAAGTGGAAAATTACATCGCCAAGCTACAAAACAAGAGGTGCAAATGAAAAGCGTAGAGGAAAGAGGACTTCCCTACAAGTGCATTATAATGTGCTCAGTGAAGTGCAAATTGCCGAGCTAAACCCAACGCGCGTTTCGGAGTTCACAGACTCCTTCGTCAGGGGCTAAACATTTGTCTCCCAAAAACCCATGGTATTTTAATGTAAAGTGACCAATCCGGTTCGTGGACATGAATACGTCAACAATGACGGTTCAATTATATGTCCACGTGGGGATACTGTGGGTGGAGTCACCGGTCTCTGATGTAACATGATTGGCAGCGCTAGGACCCTATGGGATTCCTACCTGTTGTCGGTTAGACATGAATGAGCTCCGCTGCTTGAAAAGTAGAATAAATTGTACGTGCTGGATAGCCGTCTCGGCACTATCAGTAACCGAGGTAGCACCCAAATCAACAAGTAATTAAACAGTAATGTATACATGAGCATTAAAAGAAAACTAAATTTAATAAATCTCATATTGATCGTTCATGTGCTGCTGGATCACTGTGTGAATGTATGTTATTGCATATCACCGATTTAAAGTGACAGTATCTTGAATATAGTCTTGGATATGGTCATTTATTTCCCTTTTTAGGAAAGGGGAAATTGGGAGATGATAGTGTATGTAAAAAAAAAAAAAGAAACTGCTGGAAAGAAACAATTTACAATGAAAAGAGCATACGAGGTATACGTTTGAATAGTTACATGCGTCCTCAAAATTAGAGACTTCAAAATAAATGGGGAGTATGAAAAGCCTTCATTGAGTCCCCTAGGGGACAATGTTTTTAGGCAGTAGATCCAGTAACATTCACGTCTTCTCAGACGTTGGTCCCAATCGCCCTTCCTCTGATCTAATTTGGCTGGCTGCAAGTGTATCCATCGGATCCCACGCTCACTAGGGTCTGATCCCCCCAGAGCCTTATATTGGAGAGTGGTACTTTAACTACTAAAATCTTGTGAGTTTCCAATTCTGAGCATTCTTTTTTATTAATTGTGATTTTACTTTACATATTGCACTAGTATTTTTTCTGTCTATTTATTTGTTGATTCGATGACTGTGAAGCGGTTTGTGCAAGTATATTTATTGTGAATTTCCCTGCACTATTTTGCCATAGATCATTGTTTTAATTTGGCACATAAGTATCTTTCACTACTTCTTTACTATCGCTGTATGTAATATTCATCACCCAGAATATGTGTGGGGTCTGAGTATTTCACATAAGTATCATCAGTGGGTTTTATATTATTTATTGGTTTTATATGCACCAATCTTTTAATAATTATACAGTTTTTCTGAGTTGTATCACCAGGGCTTATCAGATTGGGCTGCTGCATTGTTAATAACATTCACATTTTTATTATATTTTTATGCTACTTGCGCCATCCCATTTGTATAGTATTATGTAGAGCCACATATTAAATATTATATTCTAAGTAGGTACTTGCCATAAGAAGAGCTCACCTAACTCTGTCTATTATTTATTATTTTTCTCTCAAAGCGTCTCTTTCATAGTGAAAAATTAATGAATTAGTGTTACCTAGTAGTGAATTTTTTGTTAATCACTTATAGCTGTACGGACCTTGGTGGCGCTAAATAATAAATATATAATTTATAATAATAAAATAATATGTATAAAAAGCTCATGGCAGACCCGATGGGATTGAAGTACATAGTAATTGACTTGTGTTTTTCCTGGGCAAAAAAAAAACCGAATTTTTAAAAAGCCATAACATTATTGATCCATAAACCATGAACAATACTAACTCTTACCTCTCCTAGCTGCTTCGTGAATTGGAGAGGCTACGTCACAGATGCCGTTTGGACTGGCTCCATGCTTTAACAGCAGATTGACACAAGCCACATTGCCACTGACACATGCGTTAAACACAGGAGTTTTCCAGTCTACGTTTGGAATATTAACCTAGAAGCAACATGTGAAAAATAACGGTTAACTCTTTTAAGCAAAAAAAACATAAGAGAACAATAATCTACTGAAAAGATATTCTACTGATTAAATCTTGTGCGGTCAATAGTGAATTGCTAAACACAGCGAAAATCTCTGAAATTCACCCAAATGGCTTGATTTATTAGAACCTGGTGTTTTTTTTTTTATTTTGGCATCAAAATATGTGGAGTCTCTAGATCCCATATAGAACTGATCAGGGCCTAACACTTTGCTGTTACCTCATCTCTCTCCATGTGCACAAAAAGGGTAACAATAGACTGCCCAGGATATGCCAAGACTAATAGGTCCCTGTAATAGTTGTTCCTTTAAAGGGCAAAGGTGATGCCCAGTCTCACAGATACTGTATAACAAATACGTGTTGATTCCCTGTGGTACACAGGGGATGTACAGTTTCCTGGGCTCTAACTATTTTCTTTAATTTGATGTCTATAGATCACTGATCAGCTCTCCGTGAGCTCATTAGCTCTCTATTAGGACATAATAAGAAATGCCTTTTTTTTTTTTTTAAATAAAAAAGTTTATTTTTTTAAAATTGCAAACAGCGACACTCTGTTCTTTGTTAGCACTTGAGCCAGTGAAACAGATCTGACGGCTGAGCTTAGTTAGGCTTAGTAGCCAATTTGTGAACTGTTGTAATAAATATCATGGATCTTTACATTGACTTCCAAGCAAACCTGAATTCAGCTTCAGTGTGGCTATGCTATTTCCACCACTTAGTAAACTGAAGATTTTGAATTTGGCTTCAAACATACAACAGAATGCAGAGTGAGACAATCTCTTGTGAACCCACTTATATGGCATTACATCTCGTATCAAGCGGAGTTAATGGAAGGTGGAAGAGTAATCTGTACAGTGTGTATTTAGTTTCCTTTGCTACTTTTTTTTATTTAATCTGAGAGCATCTAGTGTACTCAATGTCTGACCACAATTAAAATCTGAATGGCAAAATTGTAGAAAACAGCTGATTTAAAGAAATTCTTTAACTCAACTATAGCCACTGCTCTGCTATTTCAACCTGAATTTTGTTATTCAGAAATTAATTCGGTAAAATAGAATTCTCGAAATTTTAGATCAAAATAGCCAAAGTGGGAAAATACTCCAATTCAGTGAGTTTATAGCTAAGCGTTTTTTTGTCATAAAAGTTGCAGTACACATTGCAATAACTTTCAGCATAATTCACTAAAGGTAGAATTACTGAGAATTCAAATTGGATTCAAAGTGAATTTCAAATTAAGGTCTAAATAGTCATACAGAGAACAAAACAGATTTTTGATGAACTACATTTTTGTAATTGGGCTATTTTGGCCTAAATTTAGAAATTCCCTTTGCATTTCCAGCAGTTCTCCCATTAGTGAATAGATTTTAGTGAGTAGCAGTTTGTTTTTTGTTTGTTTTTTTTATCTGCTATTTTTACCTAAACGTTGCCATTTGATTTTCAGTTAACTATAAGTGATTGATTTTTTTAATGCATAAACCCCATTTAAAAAAAAATAAAATGGTTTTTACAAACATATATTTTATAATTTGAATCAAGACATGTCCAAGCTGTCATATTACTATTGGCATCTAAATACAATGCTCTGAGAGTGGCAGGCTATGTATAGAATTATATGTATGTGGCTAATTACATATGTTAATTTGGATGCGAGAATGCCCTGAGCCCCACAATGGTAAGGGTGCATCCACTGACAGATCTTTTATTGTGCCTTGATGGAGTGTCCATTGCAGTTTAGTAGAAAACATGCCTTTTTGTTCAGTGTACAAAATGGTAAACTATAACTAATTGTCAGTACCAGTGAGGGTTGTGTAGACATTTATAAAACAGGGGTAGATCATCTGTATTTTTTCATCACAATGATTTTTTGGCTGTTATTACTAAAAAAAGCGAAATGGTTTCCTTTGAAGAATTCCTACCTCGGCTCCATGTTTCAGTAAGAGTTTTACACAGGCAGGATGACCTCCGAGACACGCTTCATGTAGAGGTGATACATGATCTGCAGTAATCTGATTTACACTAAATCCCTTTGGAAATCAAGAACACACAGCAAGTTAATAATCAACTAACAATTACACTGTTGCCAGAGAAAGATAGAAATTAAACTCTTCCAGGCACTGTGGGGAAGGTCTATCTATCAAAGTGTCATATTCTGAAAAGTGGTGCAAATATGTAAAGGGGGACGAGTCACCAAAGAATGTGCCGGCAGACTTTACTGGTTTCCATGGTGATTGCATTCTGGTTAGTATTTGCATATTTTTTTATAAATTTCTCCTAGTTTGTGTCTTTGTATAAAATCTTCCACCATGGAAGCCAGTTGAATCAATAGGAACATCACTGTAACGAACGCTGGTATAACAGCTACCCGTTCGTCTATTTCCTCCCGAACTGCCTGAGCCTGAGTGATTATAGCTCGCAGTTCGGGTGCTGAGTAGGTAGATTCTCCCAGTAAGGTAGACAGGTGCCCAAAACATCAGCCGAAATTAGATGAAGGGTGTAACAGGAAAGATTTGTACAGTTTGACCAGTGTTCAGGAAGTTGAGTGTCTAATTTTAGTTCCAGACACTCGACGACCAAGTCCCGCTACCTCCTTTCATGCGAACCAGATGGCCACCGTTTTCTCCTGCAAGTGGTGTTCGACTATATGAACGGTGGCCACACAGGGAGAGCACTTAATCAACTGTTCTCTTTAAAAATAATGAGCCAGGGGGTGGTCAGAGTTCAGTAGTTATAGCTACCGAATGGAAAAAAGTTTCTTTCACAATCTCATTGGTAATTACTTCACCTGTACAATTTTGCACCATGTTTCGTAACTCAACACTTTGATAGATCTCAAAGATTTTATACATTTACCTCACTCAGTCTGTGGGGCATACAATTGTCACCTAGCCGATATTTAAAGCTGTCTGGCTGGTGCTGGTATTGGCCAAAAAAAAAAAAACAGCATTTTTCTCTGAGGGGGTAAAGAAATAGAGCCAGAATATCCACCTCTATTATACAGAATATGTACACACATTGCTATATTCACACACTGACACACACAATCGGACATCATATACACACGTTGACAAACAACCCCACACACACACTCACAGTATACACACATGGACAAACCCATTCAGACACAGTATGTACACATTGCTGTACACACTTTTAGGCAAAGTATACATACAATGACAGTGTACACACAATCAAAGTATACACACACTGCTATATACACTCATTCAGACAGTATACACAGACACAATGCTACACATACACTCATTCAGACAGTATACACACACTGACACAATGCTACACATACACTCACACAGTACACATGCACTGACACAAACACTGTATACACACTGACACTGCAATGCATACAAAATGCAACATGCATTGTCACATATAGTGCACACATTGTACAGAGTTTTTAGTGATTAAGGGAATAGTCTTCCATTTTTTTTTTTTTTTACTTTTATGTCACTCCCTGTGATATTACATAATATAATATAATGTTATGTTATGTGATGTCATGCATATATAATTATGCAAATTAACATGCCTAGTATTTCCCCACCCCCCCCCAGAATGGTGGCAACATTACTGGGGCAGCATGATCAGCTTCATGCTCTAATCAAGTAATCAATCAAGCTTACTATTTCTTGCTACAGCTTTAGCCTTGTCAAAAGGAAAAGGAACAACTCCGAAATACTCTAATCTTCTAAAACAGAAATAAACGAATATTGTCTTTGTGATTACCTGGTTAATGAGCTTGTTTAAAGAAACCAGGCGCCCATGAATGGATGCATCGTGTAGTAAAGACCAGTCCGAAGCAAAATCTGTATAAGAAATTTTAATCCAGTCAGTATACAGAAGGTATTACACATACAGAGATGAACTGTACCAGGTGGCCAAACAATGCCAAGTATTATTGCAATTTGATTAAAAAGTCATTCAGAGTGTATGAAATAGGGCTCGTCATTAAAAATCAGGAATTAATCACTGTTAATCCCAACAACAAGTAGATGTGATTAAAAATTCCACGATCCATTCCTAAAGTCTGCATTGAACGCCACTGATACCGTCTGCCTCTTACAGGGTTATTTAGTAAAGTAAAAATTCTAAGTGACTTTTACACCAGAGTAGCTAAACTGATTATTTGGTTATTTTTTACCTTGAATTGGAAATTCCCTTTATTTGTCACTTTAGTAATTAATCCTGTCCAGCTTTACTCTTTGGCAAAATGGACAACCATCTAGAAGAAGGCATGTTATTCAATTAACTGTCATGATAATTCCACCACAACACCATAAAAGGTTCACTTAGCATATGCGCACTTCACTTCGATCATCTGAGCATCGGGGTAGATATCAAAACATGAGCTGGTAGGTATAAAAACAAAAGTCTCTTCAAATCCTCCCCTTCTTTCCCAGTCCAGACTTTGTGTTACTGTCCAATTACAGACATCATAGTGCAGCTCAATGAGAATTCTTTGCAAGACAGGTTCCTTGAGCAATTGCCGACTCTTGTGTTCAGTTCCACTGAGCTAACCAAACCAGGAAGTAACAGGTCTGTTACAAGGTTAATTTATAAAAGGTTAAATTATACTGAAATCTGCACTTTTATTTTTTTTTTAAATTAACAGAGGACACATTCTTCAGACATAAAGCTCATCACTAAGCTAAACTGCTTTAGTTAAAGGGTCACTTTACTGCCCAAATACAAAATAAATAAAAATCACTGTTTAGTAGATATACACTGTAGCAGAGCCCTGGTCCTAGCAGGGACTTCCCTCTGCTGGTTACACAAAATTACAGTCAGGAACAAGTAAAGCAATCCAAGAATCCCACCTCATCCCCAGCAACTGGACGACACTCAGCTCTGGGGGTATAACTGTAATGTTTTAATCTGGCCAGATGGCCTGCTTTTTTACAATTTCAGACATAGTTAATCACGCCCCTGACACTCCCACACAAACAGGATAATCCCTCTCCTGGACCTGAGAGGGGACTAGTTACAAGTTACAATCTTCTCCTCTGTGCCTGAGAGATAACAGAGTCAGGAACTGAACTAACTCAATTATCTCCAGGCACAGAAAAACATACAATATTACAAAAACCCCAAAATACCTTCAAAACACACAACAACCCCACAAAAGTTACATCCCCTGATAGCCCTGATCAGGGTGACCAACATATCCAAAAATCACCCAGATTGGTTCAGGGATTCAGAATTTCCCTGTGTTAAGACACTCACCGCCAGGTAGATGAAGCCGCCGTTTAGTAACTAATCCCCTTCTCCAGAAATGCAGTTTATATCCAGCCGACCGCCAAACTCCCGAACGAAGTCCACGAACACGGCAATTCCCGATCAGCAAAACAGTCGAACGCCTTCCACAGCTGAAAATAACGAAAGCGCTGTCCCAGTAATAATTCCCCCACAAATGAGACCAAGCTCTGTCTTGAGGGTCAAATAAAGATCTGTTTAATGGGGGCTACCTGCCCGGTATTTATGCAGGTCTCCACAAGGTGGACACTCCCCGAGGGGACCTTGTGGAAGACTGTAAAACATATTGGACAGTAGCCAATCGCAGTGGCTTCAATATAAGCCCTTCCCATCTTACCCACAAATCCGTCCTCTCTACCCCGGAGATAACTAGGAAGAAACCTAATTATCTCCCAGGGTAGAGACAATCGCCATTTTAAAATACAGTAACAAAAATACATTAAAATACATAACTGGGAAAATACCGAATGGATATAGTTCGTATAACGTATCCCCAGACAGCCTGGATCTGAGTGCATATTTTCACCGAATAGCGCTCAGATCCGATGTATCTAGTCGAATCGCCATGGAGTCAAAGTCTTTCACCAGTCCTTCGGTATACGAATGACTCCATGGGACGGCTATCTGGGTAAAAGTCCATACGAATGCATAAAAACTCCCGAACGACCGGCGTTCGCATGCCTTGTCGAAATAGAAGGTGGGCATCAGCTTCCAGCGGTGTTCGGTAGTTTAAAGTGTCCGTTTTTAGTTCCATACAATTTGTACCGAACACCGCTATGCTTTCGTGTGTCCCAAAATGGCCGCTGCCTCGTGGTCGACATGCGAACGACATCCAGTGGGCTGCTGTGCGGTGTACTCGGCATGCCCACTCCACATAAGAATCGCCAGCCTGTTTGTTGGTGTCCCGGAATCGCCGCCGGTACGCCTCAGGGGTTACAGCGTATCTGGCCAAAAGGGCATCCTTCACTGCCCTGTAGCTGGTAATTTCCTCCTCTGGGATGGCCCAAAACGCCTCACTGGCCCGGCCGGATAACTTCCCATAGAGGATGGTGACCCATTCCCCTGCGGGTACCTGGTGTAAGGCACATTGCCTTTCAAAATCAGCCAGGAACCCATCAATCTCTCCTTCGGCTTCTACAAAATTTCGAAATGCAGCAAAGGGTACTTTTCTCCTTCCATTATTATTATAGGGTACCTCAGCTGCTGCAGCGCCTCTTCCTTGAAGCGCCTGTTGTGCTGCTACTGCTGCTTGCACTTGAACCACAATATCTGCTGCGGGGTTGGGGCCAAAATGTGCCAGCCTGATCTGAACTGCCCGGTTAAATTGTATCTCCTCGGGTGTTAACTCCAGTATGCCAGGCACATCAGCTCTTCCCGTTCCCTGTGCTGCATCCATTTCCAAAAGTATGGCAATAATCTCCCTTTTCTTGAGATTACTCGCTGATCGTCCTCTGCGTTCTAATATATCTTTAAGGGTAGCACGCCTTAACTCTTCATACTGCATTTCCAACCTGGGATGTGTAGCTGGCCTTCTGGGCGGTAGGATTCATCCCGTCGCTTGCCACCAATTGTTAAGACACTCACCGCCAGGTAGATGAAGCCGCCGTTTAGTAAATAATCCCCTTCTCCAGAAATGCAGTTTATATCCAGCCGACCACCAAACTCCCGAACGAAGTCCACGAACACGGCAATTCCTGATCAGCAAAACAGTCGAACGCCTTCCACAGCTAAAAATAACGAAAGAGCTGTCCCAGTAATAATTCCCCCACAAACGAGACCAAGCTCTGTCTTGAGGGTCAAATAAAGATCTGTTTAATGGGGGCTACCTGCCCGGTATTTATGCAGGTCTCCACAAGGTGGACACTCCCCGAGGGGACCTTGTGGAAGACTGTAAAACATATTGAACAGTAGCCAATCGCAGTGGCTTCAATATAAGCCCTTCCCATCTTACCCACAAATCCGTCCTCTCTACCCCGGAGATAATTAGGAAGAAACCTAATTATCTCCCAGGGTAGAGACAATCGCCATTTTAAAATACAGTAACAAAAATACATTAAAATACATAACTGGGAAAATACCGAATGGATATAGTTCGTATAACGTATCCCCAGACAGCCTGGATCTGAGTGCATATTTTCACCGAATAGCGCTCAGATCCGATGTATCTAGTCGAATCGCCATGGAGTCAAAGTCTTTCACCAGTCCTTCGGTATACGAATGACTCCATGGGACGGCTATCTGGGTAAAAGTCCATACGAATGCATAAAAACTCCCGAACGACCGGCGTTCGCATGCCTTGTCGAAATAGAAGGTGGGCATCAGCTTCCAGCGGTGTTCGGTAGTTTAAAGTGTCCGTTTTTAGTTCCATACAATTTGTACCGAACACCGCTATGCTTTCGTGTGTCCCAAAATGGCCGCTGCCTCGTGGTCGACATGCGAACGACGACCACCCGTACGAATGGAATGGAGAGGTGTCTGCAGTTAACCACAACGTTCTAATTGGGGCCAAGAGGTTAACCAGCAGCACACTCCTCTCCTGGGTGGTCGTTCGTTCGGTAGTTTCAATCGGTAGTTTGTAAATTACACGAACGGGGGTATACGAACAGGAAATCCAGCGAAACAAAGGGAAACAGACGAACCAGCAATACAGATGAATCTGTCACACCCTGGAAGTCATAATTTTGACCGACCAAGCACATGGTCCTATGCCCAAAACCGTTCCATGAAATCAGTGCAATTGGGCTTAACAGGCTCCTCGGTGGTCTCCGGTTCATGCGGCCGTTCGGTTCCCTAACAACATAATCCTAAATCACACAAACAGAGTTGTTTGCAGGGTATTTTGTATGGCCCATAATCCTGGGGCAGGGGGCTGGCTAGCAGGCTCCTCCAGGAGTTTGTCACATATCTTCCCCCCCAAGGGTAGACTAACCAGGTACCTGACCTCCTGTCGCTCGGTGCCTGAGGTAGTCTGGAAGCCCACACACACACAATTGTTTGACTTGGTAGCCTCCTGCTCTAGACTCGGCCTGGTTAGTTCCAAGCTTCTGTGTGGGTACTGTCCGTCACCCCCGCTCTCTCCCTTGCTCCCAGTCGTGGAGCTGTCGGTGCTTGGTGGGCAGAGGCCAGCGTTGCAGCGTTGCCAGCTGGGTTGGCCCTCTTATCATCTCTTCCAGAGCAAATGGACAGGCAGGGCAGAGGCCAGCTGTGCTCTGCCCTGATGCCAGCTATTCTGCTGGGAGGGTGTCTGTGGAAGCCATAGTTCCCTACACTGCACCCGGGACACCATTGGGAATTGGCCGCTTGGGAGAGGAATCAACTACCAACTCTCAGTGGCATTCCCGCTGTGGCTGGGGAGGGATGACACCCTCTTCTCCCAAGCTCTCACCATGCTGTTGTGGAGGAGGACCACCTGTATCCTCCTCCTGGGCTGTATCTGCATCTTGGGGATCTGGGCTGGCCGCCCAGCATCCATGTAGGGCTGGTGCAGAGACCATCTGCACCATCCCGTCCCATCTGCACCATCCACGCCAGGGGGCTTTTCTCCGGACGATAGGCCCAGCTGCTGAAAAGTGGGACTGACTGTCTCCACTCCCTGTATCTTTCCCTGTGGTTGGGGAGGGGAACCGACTGTCCCCTCCCAAGGTGTATCCGGCTGCCTCTGGGGAGAGAGATTGGTTGTCTCCTCTCCCTGCATGATGCACTGCCGCTGGGGAACAAGACCCATTGTCTCCGTTCCCTGGACCTCACACTGCCACTGGGGAGGAAGGACGACATGCTTCTCTCCTTGTAACACACTCTGCCGCTAGGGAGAGAGACCGACTGTCTCTTCTCCCTGGCCCCCACACTGGCGCTGGGGTATTCCCCCTTCGTGCCCTCTCACTTGTCAGTTCTGCTGTGCACTGCAGGTACTCGGCCACTATTTTCGTCATGTGCTGTATGTACTTCTCAGCAGGGTTGGGCCCATAGTAAGCCAGCAGCGTCTTTAGCATCTTGTCAAATTCTTCCTCACTGTAGCATGGCGCCATGCTTGTTCCTTTCAGCTGGGAAGTATGATCCCACCGCTTGCCACCGCTTGCCACCAATGTAACGGAGCCCTAGTCCTAGCAGGGACTTCCCTTCACTAGTTACACCAAATTACAGTCAGGAACAAGTAAAACAATCCAAGAATATCCCACCTCATCCCCAGCAACGACACTCAGCTCTGGGAGTATAATCTGGCCAGATGGCCTGCATTTATACAATTTCAGACACAGTTAAGCACGTCCCTTCCCCTTCCAGAGATACAGGCACAGCTACTGCAGAACACCAAACTTCCGAACTGAATACAAGGGACTGCTCCAAACTCCCGAACTGCATACAAAATAGCACTCCAAACTCCCAAATTGGAACTTCACGCTAGCAAACGAATAGGAAAAGCACCCAAGCGGTTTACCCAAGCGGTCCCTGACCAACATCATCCTAAATCACACGAACAGAGTAGTTTGCAGGGTATTTTATATGGTCCATAATCCTGGGGCAGGAGGCTGGCTAGCAGGCTCCATCAGGAGCTTGAGGCGAATGACCAAAAATGAAAAGCTGTCTGGCTGGTGCCGGTATTGGCAACAACAAAAAAACTGCATTTTTCTCTGACTGGACTCAGAGTGGGTAAAGAAATAGATCCAGAATATCCACATCTATTTGAAATTCACTTTAAATTCTCACTTTAGTGAATGCATTTAATTAAGCATTATATCTAAAAACAGCTTGCAAACCTGCAGTTCTCTTGTCTGCTGCCTTTGCATGCCCTCCCATTCTAACTAGACTTTCTGTGTCTGTCCAATCACAGACATCCCAATGCAGCTCAGTGAAAAGTCTTTGCAGAGCAGGTGCTCGGAGTGATTTTTTCATCTTGAGTTTAGCTTAACTGCGCTAATGAAACCAGGAAGCAATTTTACCTGTGGTCTGCTTGAATGCCAAGGGGGTGTAACTAGGTTAGTTTATGAAAGTGTACATTTCTATTAAAATCTGCACTTGTTTGTAAAATGAAAAAATTAGGACACACTCTTTACACATAAAGCTTTTTGGCAAGCTAGAGTGCTTTATGGGTCTGAAGTGTCCCTTTAATGGAAGCAAGCATTTCTAGCCTTTGCCTAGTTAAGGTTCTAAAGTATTTTAAAACTATTTTGGTAAAGATATCTGGACGATAATTGTTGTATATTTACGGTTTATACTGAAAGGATAAACAATTTATCAGTAAACTGAGGTATTAACCATTGATTATTTATGAACGTGTTATTCATTTTCACTCAATAAATATATTTTATATAAGCAGTGTTTAAAGATTTATTCTGGCGCAGAAGTGTATTTAAAAATCTGTTCCCAGTCACCCTTTAGTATGCAACACAAATTTGTTTATTTATTCTAACTTTCTGTTTTTTTTGGCACATTTTAAAAAGACAGCATGTGTTCCTGTGTATAACTGGGAATCAAATAAATTTCCATTACAAAGAAATCATACGGTGTAAATCATCTGGGTATATCAGCATAATAGCAAATTATAAAGACTTCAATTGAATACAGATTATTAATCCCATCCCCCACCCCTAAGAAATGATGCTTGTCCAATCCTATATTCTTGCGACTAAAGCAATATGAAAAGGAGTTCTGACCTTGTCACACAATTTGACCTATTTTTAAAAAAAATAAAATACTAGTATCAAATAATCTGATGTTGTATTTGGGTTTTGTATTTGTTTGTTTTATTTATTGTTAACTATCTTGAAAAAAAGTAGGTACAACTAGTATAACAGGAATCTGATGTCCTCTTTGTTTCATTGTTGTTTTTATTTATTTATTTATTTTAGTATTGGGATTGTATCTTTATGCATTATTTAACCATAGTGCAACTAAATGAGTACATGGCTAGAAATAGTTACATTCTTGAGTAATATATTTCCTTTCTAACACAATGCTCTATGTATTTAGAAATATACCACAAGTAGATAAGATATGTCACTTGTGTTCTGTCTAACTAAATTACCCATAGCAAATGTATGTTATTAGTCCAATATTTAGCATTAAAGGGACACTCCAGGCACCCAGACCAATTCAGCTAATTGAAGTGGTCTGGGTGCTGTGCCCCTATTTCACTTAGTGCTGCAATGTAAAACATTGCTGTTCCAGACAAGGCCAGGGCAGTTCATATTCCGGCCCCGGTCTCATTAAGCTGCGCGCTGGGGAGCAGAGCCAGAACACCCAGCTCCCCCATGCGGCCCGCCAGAAGAGCTCCCCCTGCGGCCGCCAGATGAGCTCCCCCATGCGGCCACCAGTTGAGCTCCCCCTGTGGCCGCCAGAAGAGCCAGCTCCCCCTTGCGGCCCCCAGCACACCTGACCCACCTGTCTGCCCTGCACGACTTCCTGGCCGGTCGCCCACAGGTAGCTATATTATGTGTATGAGTGTATGTGTGTGTGTGTGTGTGTGTGTGTGTGTGTCATGGTGTGTGTCTGTCTGTGTGTCATTGTGTGTGTCATAGTGTGTCTGTCTGTCATGATGTGTGTGTGTGGGTCTGTGTCATGGTGTGTCTGTCTGTTTGTCATGATGTGTGTGGGTCTGTGTCATGGTGTGTCTGTCTGTCATGATATGTGTGTGTGTGTGTGTGTGTGTGTGTCATGGTGTGTCGGTCTGTTTGTCATGATGTGTATGTGTGTGTCTGTGTCATTATTATTATTATTATCATCATTTATATAGCGCCAACAGATTCCGTAGCGCTTTACAATATTTTGAGAGGGGGGATGTAACAATAAATAGGACAATTACAAGAAAACTTACAGGAACAATAGGTTGAAGAGGACCCTGCTCAAATGAGCTTACAGACTATAGGAGGTGGGGTATTGGAAACATTAGGACAAGAAATATCAAGTAGGAGTGAAGCAGAGCTGGAGGAGAGTCATGGTGTGTGTCGGTCTGTCTGTCATGATGTGTGTGTGTCTGTGTCATTGTGTGTGTGTCATGGTGTCTAACTAAATGTGTGTGTCTGATAAGGTGTGTGTGCGTGTCATCTGTCATTATATATGTGTGTGTCTGATAAGGTGTGTGTGTGTCATCTCTCATGGTATATGTGTGTGTCTGTGTCTGTCATGGTGTATGTGTGTTTAGAAATAGTGTTTTTACTCACCTTTTTTTTTTTCCCACGCCGTGCTGTGTGGCTGGCATCGATTTATTTTTCCAGGGCTGCTTTGTATCCCCAGTCCGGTCCTGGTTCCAGAGAACTACAATGTTTACATTGCAGGTGTATGTCTGCCCTCTGTGGCTTTCTATCACCTATCTATCACCTTTGGTCGGTTATCTGACGCTAGACGTCCTGACGGACCTCCAGTGTCAGATTTTCCCCAAAGGAAAGCATTGAATAATAAAGATAACAGACTTTTGAGAAAGCCTTTGGGGAAACGTGTTAAATGAGAACTTATTTTATCCAAAGTCTGTTTATTTGTTTTTACTTATATAGCTGTTGTTTCCATCTTTTTATTTAATAAACCTACTATGTTATACATCATCACCTGTGTTATACATCCTTCATACAGCTCTCATCATCCTTCTGGTTCCAGCATATATCCCTAGGTGGGGATTGTTCCACCTCAAGTTTTTCATACCAGAGCAGGACATTGCTCTGGGTGACGTAAGTAGGATATTTTCCTCCATCAATACCAATTGTTTGTATATACTATACCATTGGATTCCCTATTTTGTCTTTTTTCACATATACCTACTCCATCCGGAAAACAATCTCCAAAGACCCTCCATTTATATCCATAGATGGGGATTATTCCATCCAGGCCTTCATAATAGAGCTGAGACAGTTCTAAAAAGTGTGAGTGTGCACAAATGCCCATTTGTACTCCATTCACAAACATCTACTGTACTGCACCATAATCTGTTTCTTGCTTTGTACTTATAGATTCATATACTAAGAATATCATCTGTATAGTATGTATATATAATCTTAAGCGCTGATCACCTTCTGCCTGTTACATCGGCAGGACATCGGCGCTGGATTCAGGTAAGTAGCTAAAAGGGTTTTAACCTCTTCAGCAGCATGGGATGGGAGGCAAGTGGGAGGGTGGCATTACAGGATCTTGCAGTGACAGGAAAACGGGTTTGTTTTCCTGGCACTGGAGAGTCTCTTTAATATTTTTCACAGGCTCTCCAGACTGGAATTAAACCATTGTATTGTTACAGCAAAACAATGTATCCAAAATAATGAAAGCTAAATCTAATACTCGCATTTAAGGTTATTACATCCCTAATATATCATCAGTGAAGAATTGTATAAGATTTGAGTTCTAGTTTAAGTACCTCTTGATATTCACTAACCAAACTAATTTATATACATAGTGTTTCAAAAGACAATGGGGGAGATTTCTCAAACTGTACGGAAAGTGTTCCTATTCATTCAGTTGTTCTAAATTTGTCTAAAAAAAGTGTCAGCATTTTACTGCCTAGATATGTCCATTAATTTGTAGAAAAGATTGTCTATTTCAAAAACAGTCACATTTCTAGTATTGGAAAACAGACAAGTGAATCAAAACTCTCCTAATGAAAAATGTGATTGAAACATTAATACATTTGTCACCTAAAAAAATATCTGTACTTTTTGAATTGACTGTAATGGCACAAAAGAAGCAACAGATTTAAAGAAAAAAAGGACAGATTTAGTGTGTCAAACACAGAAGGGTGTAAAAAAAAACCACAAAAATGTGTAAAACTGTCGGTGCACTTGTGATATAAATCACCGAATTTGTATAAAAGTGATTACACAGGACATGCCTGCCTTATCGTTTTAGTTATTGTAAAGCTGCATGTGTAAAGTCAGAGTAAACTATTTTGGAAAATGTACAGAGTCTATGATATATGACTTTTTAAACTCTAGGCATAGTTTTTGATTCAAAAAGACCAATAATTAGAAACAATTTTGACCTCTTGTCTCGTCAGCATGACCATGGTCCTGTTCTAAAAGTTGAAGTCGATCTATGAGCACAAAGCTAGTAACAGTCATTTTTAATTCGCACCAGATTGTGGGTTGAGAATTTATCAGCTTTGGTCTTTGAACAACTTTTTTGGCACCTAGTTATATAATCACAGGGAGGCTTCAATGTTTAGACCAGAACCAGTTCCATACTGCCGAGAACCAGAAGACTGAAACTTCAAAATCCATTGCTGTTTGCTGGTCAATGGTTCTAAACCAATGGTTTGGTTTAAAAAAGTGTTCCTTCACTAGCGGTACCTACAGAAATGCAGGATGAAGTCTGAAATACGATGCCTGTCTGTGCTGATTTGAATGTTGAGCTTGGAATTCTGAGCTGATAGGGGAAACATGATTTATTGGAATTACTTTGCGCAAGACCGACTTTCCCAAAATCCATCTTAAGATATATAGGTGATGCACTATTGCACAACGATACATTTTTAATTTGCATCACATTGTGGGGAGTTCTATTGTGTTTGGTCTGACTACAAATTATAATAATTGGAATTTATGCAAATACAAACATTTTCTTACCCTACATAATAAACATAAACAAAATTACTTTGCTAGATAGAGGTTTATAGAATGAGATCCGACACCAAAGACCAGAATGAGAGGTGTCTAATTGATGGAGGGAGTTTACCTGCTGCTGAGATTTACACGTTTAAAAGCAGCAGCTTTGGGAATGTTATACAATTACAATACTAACATGTATAGTAAAATTCATCCACAAGCGCTATGAACTAAAGCAGAGATTTCTAAACTTTTGTATCCCATCTGTTATAACTAAGGATTCTCACACAGCCGATATCTCATTATCCTTAGTGTAACACTGAAACGATAATTTATTTTATGTTGTGCAGTTATGTAAAAGTTGTTAGTGCTTTGCGAATAATAACAATGAGCCTAACTGAAATATTTGGGGTCCATGCTTAATTCTATATAGAAGGTGAGAGCTCACCCCTGATGTGCATGTACACTACAATATATTAAAAATAAAAAATGAAAAATGAAGAAAAAGGATTATAGCGATCCTAGTTTAAAATGGAAAGTCTGGCAGCGACCTAGTGATATCAGACATATGGTGTTTTGACCATTTATGAAGTGTAATAGTGAGTTATGTGGAGCAAGCATGGTTCTCACTTATATTTTTGGTCATGATGAAAACAAACATAGCAGTCGGACATTTTTGTTTACTTTAACCCCTTAAGGTCCAAGGCTGTTTTATACAAAGGGTCTGAGTAATTTCTTGCTTACTTGGATATAGGACTTTGCATTTTATTAGGTGTTTTTTGTACTTTTGTCAATTTATGTAAGAGTTTTTCTAAATACCATCTTACTTATGAGGTCTGTGTGTATTTTTTTTTGTACCATGTTGCATATTTTTCAATAAAAGGAGTACTTTAACCCCTTAAGGACACCTGACATGTGTGACATGTCATGATTCCCTTTTATTCCAGAAGTTTGGTCCTTAAGGGGTTAAAGGGATCTACATTATGGGGATGTTTTTGAGCTTACTGATTACAAATAGCTTTTTTTGGAATTGTGGTGAAGATGGAATTTGGAACTATGGAACTATCACCAAAAGCCCAGCAGTGAATCTATCAGCTATAGTAAGTAACCACTGTGTACTTAATTATTTTTTCCTTTTTATCTGAGTTGCGGCATAAAGGCCATGCGCAGAGGACATGTTGTTTTACTTTATGTGTTTTTTTTTTGTTTGGTTTTATATTTAATATACAGCCATCTTGGCCTGAGTTATACTTATGAAGCTATAAGTAATGCTGTGCTAGAATTTCTTATAGCTTCGTAAGAAGCAGTGCGGAGAAGGGAGGTGAACTCAGGACAATAAGAAAAAAATTAATTATGCAGGATTTGCAGAAAAATGCACATAAAGTATTAGGCAGAGGTATTTACTGTGGTAACAAAGTCTCCAGCTAACAACACCAATATCCCAGGGGCTACCACACTGCTTTAAATATAAAAACATGAAATATAGGCATTGCCTGGGGGTTTAATGAAAATCACAGAGACTTGTCACAAGGGAAAATAGCAAACATTGACTGCAGTTCCGTCATGTGGTAAACTGCAGTCACTTTCTCACAAGAAATAAAATGTTGTTCTCTAAATTGCTTTTCTCAAACTAAATATTTTGAAAAAAAATAAATAAAATTGTGTCACCCCATCCAGTACCCATGTCTTTATACATAAACAGAGTTTAACCTCACTGAATATATTTGATATCTCTCCAAGACGGTGTCTGGAATAAGAGTTCCGGCAGATTCTATAATAAACACCATGCTGGTCAAAGTTCTCTTTTAAAATAACTCATAAGCACACGGATGTTGGAGTAGACAGTTCTTTTAGGAATTGCAGCTAAATGGTCTCTAATACAAGACAGCAAATTAAGCACATTTGTTATATTTGCTTTAATCATGTTATATATGTGATAAAGGTTTCATAGAAACCATTCGGCCCATCTAGTCTGCCCTATTTTCTAAATACTTTCATTAGTCCCTGGCCTTATTGTATAGTTAGGGTGGCCTTATGGCTATCCCACGCATGCTTAAACTCCTTTACTGTGTTAACCTCTACCACTTCAGCTGGAAGGCTATTCCATGCATCCACTACCCTCTCAGTAAAGTAATTCTTCCTGATATTATTTTTAAACCTTTGCCCCTCTAATTTAAGACTATGTCCTCTTGTTGTGGTAGTTTTTCTTCTTTTAAATATAGTCTCCTCCTTTACTGTGTTGATTCCCTGGTTTCTATCATATCCCCCCTGTCTCGTCTTTCCTCCAAGCTATAGCCATAGCCAAAACTTTGATCTGTTTGATTCAGTGCAATAACCTAGTGACCTTTTAGCTGCAAATACTGTGTTCTGTTCCTCAAGAATTATATTATGTGGAATGGGAGATTATGGTTCAAGCATCAGTGGATACCAGTTCCTGTGTGCAGTTCTTTTAAGTAAATAAATCTTACACCGTGAGATTTGGTGACTTGTGAGTTTTGATTACTTGATAGCCCAAACGTTAGACCAAAATAACAGAGTTGACATTTTGGCTGAACTGGAAAATTATACCAATTTGAATGTTTCAGCATTTATTTTGTAGTAACTAGATCCCTACTTGTTAAAAGTAAATTTGCGAATTTCATGTATATGGCATGTTTAGTCAAGCACAGCATTGCTTCTAATGATGTTCTCACACGGCCAGAGATACAGAAAAGTTGCTTTAAATATATGAGTTGGGAATATTTAATTTTTTTCACTAAAGCGATAATTGTTGAGAAGCGAAAAGAACATTTTATTTAGGCCAAACTCAATGAACTATTTTGGCCTAAAAATTGCAGTTGCTCTTTTAGTTTTACACATGTACTAATTTTGAAAATAGATCTCCAAAAAGATGCATGTGATTGTAACAGAGCCAAACAGCCAGGATATCACGGAGAAAACAAAATACAATTGCAGCGAATGCAAGGATGGCAAAGCATCATGGTATCTGTAGTTCGACAATAGACTAGGTTATACTTTTTAGCCACAGCTGCTCTATCTTATGCCACGATTTACTGTTTTAATATTGCCATGTATTAAAAAACTTCATCTTGTGCTATTCACTGTGTCCTTTAAAAGTATCTAAATATCAAGTCTGTGCTTATTTCTAAAACAAAGTTGGTATCAGGCAGCAAACCAAAAACACGGGCCTGTTTATGTAATGTGATCCAATATTAAAATCAGGCTCTGCTTATTTTATTTTGTCTTTAATTCCACTTCCTGGAACATAATCAGATGTCAGATTAAAGAACACCTGTTATACCATAACAACAGAACAATGCGGTTACTAGAAAATATAAACAATAAAAAAACAATGCAGGTAAAATATACACACTGGATTCACATTTCCTTTTGATGTTCCATTCTCATTATTTTATTAATGAATACATTTAATCAGTAAGTATTAATACCCACAAAATGTACTCACCCCCCATTAGTGGATTTGACATGCACATATCAGGAAAATGACGCCTGGTATTTTGGGACTCTCGGCTTCTTATATTCACTTGCTCAGCATCCATCTTAAATAAATGAAAAAAAAATACAAAATACCTCCTCAATGCCTTCAGTAAGAGATCAAATTCCACCGAGAATAAAAATGCTTAGTTACATAAATGACGTATTAACCAAGTAATTGCAGTCCAATGGGACACATGTGGCTCCGTGAGAGGAGGAGAGAAAGTGCAGGAAAATACCTGTGCTACTTGTACTTGAATTTAGCAACAATACAAACTTTTCGTATCCAGATAAAAAGCAGGATGACAGACACACTGTGTACAAATGCAATTCGGTGTGCTTCTCACATCCTTTCAAAAAATCACGTCCAATCAGCTTCAGACAGTCACTGCTATATATTTTGTTTCAGGAGAGAAAAAGAGAAGAAAAATTGCTGTGCCAAAAAAACAGAGAGAGAAAGAGGGATTAGACGCAGTATTCCTGTTGTGCAACTACAGCCAAAAGAAATATGCCTGAGGTGACTGAGAAACGGATTCAAGAAGAATGCTGAGCTCAGCTCTTGACCAAACGATCTGGTTGTCTAATTGTCCTTTTATTTCTCTTTTTCAACTCTCATTGGTTGAATCAGATTACAAATGATATACTGCTCAAATTATTGGCATTGCCAAAGGCACTCCCAGTGCTCTGAATCTAACCATTTGATCATTTGATATTTGCACTGCAAGAAAGTATCATTCCTAATTTATTCTTATTGATTTAATGATTATTAGTAGATTTATCAATGTGGGTGAAAATAAATATATTAATTTCTTTGTTTATATTAAACACACATTTATCACATACAGCTGGAGAGATAGCACAGTGGGCTAATGCATCATCAGTAGAATCAGTAGCTTGCAGGTCTGAATCCTGGCACGGTTGACTCAGCCCTTCATCCTTCTGATGTAGATAAAATGAGTACCATTAAATTGGGTAATAGTAACACCCCTGGACGTTGGGCTACGGTAACATCCCCAGGATGTACTTGAAAACCAGAGTAATCTGGTTAAAATGTTATCATGTATAAGGAAATTATTATTATTATAAGGAAATGAGTCACCATGTTCTGAAATGAGACCTTTATTGTGACGTCGATATATTACACAGTGTGCATGTTTATATGTCCGCGCATGCACACACACTGATCATTTAACAGAGTTTTCACTACATTCTGAACTAAATTAGAGTGGAAATACTGAGGCTAAAATAACCAATCTGAAAAAAAATCAACTCAGCCATAGTGACAACCTGGCTATTTTTACACCAGTTCTGCCATTAAGAATTCATTTTCACAAATTCACAGTGACTAACGTAGGTTCAATAAACATTATTTTGTGGTAAGTTGAGAGCTGACTTGCAATATTTAGATTAATCTAGATGAAAAAAATATTTTTTCTGTTAGGTTTTTTTGACAACTTTTGGCCTAAATTTTGCAAATCTCTTTTCAACTGTTTGGCCAGATAATTTTTCCCGAAATTATTTTTTTTTCCGGGATGTTCAACGTTCATTTGATGGTATAGTTCAGTCTAATATCTTCTATTGAAATATATTCAGGGAAATATTTAAACTAACCAAAAAGGGTACGAAAATGGGCGCCAATCAGGATACTTCTTTGGGGGAAATAAGGAAAAAGAGATATCACAAACTGCAGACTTGCTTTCAATCTGTGTCCCGAGGAATTGGCCAGACTTTGCTGGAGCTGCAAATGCGCGTGCATGCGTACACACACGCGCACAATTGCGGATTTCCAAGGAGTGAAGATAGGTGCACTCTAGCCAAGAAGCAGAAGGAAACCACCTGGCTGTCTGAGCCAGCTTTTATTTTTGTTAAAATCAACACTTTTATAAATGTACAGAAAAAAATTATGTTCCTTTAATGCTTGGAACAAAAAATAATTGCATAGGTAAGTGTGTTTTATACTTGCCTCCCCTGCACTCCTCACCTCTGTAACTGTATCATCTGGTTTAAAGAGGTTATGTCACTTGCAGAAAAGTGATAGTTCCTCTTTAATGAAATTTAGAAAAAAAAAAGTATTTTTTTTACCTTCCTTATCTCCAATTTAAAGAACAAAAAAAACTAAGAAATGTAATGAAAGATAAAACCTCCCCCTTTACCCATCACTTCCTCTGTAGAAGATAAAGACAAATTGAAGCTAATGTTCTAAAATGTAATTAGATGTTACTTACGTAATTTCATTGCACACTCATTATTTGAAATTTGTCAAACTCTCACATATTCTAACATTCTGCTTTAAGAATACTAGGTCCATTATCAATATCTAATAATAACCAGCTGTGGATTTATTGGATATAAAGCTGTCATGCAAACAAACACAGCATTCTCTTCAATTATACAACTAATGCTACGACATCAAAAATAATTTTAAAAATGTAAATAAAATATAAAGCTACATTTTTGTGAGTCACCAATGAACTGTAAGTTTTAAATTACAAAGAAATGCGCTAAAAGTGAATATAAGCCTTTTATGTATAATAAGTATTTAGCATTTTAATAATATTTTTGTGCGAATGGATAAAGCACACAAAATAAGTTATAGGTTTTGTTCTATTTTTAAAATTTTTTTTTAAAGGACCACTAAATGCACCCAGAGCACTACATCCCAATGGTCTGGGTGGGTACCGTGGTCCTGTAGCTTTAACTCCGCAATGCAGAATATTGCTGTTTTGTAGAAACTGCAATGTTTCCATTGCAGGGTTAAGCATACCTCTTGTGGCTTTCTTCCTGGCAGCCACTAGGGGCGTGTGCTCTAAAACGATCAAAGGAAACTAGGTCATGTGACCATTTGCAACTCAGAAGAAAGGATTGAATAAGAAGCATTTGATTGGATGCATGCATGCGCATCACACCCCCCAATGTTCCTCTATGAGTAGCACTGACAAAGTGACGTCTGCCGAATGACGTTGTGAAAGGTAGAACTATCACCAGCACCCAGGAAGTCTATGCACTGTAGAAAAGATCATTATATTTATTTTACCATTTTTATTTCAATTGGGTGGGGGCGCTGATCTTATTATGGTATAGGGCACTATAGCATTATGAATACATGTTTGCATTACGAATGCGTTAGTGTTCCTTTAAATTGCTACATTTTAATTACATAGAGCAAGGTAACAAGCCATTCTGGTGTTCCAATGGTCTTCTGTAAAAACAGTGACCAGCATTTTATGATAATGTATTCTAATTTGCTACTTTACCCATGATTCATTGCAATGCATAACACTTAAAAACTGGGACATCACTGGGCACCTGGCTTGCAAGAACAACTCGGTAAATTACTAAAAGTGGCAATTTAATTATCAGAGTAATACTTACAAATCCATCCAGGCAGCAGAGATGTGGAGATTTTACCTCTACTAAACATTTAAATAGTGTTTGCAGAATTACCTATCAAAATGCAAAATAGGGAAGATTACATTTCCTTCTTAAAGAGGAACTGATTGCATGTTAATAACTGTGAAAACGAAATACTCTTACATACATAAACAAAAATTGACAAATCTTACTTACAGTGAATTTGGCATGGTACTCACTACTTTACCCTATACTATAAAGATTATGAAATAATCTATGCACTAGAAAACCTATATATTGCCAAATCAAAACTGCTTGCAAATGAATGTATTTTCTTAAAATAATATTTAAAAATATGGACTCTTTCCTTGTCTGAACATCGGTTCTTAGGATGACAAGTAAAGTGTATTAATATCAGTATGAATAATATATATTTTGAAAAATATAAAAAAATGTATACATTCACTTAGCATTGTTAATATCGGATTTGGCGAATCAATGCCATATATCAAAGACATAAACCTCTTTAACCCCTTAAGGACCAAACTTCTGGAATAAAAGGGAATCATGACATGTCACACATGTCATGTGTCCTTAAGGGATTAATTGATCTTAACAATTTAAACAGCAAGAAGCTGTTGATAAATGCTCTTTTTAGACTGTGTGCCTACTAGGATCAACAATAGTTAAAAAACAAACAACAACAAAACAGCCAGTGGGGGTCAAAATGAGCCCAACATTAGCATGAGGTAGGCTTATTACCTTTTATATATTAAACAGCAAAATAGTGTGTAATGATAATCAATTATTAAAATAAGCAATACTGGCTGTCACCCCGCTAAATATAGGTGACTTTGTGGATATAATATATAAACAAATAAATATATATAAAATAAAAATATTTATTAGACAAGTTATTATAAGCATGTACGGATACTTAAAAGGATGTGACATCATGGAGATAAGCAATTTGAGCAGTATGAAATTACAGGAGAGAAAGCACGTAAAACCATACAGAGTTCATGCATTAAAGTCCTAGTGAGCGTGAATGTAGAAAGCTACCAGGTATAGAAATACTTGGTATAGAGGTCTAGTCTGGTATAGGCAATCTAAGCATTTAGGTAAGCCAGGAGTAGGCAGCCTTCAGCCCCTCAGATGTTGTGGACTATATCTCTGATAATGTTCTTACAGTCATAATTCTGGGAAAGCATCATTGGAGGTGAAGTCCAAAACATCTGGCATGCCGAAGGTTGTCTACCCCTGGTCTAAGCAATCTGGAAAAACCGCGGTTGATAATACTCCAGGTGAAAGCTGGTTCTCCAACATAAGGGATACATTCAGCTTACAAGGGATCCACAGTTTGTGGGTATTCAAAGTATAGATGCTCGTACCCACAATAGAACAGGCAGCCACAGATTGATAATAAGTCTGCTTCACATGTGATCAACATCGTACAGTTTGTAGTAGCTTACTCAAAGTGTTTTGTTTCACTTGGAAACTCTGTTAAGATCTGCTGATACAAAGTAGTCAAACTGGTTCTTTTTTAATACAGCCTGTGGTAACATGTCTTCCTTGCATGGTAATTTGTCTTCCTTTAAGGATCTCCCTAAACAAAGAAACAGGTCTAGGTAGGAGGGTTAATAATCTTTCCTTCCCTCCCACAATTGCATGTCAATTACAATCAAGTGATGCATGACCAGGATGTGATGTAAAACACAACATCTCAACTAAGGGTAAATAAGATATTGCCAGGCAGGAAATCTGCCTGTTGCTTCCTTTAATCATTTTCTTCCTTGGTGGATGTGATGTTGAACTTGCAGCAGTAAGCCATTACTAGATGTGAAGGCCTAACCGTGGGTGAGATCAAACGTGTGGGGAAGGGGATTATATATATATATATATATATATATATATATATATATATATATATATATATATATATCAAACAAGGGGGGGTTGGCTGCACTCACCTGAACATGCATAAATGGGGTGCTACTGGGGGCCAAATAACACAATACACAAGATCCAGCGCACTCATCTATCCACTAAACAGCAACTTCAATGTTGAAAGATTTGATAATTTTTTTTAACTAAACTAAAACTAAACCCCCATTATTATTGCCTAGATTAGGTGTTTTTAAAAAAACTAATAAAAGCTTTCAACATTGAAGTTGCTGTTTAGTGGATAGGTGAGTGCGCTGGATCTTGTGTATTATATATATATATATATATATATATATATATATATATATATATATATATATATATATATACATATATACACACAAGTATAGTGGCACTCACCCTTTCAATGAATCAGTAAAAGACTGCCTTGGTGCAATCCCACGCCTATCCTTTTTGAGATATATATATATATATATATATATATATATATATATATATATATATATATATATAAAGAGAGATTTAAAAGGGTTGTTGCCAGGGCCGGACTAGCCCACCGGGATACCAGGAAATTTCCCGGTGGGCCGCGGCACCTGGGGGGCTGCATGTAGAGAGGGAGCCCTGCTCCCTAATACTTTAATAATATCGCGGCCGCATGTCGGTGCTGCCGGGTGGCCGGTCCGGCGGCACACTCTGAGGGGGTTATACTTAACTTGCGGCCGGCGGTCCCATCTCCCGTGCTGACAGCAGTCAGTATCAGTGAGTGTGCCGGGCGGCCGCCTAAGCGATCCAGCAGCACACTCACTGATACTGAGAGCCGTGCGGCTGTCAGCACAGGAGGACTGAGGAAGGGGGTGGAGCTAACTACCACGTTCCCTTGCGGTTCCCAGAATTCCCAGCATCTACACATCATCTATGATGTGTAGATGCTGGGAATACTGGGAACCGCAAGGGAGCATAGTAGCTAGCTCTGCCGCCTCCCTCAGTCCTCCTGTGACAAGGACAGAAGGGGGGGAGACAAATAGAGGGGAAGGGGGGAGACCAATAGAGGTAATGGGGGGGAACCAGCCAGAGGTAATGGGGGGAGACAAATAGAGGGGAAGAGAGGGGAGAGGGAGACAATAGAGGGGAAAGGGAGGGAGGGGAAAAGACAAATAGAGGGGAAGACAAATAGAGGGTAATGGGGGGAGACAAATAGAGGGGAAGGAGGGAGACCAATAGAGGGTAATGGGGGGGACAAATAGAGGGGAATGGGGGGACAAATAGAGGGTAATGGGGGGCACACAAAGTCTGGAGTTAGAAAGAGACACACAGATGAGATTTGGAAGGGGAGAAAGAGACAAAGTGGCTGGGGCTAAGAACAACACAAAAAGGGATGGGGGAAAGTGAAATACAGAGGCTGGAGAAGGGTAAAAAGAAACAGGGACTGGGATGAAGTAAAAGATGCACAAGGGTCGCTGTAAGAGTAAAAAAGGAGACAATTGGAGACAAGATACACTAAACGAGGTAAAGGTAATAGACGTAAATTGATGTAATCCAGACAGTAATGCACACATATATATATGCATGTATATTGATGTGTGTATTAGTAATATATAATTATGCCTATAGTATTTACACATATAGTAATATACATTTATAAATGCATAATACACACATAAATGTCATTAATAAATATATATATATATATATATATATATATATATATATATATATAATGAGCACGTATTGGCCTTGTCTTGTAGCTAGTTGCATACTCATGCACAATAACATATTCAAAGTGAAGAGCGCACCCATAGAACTTCAAAATTAACCAGTTCACTTCATTTTTTTAGTTGTGCAACTGCAGACATTCAGCATTTCAGTACCATTACTAAAATGTCCTTAATAGGCCAAAGTAGTTGTACTGAAACATTGATTACATGCAAATGTACGTCTACTTAAAATAAAGGCACTCTTTTGTTTATTTTGAAGCCCTATATGCGGTCCTTCGTTGGAGTAAGAGTTTTCAATTTCAAGTTATTTTTCACCCTCTTTATCAGCACACTATGCTGGCGCGACGCTTTATTGGGCTGGTATAGAATTTATTTCCAGGGCTGGTTTTAGTTCCCAGTCCAGCCCTGGTTGTTGCTCTGTGTTTGTGATAAATTAATAGTATTGTGTTGTTGCCTTCAAATAAATACCTTTTAATGTAGACGAACCTTGTGTAATATATATCAATTTGGTGATACACCACGCAACCCAAATCAGGGGATAGGTTAAAAAAAATAAAAAAAATAAAAAGTTTCCCAATTTATTTTTTAAGGAACAGGTTTTCCTCAAAAGCAGGGCATCCCAATTCATTCTTATAGGAACTTCACCACAAGAATCTCAACACTAAATATGTCAAATAAAAATAAAATGCAATTTATTATAAAACATAATTAAAAAAAAAAATTATACATATATATACATACATATACATACATATACATACACACACACATGCACACACACTATGTGTATGTGCTACATTAGCCTCTACATTGCAATTTGTCTGTCAATTCAGCACAACTTCCAATTAAGTAAATAAAGCATTTTCTATACTGTAGCTTTCCTTTAAAATTATTGTTCACATGACTGAAGCACTTAGAATTCAGTCATATTCAGAAGCGGGTAGACATAATTACAAACATCATTGCAAAAATCAATCCAATATAACAAATATTGCATGAAACAAGATGTGATTGGTGAATAGGAAATATTAAATTGAAAAAATAAAATTCCTTGTTAAGACCATATGGTCGCAAAAATACACCTGGAACCTGTAATACTGGTTCTCATCTCTCTGTGTTAATTTGGATGGGACTACTACATTTTTCAAATTAATTCCCCTTCTGAAGGTATAACGTGGACATCTCGATAAACTAAATCTCAACCGAGGATCTTGTTTGAGCACAAGCCAATATTTAGAAATAATAACAATAATCCCATCAAAACAACAGCTGGAACCAATCACAAAATGGGTCCCTTATCGCCAATGCACTCTCTGGTGCCAATATTAAATCTATGACCATAGCCTCGGGACTTTTGGGGGTGGTGTGCAAGAAGGCTGATTACCCCCCAAACCCTCACACGCCACACTGTGAATAGAATCTTGTGCACTGGCTGTTCACTGTTATAATACACTCATTACTGAGCAGCTATTGTTGCCCAGTCGCTTTTAACCCCTTCATTACCACCAAGCAGTTTGCAGAAAACCCATCCCCAGAATCCGAGTATTTTGGGTGTCCTGGAAAGACATTTTTAAATGTATTTTTCGTTTCAGTATGCCTAAATATTGTATTAATTGATAGAAACAAAAACGAACATTTTTATGGACAGAAATAAAAAATAAAAAAAACATTTACCAATTAGGTTACAGATAAGAAAACAGAGTTGTAAATACATTTTAAAAACCCTCAAATAGTCTATAATTGTCTCACCTATACATTGTCCAACATTCACTCTGTGTATCTGGTTTCACACACATACATACATACATATATATATATATATATATATATATATATATATATACACACACATATACACACATACACACACACACACACACACACACACACACCTCCCAATGTATATTGTATATGTTGACACATTACTGTGACATTATCCATACCATATTACCCTCACATTGCACCCATGTTGCCAATTTGGAAGCACACAAATGCAAGCACACACATACACATATATACACTCGATACACACAAACACACTTATGTACAGAGACTCACAGTGACACACAATGCATAATCACAGTGTGTCTAGCAGTGTATAATGGAACCTACGTGTGCATGTCTGGCATTGTGTGGCGTGTATGTACCTGAGAGTGTAAGGCTTGCAGTGAGTATCCTTGTGTATTCCAGTTGATTCAGCCGTGCCATATATTTTCACCATGTACAAGTCTAATGGTCTCTGTAGCTCTCTGTGCGCTGCGGCCAATCTCTAGTTTAATATCAAAGTTTGTGAATAGTCAGATATAAACCCAGACTCTTCCAGGTGCCCAGGGAACTCGTCCACATTAGGTGCACTGATAACGCGGAATTAACACTGTAACATCAATGTCAGTTTCATGTAACCCGGACAACATTAATTGACTAAAAGATTGGCCAAAATTGGTATTCATAGTTTCCCATTCTAATACACATCTTGAGCAAACCTGTGTACACCTTGGCATATAGATATGTGGGGCACTGGTTAATAATGTAAAACCTTTGTGAAAAATCTAAGATCGATTTGTATATTCAGTTATAATTTTTGTATTTCAATAAGCAGCACATGAAAACAGAAAAACATAATTGTGCAGATTGAAACACTTTAATATAACAAATGTTGAAATTCAGATAAAAAACATACAATAATAAAAGCCAAAAAAAAATTAATATTTTGTGCAAGAATGCTTAGGGTATCAGTCACTTAGCCAGGTGGATTTATGACATTGTCCACCATAAAACGTACTGAAAGGAATTTAGGCAGTCCAATATCTCAATAAAAACCTGTAGTATCTACCTCCTAAGTTACCTTGAGCAGTTGTTGAGTCTCTGGTCCAGTGAGACCACACGTTTGAATATAGCATTTCTCTCCTTTGGCATGGCACTTTTGCCTCTATAGAATGTGAGATCCTCAAAAGTTTTGTTCTTGCAATAATTATTCAGCAATTTTAAAGCTCAAAATGGCACTAAAATTATCACTAATTTTAATGAAATAGCATCTATGCGCATACCATCATCACCACCACATTAGACCAAAAAACAAACTATTTGGCCAATAAAATATTGAGAATCCATCATGATGCCAAAATGGATCAAAATGCAATTTTGACAAGGCTAATTTTACAACATGGCTGTATTTTACAATAAATTCCACTTTGTTTACATACACAATTTGTAATACACATATTCCCTCACAATAATCAATTTAAATTATTAAATAACCGCTCCCCCCCCCCCCTCATTCTTTCAGAGAATTGATTTCTTATGGATCTTCTCGTTTGCAGTATCATCTACTATAGGAATTACAGTAAGTGATTTTAGAAATCAGACAGGATAGATTTCTGATAAATATAAATATGGTTTACATATGAGCTATGCATATTATTTACTAAAATAAAAATTGTCAGGAATTCAAAGTGAATTTCACATTTAAAGGTACACTCCAGACCCATAAAGCACTTTAGCTTGCCGAAATGCTCTATGTGTGAAGAGTGTGTCCTCTTTTTATAATTTTACAAGGAGAGTAGATTTCAATAGAAATTGGCACTTTTATAAATTAACCTGGTAGAACCCCCTGGCTGTCAGTCAGACAGCAGGTCCTGCTACTTCCTGGTTCGGTTAGCTCAGTGGGGCTAAACTCAAGAAGCAGCAATTGCTAGAGCACCTTCTTTGCAAAGACTTCTCATTGAGCTGCCTTGGGAAGTCTGTGATTGGACAGACACAGAAAGTCATGGTTAGAAGGGGAGAGCTTGAAAAGGCTACAGGCAAGAGATCTGCAGCTTTTACAAGCTGGCTTAGATATACCTGCAATAAAATGCATGAATAAATAGGGTATACCTACTAAACAGTGATTGTTTATATATTATTTTATTAGGGCAGTGGAGTGTCCCTTTAAGGACAAAGCAGCCGAACTGGCAGTTTAGCTGACTTGAGGAATTTTTCCAATTTGTTTATTTTGTGGAATCACTTTGAAATCACTTTACATTTCTGACAATTCTCAGTTCAGTAAATAACCCTGTTAATGTATTAGATTATCAAATTGTAGTAAAATAACATGAAAAAAAATAAATCGCAAAATATAGGCTAAAATAGAAACATTTAAAATATAGTAAAGCTGTAGAATTATTTCATTTGTGCTACATTAGCCTCTACATCGCAATTTGTCTGTCAATTCAGCACAACTTCCATTTAAGTAAATAAAGCATTTTCTATACTGTGTCTTTCTTTTAAAATTATTGTTCACATGACTGAAGCACTTGTAGAATTTCAGATATTCCAACCCACAGGACAACCAATAAAACATTCCACTCAACAAGGAAGATATTTTTGGAAGCTCTACCGATATAATAGAAATTGTTCTAATCGGTCTGGTAAATGTAGCCTGGGCACGGTCTTAGGACAAGATGATCCCAACCATTTTCGGATGCAAAGACGACAAAGTTGGGACAGGGCAGCTGGTCCTAGAAATAGAAATTATAATTAAAACATATAATATTTCCGCAAATATCTCTGACAAAAAAAGGCATAACTGAGGCTTTAATAATTGTAAAAGAAAATTAGTACTTGCAACATTTGCCAACTACATGCCAAAGCCAGCATGTAGAATAAATAGAGAAAATTAAAGATCTTGAATTCTATTCCTAAAGCATTTGTATGAAATTCACTAGATGTCGACATTATTTTTTTCGCAAAACAGTATAATCATGCTATAATAGTTAATATGGGCATTTTATGGAATGTTGATCCAAGAAAAAAGGATGACTTTAAAAATCAAGGAAGATTTTTTCCTTTTTCGAGTCACATTTAAAAAAAATGTTTTACCCAATCTTATGGATCAATAGCAGATACAGGGATAGAGATGCGTACAAAGGTTGAACTTGATTGACTTGAGTCAATTAAATGGACATGAAAAACATGTTAACTAAACAAGTTAAAAATGATTGCTCTTATATGTATAGCTGTTAGATAATTCTGAGAACGGTAGTTCAAGAAAAGCTGGATTGTCATATTTAGACAAATCTGATATCAAATATTCATACCTTCTCCAAATAAAAGAGTTTGTTCTATCAGACTTCGGGGTTCTGCAAGTTCAACTGGATACTTCCCGTCTGCGTTTTTAGACTTAACATTAGCACCATAATCAATTAAAAGTTTCACGATTTCTCCACTGGTTTTCCTAGCTGCAGCATGTAAAGGTGTGTCACGCTGCTTCCCGATGTTCACGTTTGCACCTAACACAAAGAGAAAATAGATAAATGTGCTGAAATTTTACTACCAAATGGTTGATTGTTTTTTTCATAACTATAGTTGATTGAGATTTTACTAAGGATTCGTAAACAAACACATTTTAAGTCTCAATTAATTTTAACAAAATGTAAGTGAATTTTTAATTTTATGTCACTATTGTAGAGTAGTAAAACTCTCCAAGTACTTTGGCTATTTCGACTAAAAATTTGAAATTCATTTTTAATTGAGTTGGAATTCTTGACAATTATAATAAAATATAACTGTGAGCCTGAATATTCTATTCTGGTGGCAGTCTTGTTTTATTTTGTGATCTAAAAATCCCTATTCAATAATATTCATCCATGTGCACAGCACACAAAATGAGGATAACTTGATTTCAGTATCAGCTGGTTATTATTTTTAACTGATGGAAATAGGGTTACACTATTACCTAATTCGAGAAGTTTTTTGGCACAGTCTGTTCTCTGGTGGACACATGCTAAGTATAGTGGAGTGCCAAGATTATAAACTTCTTTATTGATATCCATTCCATAAGCAATTAATACTTCTGCACATTCTCTGTGACCTGGGACAGAGGAAAAAAAAAACAAGTTTCATAATGAGGAACTTCCAGTATAAGGTAGACACAAACATAGTCTCTTTCTGCAGGTCACATGTCTACAGATGTCTCTAGGCCCCTTTGACTTCTCATCTATCCCAGCACCCCCTTTCTCCTTATCCATGTCTTCGACTTCCCATTTTCCCCCATACCTCATCCTCTTCTCATCCATGTCACCTCTTCCCTTGTCCCTTCCTCCATTATCCATGTAATGTCACCCCACTTCACACATGACTCTTGTCATCAAAGTCAATACTCGTCATGACACTTCCTCTCCCCTTCAATGGCCCTTTCTCCTCCTCACACATATCCCCCTTTCTGTCTTCTCTCCCCCATGTACCATTATGTCCCGGTCAGTGGCCCATTCTCTCCCCCATGCCCATTTCCTTTCCTTTTTAATAGTTTTTTTTTTTTTACAATTTCTTGGGTTCCCTACCTGCTGGCTTACTTGGTGAAGGCACCTCAAGGTAGCTGCAGAGAGCAGGACTTAACCCAATTCTATCACAGCTGTATCATGGCTTGCTCTGTGGTCATCACACGTCACTATACTTCAAGCCACCAGGAGCTCTGTTGTGGAAGTACAGCTCCTCTTAGATGTGCTATGAGTGGATAAGAAATTCCAGAACCCAAACTGTCTTCCGTACACCCAGCAAATCAACAATGCATGGATGTTTTTACCCCCTCAAAATTTCTCTTGCTCATTTCCCACCTTTGCATGGGGGTGGGTGGAAATATTGAGAGCTGATATTGCTATCTGTTAAAGAAGAACATTTCCTCATACATTAACATCTGTAAATGCTATTGAAGTGCTTACTTGGAGGTAAATAAACAAAATGCATTTACCTTCATAGCACTATTGTGATCAATATGACGTCAACATGCCATGATGCTCCAGGTATGCACCTTTATAGAAGAATGTTGTTTGTGTGTATGCATATGGAATTAGAAAAGATGTAAGGTTCCACAAAATCTCAAAAAGTTCTGACTTAAAATGCTACTCATTCTTCTCCAAATTCAGGTTCTGATGTCCCCATCAAAATCAGAGTAAAAAATATTAGAGATCTGCAGGAAACAACCAAACTATATCTGACAAGTGGTATCCACATAAACTTTTAATATTATCCTTCTTTATGGAAAAAAAAAAAAGAAAGAAAAAAAATATGCAGACTGTATATGAATCAAAAAGAATGTTCAGCTACCTGCATTATAGGCACTGGCGTACATACCGCGGTCGCAGGGGTCGCAGCTGCGACCGGGCCCATCACTCCAGGGGGCCCGGCTGCCCTGTGGACCCCTGCGACCAGGTACCCGCTGCCGGCAAACCACCGGGGCCGCACTTGAAGGGGTCCGTCGGGTGGCCCATGCTGTCAGGGCCACGTGATGGAGATGGATTTTCTGGGGGCACCGGTTAACAGCGCGACCTGGCACCCTGTGATGATATCAGACAGAGCTGGGAGGAAGTGACTGCCCCGGTCACTCCTCCCAGCTATCTGACAGAGCCGCGCGGGAGGAAGGAGGAGGGAGTCAGAGAGATCAGGCTGAGCCCTTACTGGACACTATGTGTGTTTGTGTATGTATGTATGCGTGTGTCTGTCTGTGCGTATGTATGTGTGTGTCTGTTGGGGGGTGTATGTGTCTGTCTCTCTGTCTGTATCTGTATGTATGTGTCTGTATGTATGTATGTGTGCCTCTGTGTATGTCTGTGTCTGTATGTATGTGTCTGGGGGGTGGGGATGGATCGGGGGGAGGGGCCCACGGATCAGTTTCGCACCGGGGCACATGTATTGTGTGTACACCACTACATATAGGAAATTAAATGAACATATTGTACCTCGAATAACTGCTTCGTGAAGTGGAAAGACCATCTGAGTTTCCAGTTCTGGATCTGCTCTGTATTCTAATAACATGGTGACACAAGCAACACTTCCACAGATGCAGGCATTGTACAGAGGGGTAATTCCATCAACTGTCGCTAAATTAATCTGGAAAGTAAATAACATGGCATTTAAGTCTTTGAATGCACTCTATTTTGAGTTGTTCATAAGAAGTTACTCTTCAAAGATAGTCTAGATATGCTATTACATGAAATTTGTAATTTACTGTCTTTGCCCTACATAGTCATCGGCACAACTCATATGACTCCATCTAATTTTAAATGTAAAGTTCTAGTTTTGCCACTATGTAAGCTTACATATGTATAAAAAGGAACTTTTAAAAGTTGAGGATGACTTAAATATCTATTTGAACCCTAGACTAAATAATTCTTCAAGGACCTCAGCAACCTCCTTTTTATATCCTACACACAATAAAGAAATTATTGCATGAACATAGACATGTTGACTGATGAGAGACCCTTCACAACAGTGGGAAGGACAAAGATTTTTTCTCCGTGCCTAACTCAATATTTGCGGATGGGGAACAACTTCCTCCCAAATAACCATTTACCACACCTACAATCTGTCAGGGTTTAACACAATGGCCAATTTGTCAGGATATAACGCAAGTGCCTACTTTTACCACGCAACCATCACCATGACCATATCCTCTCCAATCTACAAGCCTGCTTATGACATGGAGATTTAACCAATCCTTCTCAACAAAATTACCTGATATAGAAAGATGGAAGCTCCATTCTCTCACAGAGAGTATAGCACAAAAAGCAAGATACACAGCCACAAATCCCTTATGGAACAAATCTCTAAATTAGAACCATCTTAGACCCAATATTCCTACAGAGGATAGTATCAAAACACAAATTCCATTTACAACAAAGCTTTCAAATGCTTCAAAAAATATTCTTTGTTCAAGGAGTGTTTAAAATCCAACATTGCCAAAATATTGGACACATCCAGTAGGGTACACCATGTGGCCTCTTACATAATATCACATAATGTTGCTGCACCCTTCCCACCATTTAAATGCTGTTGCAACATCGCTGGCCAAAACCGTGTGCAAACATTTTATACACTAGGAACCCCAATGACAGAAGAGGAACTTGAACTCTCCATGAAGACCTCTACAACAATTCTAAATCAAAACAACACAGAAACATTTTAGTGGTTCCTGCTTTTTATATACAACAAGAGTTGTTCAGAACAATGCTACAATGGTGAGAACAGCATGTCCCATCTATGTGAACGACACTCTGTAGAACACTAACAATCCTATGCTGTTTGGAAGTACTCTAAAGCTCTTCTAATGGGTTATAACCTACATGGTCAAAGACAAGAAGAAGGATTTGCTTTTCATTTTCAATTCCATGATTCACTTTTCAAATGCAGAAAATGTAACCAAAGACGTCTACATTGACACGAAGCTCTTTCTGAATATGTTTCTTTTACACATACATCAATCTCAGTAAGTCTACTCTATTACCTCTGAAGTAAAAAAAACCCTAAAAACTCATGCACTCATAATTTTGGTCTGTAAGGACTCAAGAACATGATCATACTGCATACAGAGAGAAACAGCCACTACTTTCATGAGGTTTTTGAGTGCCTATAACCCTATGCCTATTGCAACAAGTAGGCCTTACTGCATTGACAAATGTCCAAGGAAAGATGCTTAATTGCCCTATCAAAGAGGACATTATGGAGGCAAAAATGACCACCTCTTTTGAGAAGATACTTGGCTCAGATGGGCTACTTATTACATACGGCAAACTATTGAAAGGTTAGGTGTTCAAGCCACTTACCTGTCTCTTAGAGAATAAATGCATAACATTTCAATGCATATGGAATTAATTGGAGATTAGAAGAATTCTGATTCCAAAACAAAATGAAGAAGATTTACCAGTGGGCTCCGAAAAAAAATTTCTTATGTAAATTATTGCAAATAAACACCCTATGCAACTGGATTTTGTGTGGGATGTACATGTTACAGGAAGGATTTGTAGCCTGCATGCTCATAAGTCTTTTGTTTAGGTGATTATGCTGCATTGCAGTAATTATTAATTGGCATTCCCTTCTTTGACCTGAAATAGTTTGTGTAGGAGTATACATTTTGGTAAAATGACTCACATGTGCTCCGTTCTCCAGTAAAACCTTTGCGCAGGAAACATGGCCCCCTAAACAGGCTTCGTGGAGAGGTGAAACTCTGTCTATCGTCAATATGTTTACATTAAATCCCTAAAATATAGGAAAAACAGCTTTCATTTAAATAGTAATAAAACAAAACACACAAAACGTAAAGAGTTCAAGTAACTCAGTAGCAAAAATGTTAAAATTGTAATAAGCACAATGATGTTAACATATGGCCCATGAACATAATTTTCTCATTTACCGAACAGTGTGTAGTACCACATTTCTAGAATACAAATTGTTCTGCATGAGTAAAACTGATATAAAGTAATATAAAATACTATTCTTTGGAGCTTTATTTTACCTGTGCAATCAAAGTTTTTAGAGCAAGGAGACGTCCATGATATGCTGCTTCATGAAGTGGTGAGCGATCTGCCCAAGATCCTATAAAAAAAATTTTTCAAAAATTAGTTAATCAGTATAACACATCAATCTATACATAAATGACAATATAAAACACTCAATTTCAAGCAGTTCTGAAAACAACATATGTTCCTATAGAATTAAATTAAAACGGACCCTGTTGGCTCAGTAACTGTGTCATCTCATTGAAGTGGCTGTAGTTCGGCAACTTCCTTCCATTGAGCGTCAATCAGTTTTTTAATGTTCTAATACTATATGAGAGTCCCCATTAGCCCATCCCCTCTGTGCTGCTTGATGTAATGAGGGAACATAAGCTTGCGCAGCAATGGGTGGCTGCGATTGGTTGAGTCAAGTGATCGCTTTCAGCCAATCACAATGCCTACTGCTTGTATGACTTGGTATGGCTAGAAGGAAGAGTAATCCAGCCTGAATCATACCTCAAATGAAGGTGGGGTTATAGGTGGCCAGGAAACCATATCTAGTGTCAAACTTGTGCTTGGAGTCCTCTGGTACTGTGCCTGCATTCAGTGTTATGATATTTCACTAAGACAAGGTAGTTACAGTGTCCATTTAACTCGAATAATATTTGCAGTCATATTTATTTAAAAATATACATCAGTGAATTTTAGTGTTTTCCCTCAAATAGAAGGAAAGAGGGGGCTAGTGACACTCAAACTTAAGTACTAATAAAAATAAAGATAGAGAACTTGCAATAAGCGAGTTAAATTAAAAGGAAAGGTGATAATTTTGTCAGGATAATGAATAAAACTAAACATAATAAAATTATGACACCAAACAGATATACATGCTTACAATGATAACAGAATGAAAGGCATTGGTAAGGTCAATTGTCTTTAAAAATGGACAGGTAAAGGTAGACATTGAACAATGAACTACACAAAGAGAAAACATCCACATGCATTTTCTTTCTTTCTTTCAGCTGCTGTTAATTATATACACTATTCAATAGTCTCGACAAAGACCACATTTGTGGAGTCGGTAACTTTTTAATGAAAGAAGAAGTGAATAAAGTCAAAACAATCAGACAAATGCCGATATAAGCTGATATAGGTGGCCAAAAGTCCAGGGGCTTCAGTTAAAGGGTAAATTGTATGGTCCATTCACATATACTCACACCCATTGACACATTGTGAGGAATAGGCTGAGTATTAGGGCAGGAGCTTAAAGGGACACTATAGTCAACCAGACCACTTCAGCTCAATGAAGTGGTCTGGGTTCCAGGTCCCTCAGGCTTTAACCCTGCAGATGCAAACATAGCCGTTTCAGAGAAACGGCTATGTGTACATTGCAGGGTTAAGCCAGCCTCTAGTGGCCGTCTTCCGGACAGCCACTAGAGGTGCATCTGAAACACTGGAGGCATATTATGCCTCCATCACGCAGAGCGTACATAGGAAAGCATTGAAAAATGCTTTCCTATTGACAGCTTGAATGCGCGCGCGGCACTTGCCGCGCATGCACATTCAACTCCACTGACTCGGCAGAGGGAGCTGACGTCGGCGGGGGAGGAGAGGTCACCAGCGCCGAGGGAGCCCGGCTCTGGAAAAAAGTAAGCTGCTGAAGGGGTTTTAACCCTTTCAGCACCACGGGAGGGGGACCCTGAGGCTGGGGGCACCCTCAGGGCAATACAGTGTCAGGAAAACCGCTTTGTTTTCCGGACACTATAGTGATCCTTTAAGAGTTTTAATGTTTCCAGTTTACCAGGCTGCAGACTCAAAAGCTGAATTTTGTTGGTGTTTGAGTGACATGGCATATATTTATGGTATGGAAGATGTGCTTGGAATCATGGGAGAAGGTGGTGATGAGGTTAATGAAGTATGTTTGTTTGCAGAGGGAGAGTACTTGGTGCTATAGGAATGCAGAATGAATTTAAAAACACAAGACAAAGTGGGTAGCACAAAAACAATGTTTTCACTTATATTATTCTGGTCATGGGTATCTTGAAAGGAAGCAGGTTCATTCTGAGTTTTGGCTTTTGAAAGGAATTGATTGTAATTGGCACTGCATGTACCATCACTTGAATGGTTCCTAAAATATTTTGTTAGCACAGCATTCATCTGGAAACATTTACTGATACTCGGTGTGAGAAATTTGAAGAATACAAAACATATCTTTGTTCCCATAACATGTAGCAATATTACAAACACTAACAGAAGTAAAAAATCTAAACATTCCTCAACGTTGTATAAATGCAACAATAGTTCAGGGTCACTTTTAGCTTTGCCTGTTGGGTTCCATAAATCTTTAAGCATATCATTTTGTAAAGATGTGACAGATCTTGTGAACATTAAAGACACAATATTCTTGGTAGTGAGAACATATCTTAAAGGTCACCAGCTTATTGAGAATTTGTAACTGAACGTACAAAGGAAAATGTAGACATTGACATCCAAGTAAAATGTGCATTTCAATATTAAAGTGTCCTAAATATTCAAAATTAATGTGTCCCAAATTGCAATAATAAAACATAAAATCTAATTCACTAAAACGTTGATTACTAGTAGTCCACCTAACCTATTGCAGGACATTTGTTGTAAATGTGTTCATTTATGAATGGTTCAACATTGCTTATATATTTATAACTTAAGAAGTACTCTCTAAGCACCAAAACAACTTCAGCTTAACAAAGCAGTATTGGTGTATAGATCATGCCTCATACAGTCTCACTGCTCAGTTCTCAGTCATTTAAGAGTTAATTCCCTTTTTTGTTCTGTTTATACAGCACTAGCCACACCTCCACTCGCTGAGACATACACAGCCACCATAGAAAAAAAATATTTAATTTTTACAGCACAGTGTGTTTATTTTAAAAGTAGTTATCTCCTGCTCTGTTAATGGTTGTTTTTGGTGCTTAGAGTGTCTTCTTAAAGGAACACTAAAGGGTCATGAACACAAATGTGTATTCCTGATGCTATAGTGTTAAAATCACCATTTAGGTGGGGCGGGGCCTGACCTGCAAATGGAGCAGCCGCATGATGGAGAAGCTCCCACCAAACAAACTGCTTCAAAGGGAAAAACTCACCGTTTACAAGCCTGTAATGACACCGGGATACGCTACCCATGTGGGGGGCCACCGGGTGAATCACCTGATACCAAACTTGAGTGCATCGCACAACCTTGTAACCAAGGCAGCAGGCGGTAGTCTACGGTGGATGGAGCTGGGGGGAGACGGCCGCTCTCCTCGCCCCTACGTCGGAGACACCAAGCCACCAGCTACCCGTTCCACCCCCTCAGGACCGGTGGGGGTAATCCCGGTCCAAACTCTCCAGGCAGCAGGGCCAAGACGAGCGCTGATAAAGGGACCGCACAGGCAGCCCTCTGCTACACGGGCCTGCAAGATGGCTGACGCCACATGTATCCACAACTGCCAAACAGACAGGCACCAAACCTTAACCAAGCTCGATGCCCTACTCAACGCCTTCTGGACGAAATTGGGCAGCATAGAATGACAAGCCAAGGCACCAGCGCACATACCCGCCGGAGAACTCGCAAGTCCCCACTGCAGACGCCTGAGGGGACCCACAAAATGGCGCCGGAGAAGGAGACCCCTCCAGCTCGCGCTCAAACAGGTAAGACTGCACCACATACAAATCCCAACCAGAGGTGGCCCACAAGCCTCTCAAAGCACCGGGCTAAAGCAGAGACCCATAAAGCGACCACACACTAGCAAGCTACCCTCACAGCTCCGTACTTACCTGACACTGCGGAAAGCCCCAATAAAGCCAATAAAGCAGACCTCCACAACGACGGGCTGGCGAACCGACTGCTGGAACCAGTGACGCTGTACCCAACAACCCCCCAGCAGGACTGCCAAACACCTCTGACACCTCTCCCTGCGCTGGGCATAGGTTAAAAGTGAACTCACAAGTTGGGACTCACAGAAGTCCATACTCAAAACCTCTTCTGCAATGGGCGCTATCCATGCCGCAAGGCAACCTCCTCAACAGAGATACAAAGGCAACGCAGAACTTTACAAAGAAACCCACTGTTATGAACATTTTTATTTAGTTAGCAATCTCATTATATGCGTTTCCCACATGGGCAATGCCTTACTACTCACACTACTAACGCTCTCAGACAGCCTGTCATCCACTCACTTACCGAGGCAAAGCCCGCCTGCCTGGAAACCCTCATGTATAAACCTCTTTATACACGCACGCAACTCCAAAGCATGTAACATAGCAATGCCTCATCATACCTCTTGCTATTATGCCACTTAACCCCCTGATAACTTCACTTGCTACACTAAGGGCACAGGGCAACAGGCATTGACACCATACCTACAATCACACAATCAGCCCCAGAAGCTCAGCTAACCTCATAGGCTTAAACCATGATTAGTCTTGGAATGTTTCAGATCTTTCTTAACCTGTTTGTCTATCTTACTCTTTACAACTATTAGCCTGGTTGAAATGAAGGTTATAGCCAGTTCTACCTAACCTGACCTATAAAATTTGTGCTGTTAACGCTTGCCATGCTACTGTTTATCTTGTATTATTCCATTGGCTTGTACCAGCTATCGTGGCAGTATAAGCATGTTTGTAATTCAAAGCACAACAGAAATAAAGAATTTTTTTTTTTAAATCACCATTTAGGTGGCTTGTCCCCCTTAAAAAGTAATAAAACTCCCCTTTATAATAGTGTTGGCCCTGCCCCCAATCTGCCTTCTTGGCTAATATCATCAGAATTGCCCCCAATCCAATCCTTTCCCATAGAAAAAGCAGAGATGGAGCCAAATGCCACCCTGGCCAATCAACATCTCCTCATAGATATGCATTGAATCAATGCATCTCTATGGGGAAAGTTTAGTGTCACCATGCAGACGTCAGTCATGTTGTGCAGCACTAACCCAGGAAGCACCTCTAGTGGCCTTCTGTGTAACTGCCACTGGAGGTGTCCCTAGGCATCAATGTAAGCACTGCATTTTCTCTGTTTTAAAGAAAGAAATTTCAGAAGAACAGATCCTGAAAGAAAAAAGAAGAAGAAACAATAGAAAGATACATTTGAGATGACATAGCCACTTTAATATCAATTTGAATTTCATCAATTTTACTTTCGATTCACTGTCTAGTGTATAAACCCTCTCTAAACAAATTAATTTTCCATTCTATATCATACTGTATGGCAGCACTTTTTTTAATGCTCCATACGGCATTTCATAGATATATGTGCGCAGAACAACATGCTACATTTGTCAGGTAATAGAATTCTGAGCAGGCACATTGTTTTGACACTGACATCAGGAAACATTACATTCAAGTAACATACCTCCCTGAAATGTATGGCAGATATGATTACCATACAGAGCATTTCTTAATTGCCACGGTAAGGATGTAATTCCAGCCAGCTGATTTCGTTTAGAGATCTGTACGTTCACACAGCGAGCTAGAGCTGTATGTTCCGACTTTGTGTCGCTTCTAGTGCAGCTGCTTATAGCTTATCACATGACTGACTTGGGTCAGTAGCTGCCACACAGCAGCAATGTATCAGGTCGCAGCACTTCTGTGTATTCAATTCTACACCAAACTCAGTATTACTTACAGGGGGAACTTTTTAATTTTTTTAAACTAAGATAACTATTTATGAATGAACATTTTTGAGTAATAAAGTGTGCATTTTGACTGATGTAACTGAGGTACTCTGTGGACAACTGATAGATCAGAGGATTTTCTGTCGTCAGAAACACTGTTGTAAGACATTTTCTGGAGTTTCTCATACTTAAAGGGACACTCCAGGCACCAAAAAAACTTAATCAAAATTAAGGTGTTATGGTGCCAGGAGGCCCCTAGAAGCACTCTTATCTCAATGTTTATGGCTCATGAGAGTGGAATGCAATGCACTAATTTTAAATTTTTTTGAATAACAACATGTTATAGTAACAGAAATTCCTGCTGAGGGACCTCTAGCCTCTGGCAATGGAGGTGGGCCCTGGTAAAATGTTTAAAAGTGATTTAAAGGGACACTATAGTTACCAGAACAACTATAGCTTATTGAATTTGTTCTGGTGAGTAGAATCATTACCTTCAGGCTTTTTGCTGTAAGCACTATCTTTTCAGTGGCCACTCCACAGATAGCTGTTAGAGATCCTTCCTGCGTCATGGCTGCCTGAAATGCATCCAAACATTCAGTATCTCCTCCCTTTGCATGCAGACACTGCACTTTCCTCATAGAGATTCATTGATTCAGTTCATCTCTATGAGGAGATGCTGATTGGCCAGGGCTGTGTTTGAATCATGCTGGCTCTGCCCCTGATCTGCCTCTTTGTCAGTCTCAGCCAATCCTATGGGGAAGCATTGTGATTGTATCAGGCTACCACTTCTGATGATGTCAGCAGACTGCTTGTTTTTCTGAGTCTAACAGCATGCAGAGTTACAGCTTCTGGCTTGAATACAGTAAGATTTTGCTATATTTATGGAGGCATGAGGGGCACAGTGGGGCTAGATGGTGGTGTTCACACTATAGGATCAGGAATACATGTTTGTGTTCCTGACCCTATAGTGATCCTTTAACTACTTTAAAATAAGAGGGTACCAGAGTACCTCTGGCACTATAACCAATATAGTGCTCTTCTAAGTAAATACTCAGTTTCAATGAATTTATCCTTCACTTTTATTTTTATTTTGCATAACTTACTTTTCCTCTCTGTATCCCTTATATTTTTCTTTTTTGAAAAACAATAAACAAAATAAAATAACATATGTTCACTTCTGAATTTCCGTCATTTGTAGCTCTCCATAATATATCCATAATTTATGGATAACGTATATTTTACAAACCAAGTTATACACACTCAAGCATGGGTAAATATTAGAGAGTAAAAGGGACACTCCACAGCCCAAATGCAAGAAAATACTAATTAGAAGATATACCCCCAATTAAAACATTCATGATTAATTGTTAAATGATTTTTTATCTAAAAACATCTTGCAAGCTGCAGGGCCTCCCCCTTCTAATTGCATACTTCCCAATGCAGCTTAATGAGAATGGTTTGCAAGGCAGGTGCTACGGGCAATTGCGGCCTATGGAGTTTAGCGCGCATTCACACAACATTGTGCATGCACGTGCAGTAGCTGGCGTGTGTGCGCGTGGGGGCCATATTTTCAACGAGAAGCCTCTGATATACATGTATTCATTGAGGGTATATCTACTAAACAGTGGGTTGTTGTTTTTTTTGGAAGTTATAAGGTATTTAGATCACATTATCTCATTGAAATGGTCTGGGTGCAGTATTCCTGTCTCCTTAATCCTGCAATATAAAACATTACAGTTCCTATAGAGAAGGTCTAATGCACGCCGTGCATGCGCATTAGTATCCCACATCAGTGTGACGTCATTGGAGGGGGAGACGTAAACAGGTTAATGAAAAACAAATTTTTAACCATTTCAACATGGGGGTGAAGGGGGACGCGGAGGCAGAGTGACACTAGAACACTAGGAATACAGCTTCATATGTCTAACGCTAGTGTTCCTTTTAATTGACACATTCTTTATTCCACAGCTGTATTGCAGGAGAAAGGGTGATCATTCTCAAAAAAAGAATGCGGTATTCTGGTATTAAGATGGACTGTACTGTAGAAATATGGGGGTTGGGGTCAAGATAGGTATAATACTGTTTATTAGTATTCTAATTATTATTTTGCCGTTTCTGGGAGTGCTTTCTAAATATTATTAGCTAGTTGGACCCAAAGGGTCCTATTGAGAAGGTAGACACAGTCACATCCGTAATCAGGAAACAATGTAACTGAGCAAGTCTTGATCCTAGAGGCAACTTGTCACCTTTCAAATTGTCACAAAACGAAGGCTTCCGTCTTGACTTGAACTGTACATAAAATTCCCATGCCCCATCCTAACCACTAAAACCTGTGTTTCTATTTAGTTAATATTTGTGGTCTGAAAAGAAAATATGTTGTGAGTTGACAAATCTGGGAGAAAAATACCATAGTGATTTTATTGCACATCTCAAATGTTTAGAAAATTCCCATTTATTATTCTAGCTTATTAAGGAATTCCAGACCTTTAATGATGTATCCTTCTTGTTCGCCTCAGAAGAAGTGAGAAGAAGGTCAGGGATTTCAAGACAGGTGAACAAATATTCAGCATTTACTATAAAAAGTTCAAGAATACACACAAAAGAGCTTTGCAGACTTTTAAAGAATATTCTGTTTCCAAGCAAAATGTACATGGTTTTCCACTTTGCCTATCTGCAATATGGTATAATTCACAATTAGCGGAGTAAATAAAGAAAAAAAAACAACACTTTTTTTGTATATATTACCTTGGACTATTCCATAGATCTCCTCTGCTATTCTTGCAGCCTCTTTCCTGTTTCCTCTAACGATGTAAAAATGAGTCAGAAGAGCCAGGGACACCTTAATTAAAAGTTTGAAACAAAACAATGCAAATATTGTTACATAAATGTTACTGAAAGCAAGGAGAATGGAACTAGCCTCCATTGTAGTAGCACTCAGGGTGAAAAGCTCTCTCTGTGGCAGTCTATTTTTGGAGCAGTACAAAATCTATTTTAGAACTTTCCACTGCTGTTTCCCTTAAGTCAAAAGGGAATATTGGAATTAACAGTGTTTACAATGTTAGGGGGTATCGTGAATTAGGACATTGTGATACCAAATGTTCATGCTAACAAAAGTTAGTGAAAAAGTCAATAAATTAGATCTGTCATGTATTTAGAAATTAATTTTAATATTGAAACTTCTTTATGTCATACATAAATATTTAAATACAATTACGGACCTAATAGACCCAATAAAGAGTCAACATTTTGGAATAAAGTTTTGGAATAAACTTTCTGAAATAGAAAAAGTTGGCATAGATGTAAAGTAGGCTTCCGAAATGTACCTTTGTGTCTTGAATAAAAACAAAAGTAATTTATTGAGAAAAATATAATAAAATGATCAAGCGAAGGACACAAATGCCCAGTAATGTAGAAAAACAAAAATAGAGAAGGGTTAAATTCAGAACAAGTACTCCTTCATGCATTTTGAGCCATAGTAGTCCCTTGAAGAACATTTCAAAGTCTCACCAGTTTGGGTCTATAAATGAATCAAGTCTATTAAGAATCAATAAGCATTAACTAACGGTTAAAGAATAATTGAGAGAAATTAATATTAGAGAATAGTGGCAACCAGCACTGTCGGTGTCTACTCTGCCCAAAAATACAGAGGGGTGTTTGGCGGCAAAGGCGCTCTGTATTTTTCATGCTGCTCCTGTACTGCTCCCTTGCACACGGTCTAGTGTACTGGCAGCTGGGATAGAAACATAGAATGTGACGGCAGGTAAGAACCATTCGGCCCATCTAGTCTGCCATATTTTCTAAATACTTTCATTAGTCCCTGGCCTTATCTTATAGTTAGGATAGCCTTATGCCTATCCCACGCATGCTTAAACTCCTTTACTGTGTTAACCTCTACCACTTCAGCTGGAAGGCTATTCCATGCATCCACTACCCTCTCAGTAAAGTAATACTTCCTGATATTATTTTTAAACCTTTGTCCCTCTAATTTAAGACTATGTCCTCTTGTTGTGGTAGTTTTCCTTCTTTTAAATATAGTCTCCTCCTTTACTGTGTTGATTCCCTTTATGTATTTAAATGTTTCTATCATATCCCCCCGTCTCGTCTTTCCTCCAAGCTATGCATGTTAAGATCCTTTAACCTTTCCTGGTAAGTTTTATCCTGCAATCCATGAACCAGTTTAATAGCCCTTCTCTGAACTCTCTCTAAGGTATCAATATAGGACGTCATACTGGCATTGGCATCAATACGAGGATAAAAGCTATGCAGGAAGAGAACAGTCCCACAATTCACTCCAGCTCTCCCAGACACAGGTAGATGGACTTCGAAATAAAAAAAAAAACTGAATGTGTGTGTGAAAGTGTATTTTTTTAAAATTAGATATCTCTTCAATTTGGTATATTTATGGCAAATTCACATAGGGATACCAAATTAGGATATTATTTACTAAACAGCTGAAAGATAAAAATTAAGAAAAGGACTTGTTTTTACTTTTGATCACTCAGCTGTTTAGTAGATGACGTCTTAAATTGTTTCCCTTATGTGAGATTGCCATATTTAAGTATGCCAAATTAGGGTGCTGTTTTGAAAAATATACACTCATTAAATCTATTAGAAATCCATTTTAAGGTTCTAAATAGATGGTACTTAGTACCAGATAAATTGAATAAAATTAATAAAATGTACCCCACAATAAACCATTTATGTTGGAGATGTGGTATAGTAACAGGTACTTTTATGCATATCTGGTGGGAATGCAGTAAATTAAACAATTATGTGGTCTAATATCCATAGATTTGTGTTTGTAGATCTGGATCTTGAGTTGAGGCTCTCTCCAGAGGTCGTCCTGCTCCATCTTAATTGGCCGGTAATGACGTATGAGTCGAAAATTATTCTTACTCATCTTTTTTTAGCCGCCAAAATTGTGATTGTGAGAGGTTGGGAAAATGATAGGGACATTCCTTGGGAACAAGTTAGAGCCCAGCTTAAGTTTCAGATTAAAATGGAATTGTTGTTGAGCAAACAAAAATTAAGTAAAAAAATTACTGTTTGGACGAAATGCTGGGAGAGGATCAACAAATAGAGCTTTCAACAAATAAAAGGCTTATTGAATTTAACTTCTTTACAAATCTAAAGGGAAACTGTGTTCGATTTGTCATACTCTGGACAAAATAAGATATAAGATATAAATCCTTACTCGATATGTGTTTTCTCCTTTCTCTTTTGCTGCATTGTTTTGTTTATGTAGATATGTAAGTTAAATGTATTGGTTTGTCTTTGGTTAAGTGAAATGTACAAAGAAAATTTTATGGATGTATTTCTTAAATGGGAGTAATGTCTTTTACCATGTGTATGTAACTGTCGTTTTGTATCGTCTTTTATGGAAAAAAAAAATAACGGAAAAACCTTTCAATAAAGATCATTTAAAAAAAAAAAAAAATTAGGGTGCTGTTTAGCAGAAAGTTAACTTATTTGCTATTGTTAAATATTACAAACACAAATAAGGAGAGCAAAGTGTATTATCTACTAAACAACCGAAAGAGCAAAATGTTCACAAGGTTTATTTTTATCTTTTAGATGTTTAGTAGATCGCTCCTTAAAACTATTGAGGGAGCCAATACTAAATTAGAGAGCCATGCATTATCATTATCTCAATTGTTTAATTGTTTGACATTCGGCCTTCATGTTGAAAAAGATGCTGAATTGGTGACTCATGAGTGTGATCAAGGGTTCTAGGCAATGGTGTGAAGTAACTACACCTTTTTGTTTCATTACCTTTAATTTACCTTGTTTGGTAGATAAAACTATCAAACTCCGACCACCCCCGGGCTCACTAACTGCAAAGCAGACCGTAAGTTAAGTGCTCTCTCTGTGTGGCTGGCGTTTGTATAGTCGAACGCCACGTGCAGGAGAAAACGGTGGCCATTTTGTTCGCACGAAAAGAGGCAGGGGAACTAAAATCGGACACTCGACTTCCCTAACGCCGGTCAACTTCGCGAACACCTGCTTACTTTCACCGACCAGCCAGGAGAGCGCTATTCGTAGGTTTGTTCCCACCAACTAGAGGAACAAACGCTACCTACGAGCCAGGGGAACCATTTGTGGATTTGTTAGTTTTTTAGACTTTTCTAAAGCTAGTGCTTTACTCAATTATCTCCCCAGTACAGGGGAAGGATTGTATTCTTGTATGTAGGAGCGTCCTGGACCTGAGAGTCAATGTAACTGCAGAATGTATTTTGTCACTGTCCCCTCCCAGGTCACGTGGGGAATGCCCCTGGAATGTGTCAATGTAAACCCTGTACATTTGTAACTGCATATAAACTGTGCCCTGAATAAAACATTCCTGTTAAACCCTTCATCTAGTTTAGGCTGATGTTTGGGTATCCGTCTGATTTACTGGGGAAAGATACTTGGATGCTGTACTTCGTCTGGAGAACATTCAAATCAATACCCGAACTGTGAGCTATAACCACTCAGCCTCTAGCAGTTCGGGAGGAAACAGACGAACGGGGATCTGCAATACCAGCGTTCGTTACAAATGGTTATTAACCCCTATGTCAAGACCACTGGTGTACATACCGCAGTCATTTGCGGCCCCGGCCCGCGCGGCAAACTGCTGGGGCCGCATGTTACTGTGCCCATCGGATGGCCCATGCTGTCAGGGCCACCCAATGGAGATGGATTTTCAGGTGGCCCTGACAGCGCTGGGCGCATTAACAGCGCGACTGGGCCCCCTGTGAAGAGATCATCACGGCTGAGAGCAAGTGACTGCACCTGCACGTCACTCCTTCCAGCTAACACACAGAGCCCACACGGGAGAAAGAACAGGGAGTCAGAGTAGGAACTGAGCAACCTGAGTCACTACTGGACCCCAGGGAAAGTCACCCTCCTGCACCTAAAAGCTAGAAAACAGGAGGGTGACACATTATGTGTGTGTGTGTTTGTATGTATGTATGTATGTATGTGTGCCTGTCTGTTTGTATGTATGTCTTGTGTGTCTGTCTGGATGTAAGTCTGTCTGTTTTATGTATGTGTCTATGTATGTGTGCCTGTCTCCTATGTGTCTTTGTATGTATGTCGTGTGTGTGCCTGTCTGTTATGTATGTATGTGTCTTTGTATGTATGTGTGTGTCTCTTTGTGGGCCTGTCTGTATGTATGTCTGTTTGTATGTATGTGTCTTTATATGTATGTCGTGTGTGTGTATGTGTGCCTGTCTGTATGTGTCTTTGTATGTATGTTTGTCGTGTGTGTGCCTGTCTGGTTTTATGTATGTATGTGTCATGTGTGTCTGTATGTATGCCTGTCTGTATGTATGTGTCGTGTGTATGTATGTGTCTATATGTATCTGTCGACCTGTTTCTGTATGTATGTATGCATGCGTGTGTCTGTCAAGGGGAAGAGTTAGAGGGGGGTGAAGAGAGAGGGAAGGGGGGCCACATGAATCAGTTCTGCACCGGGGCCCCATGGGTTATGTGTACACCCTGTTCAAGACCCCCAAAAATTGTGTCCTTGTAATTTTCCTGGGCCCACATTAGTTGAAACAGACTAGTAATGGGTTGAGACTGCTTCTTAAAACAGAACTCTCTACACATGTCCACCCCCTCCGACATCTCGCAACGAGCAGCCGCTAATGCACATGTGCAGCAAACGCTACGCGCGCATTAGACCTCCCTATAGAAAAGCATTGAATCAATGCTTTCTTATGGAAAATAAAATCTGGAGCTGGATGTCCTCATGCAGAGCGTGAGAACGGCCACTGTCAGATACCAAAGGGTCTGTTTCAATTCAGGAAGCCTTCTAGAGGACAGTCATTGAGGGCAGACTTAGATCTGCAATGGAAACATTGCAGTTTCTCTGGAATTAGCTGCAAAAGAAACACAACACTCAAACCACTTCAATGAGCTGAAGGGGTCTGGGTGCCAACAGTGTCCCTTTACTACTCCAGACTGTCAATCGTTCATAGGGGAAAAATATCTTGGACAGTGACGAAAGTTGTCCTTCTACTTGTTTCAAAAGACCTTGAATTCTGTGCTTAGGATTTTTTTTTTTTATTTTTTTTTTAGGAAGGGGGGTGTCAGCAAAGGCTTTTTCAGTCAAAAACAATATTTTATTAAAACACTCATTTTGTTTGGTGTACCACTTTAAATAACTATAGCTCAGACATGCTTAGAGTACTGTCCAATGGTGGGAGAACCACTAATACTTCATGAGAGTTGAAGAAAAGTGATTTGTTCTGCAGCGCAGTGGACCTTTACAGTATTACCAAAGATGTGGAATTATCTGTGGAAATATGTTGTTTTATTTTATTAAAGGGAAAGCAGTTTTCCTGCCACTATGGGGTTATTAGGTCCTCCCTCGGGGCCCCCCATTCCATGTTGCTGAAGAAGTTAAAACACCTTCAGCCACTTACCCGAATCCAGAGCCAATGCCCCTCGGCACTGGATCAGGTTCCGCCCATGCCCCTCCCCCGCGCCGTCAGCCAGCGGGGAGACCTAATGTGCATTCGCAGCAATGTCCGCACGCACATTAGACCTTTCCCATAGGAAAGCATTAGTTAATACTTTCCTACGGGGAGAATCTGACACTGGAGGTCTGTGAGGACGTCCGGCGTCAGATAATGGACCAAAATTCTGTTTGAATTCCGGAAGCCCTCCAGTGGCGGTCTGTTAGACACTTAGACAGTCACAGAGGGCAGGCTTAGAACTGCAATGCAAATATTGCAGTTCTTTGGAGTACTAAGCGCAAAAGGATCACAGCACCCAGACCACTTCAATTAGCTGAAGTGGTCTGGGTACCTACAGTGTCCCTTTAAAGGAACTCTCCAGTGCCAGGAAAACAAACCGTTTTCCTTGCACTGCAGGTCCCCTCTCCCTCCCACCTCTCATCCCAGGTTGCTGAGGGGGTTAAAACCCCTTCAGTGACTTACCTGTATCCAGCGCCGATGTCCCTCAGTGCTGGGTCAGGCCCCGCCGATGTCAGCCAGCGGGGATACCTATTGAGCATGCGCGGCCAGCATTAGACCTCCCCATAGGAAAGCATTAAATAATGCTTTCAATGCTTTCCTATGGGGATTACATAACGTGAGGACGTCCAGTGTCGTTATAACACACTTTTCATGCTCTATGAACACCGAAGTGTCCTCTAGTGGCTGTCTAGTAGAGGAGGACTTAACTGCAATAATTACACCTGCAGGGTTAAGGGTAGTGGGAGTTGGCACCCAGACCATTCCAATGGGCAGAAGTGGTCTGGGTGCCTGGAGTGTCCCTTTAAGTAGACTTTTTTTTTTTTTTTTTAAATACTCTTCATGTGTTTACTGCAAAGCAGAACATTTAAAGATGTTAGGACTTGAGGTAAGAGTGATTTCCTTTCTATGTGTGAAAAGTTAAAGGACCACTATAGGCACCCAGAGCACTTCAGCTCAATGAAGTGGTCTAGGTGCCAGGTCCCTCTAGTTTTAACCCTGCAGCTGAAAAGAAGAGAAACTGCTGTTTCAGTGAGGGTTAATCCAGCCTCTCGTGGCTGTCTCACTGACAGCCGCTAGGGGCGCTTCTGCGATTCTCACTGTGAAAATCACAGTGAGAAGACGCTGGACGTCCATAGGAAAGCACTGAGTAATGCTTTCATATGGGTGGTTTGAATGGTTCGGATCTGACTTCGGTAGGGGGTGGAGAGTTGCCCAGCGCTGGAGAAAGGTAAGTGGCTGAAGGGGTTTTAACCTCTTCAGCCCAGCGGGAGGGGGGCCATGAGGGTAGGGAGGAACAAATGACCTTATAGTGCCAGGAAAAAGAGTTTGTTTTCCTGGCACTATAGTGCTCCTTTAAACATTAAGGACTTGTATCTATTTTCAACAAAGATTCCCATGTACCTATGTACAAAGTCAGCTTATAGCACATGGATATGAATGAGCTACAAAAGGTACATGCCTGAACCTTTTATTTTCAAAGGATCAAATACATTTAATGTTCAGCTTGAGCATGTTATCTGGCTTCAGAATTCAAAAAGAAAAAATGTTATAAGACAAATATTTTCTTTCAAAGAATACATTTTATATCACATGGAGCAATAGAACTTAGTATTATGGGTTGCCATCAGAAATGTTGGCTCTCCTTACACATGGCCTAAAGGCCACTTTCCCCCACCTACCTTTTCACCAACTGCACCGACTTGATATTTTTCTTTTAACATTATAACCTAAAGCAGATATTTCGATTTTGAGGGTATATTTCACAAAGACCCCCAAAATGGACAAATCCAGTGTGCATCCAGTGGCCTGTGGATTGCAGGATCTTTCGATTAGAAGAAGAAGAAAAAAAAAACACAAAAAACTTAACACTGCATTAGAATGTTCCTCATTAAGAAAGACTTGAGACAATCCATTGAAAACCAGTTTGATTGGCACTATCCAGTTTAAAACAGAATACGTACAATTTCATAAAATACATTCAAACTTCCTGAAATAGACATAAAACAATGTTCCAATACAGTGCTGTGGTCATTACAGACCTTACAAAACCGTACAGCCCTTATAAATTGAGAAATAAATACTTTAAAAAATATTTAAAAATAATTGCAGTTCCAGGAATTTTCTTCCCAACATCTCAATGAAAAATGCAAGCCATCAAATGCATTTAAGGATACAAAAAAAAAAAAAAATATGTAAAGAGTTAAATCCGGCAAAACAGGCTTCATAACGCAATTTGCAATCACAATAAACAAATATCTGTAAGACTTTATAAAATGTGGTTTTCAGAACATGAAGTTTCTCTTAAGCTATACGGAGATGTATTTAAAGGGGGACTCTAAGCATCAGAAGTATTACAGCTTAACGGAACAGTTCAAACACTTAAAGGAGTTTAAGCATGCGTGGGATAGGCATAAGGCTATCCTAACTATAAGATAAGGCCCGGGACTAATGAAAGTATTTAGAAAATTGGGCAGACTAGATGGGCCGAATGGTTCTTATCTGCCGTCACATTCTATGTTTCTATGTTAAAGCACTTTAGCTTGCCAAAGTGCTTTATAATAGAAGGGTGTGTTCTCTTTATTCATTTAAAAAAAAAAAAAATCTAGATTTCAATAGTAATTGGCACTTCTATGAAGTAGCCTTGTTACATCCATGGCTCTTAATCAGACATGTCCTGTTACTTCCTGGTTGTTTAACTCGACGTAGTTAAATTCGAGAGGCAGACTAGTGCCCAGAACTGCCTTGCAAAGACTTTTAATTAAGATGCATTGGGAGGTCTGAGATTGGACAGCACCAGAAAGTCTGTGAAGGGGAGGGCTTGCAAAAACTGCAGACAAGAGTTCTGCTACATAGTGATTTTTCTTTTTTTGGGAGCAGCAGTGTCCCATTAATGTATTAGTTCGAGTGCTTAGAGTCTGTCCCTGCAGGCTAACAACTGTAAACACTGCCTTTCCTGAGAATGGTCATTGTTTACATATGTACTGAATGGACTTTCTAATGGCATTTACTCAGACAGAGGCCCTTCCTCTTTTGCACTCTGTGTGAAGATGCTGTACGCACCCCATAGAGACGCATTGAGCCAATGCACATGTATGAGAGGATACTTGCTGGTGAGGCGATTGCTGCACATGCACATTAGTCCCCCAATGCTTTTCTATGGGGAAGCATTGGATTGGCTGAAATAATTTGTAATGAAAGTCTCATCCAGGGTAGAAGCAGTGGCTGCAGCGAGACTGGTGCGCCAGTTTAAATAAGGTAAGTAAAGAAAGCTTGATGAATACATAGATACATTCCCAACGTTATAGTGCTCCTTTAACTATAAGGCTATGTGCTTAGGTTATCAGACAGAAAAGAGCAGCGAATATCTATATATTAGCATGAACACATATCTTCCCATCAAAACTTCAGGCAGCTTTTAGCACATCCAAGTCTGTATAGCAACGGGATGAATACTTGGAAAAAAACATAATATTCAGGGATATAATGTTTAATATGTGTGAGAACAGCTTCTTGAAACTTAAGGAAAGATATAGCTGCCATTCTGGGGTCAAGAAGGAATTATTTTGCCTTCTTTTAGCTCAACAGCAAAAGCAGATATGAGAAAGGCTGAACTTGATGGACACATGTCTCTATTCAGCCTATGTAACTATCAAATTTTTTTTTTATGCAACAAAGTGTTCTTAAGAAACAGTCTAAGTACCATAACCACCACAGTTCATAGTAGTGGTCACAGCTCATTGAATCAATGGCTACCACCCCATTTTTTGTCAACCCACCTTTAAAAGCTTTGATATAAATCAGGACTCTACCTGGCAAGCAAAACCATGTCCTATAGATTCCTTTACACATTATCAGAATAAGACCTGATCCAACAATTGATGGCAAACAATAGACTGCAGACAATAAGGTTGGATGGAACATGTAGACGTCAACCAGGGGTGCCTTTGAGGACGGAGCAGAGTTTCTTGTAAAACTACTCAAAAGCAGTTTAATAGAAAACGGAGTGTAACATCCAAAGACTATAGCACCATAGCACCATAACCAATAGAAGGCCCTGCAGGAGCTATGGTGCTCTAGGGTCCATTTTAATTATTTTCCCCTCTCCCCCCATTCTTTTAAAGGATAATATATCAAATGAAAATGGTATTAGTATTACAAAGATGTATTCCTAAACTTAAAGGGTCCCTCTGAACCCCTGACAAGTAAAAGGTATACATAACCTTTTTTCACTTACCCGAATCCAACGCCGCAGTCTCTTGGTGCTGGGTCCTCCTCCAAGGTCAGCAGATGTGGGGGAACTAGCGCCGACTGACTAACTGACTCAACGCTTACCTATGGGGTTTTAGAAGATGCTGAGAACGTCCAGTGTAGTTTCACGGAGTGCTTCTAGAGGCTGCCTTAACCCTGCAATTTAAACATTGCAGTTTCTGTGAAACTGCAATGTTTGCAGCTGCAATGCTAATAAGACAGGGACCACTTCAGTGAGATGAAGTGGTCTTGGTGCCTATAGTTCCCCTTTTAATTACTCAAAAAGTGCTATATAAACATCTTTGATCAACAGCTCATGAAAAAAAAAAAAATTATATATATATATATATATATTTCAAGTGTACAATTTTTAGGAGTGCTAAATATGCTGTAAACACTTGGTTTGTTGCATCAGCATCATTTGAGTAAAGAAATGATTACTGTGGAGACAAACCGTAAGCAGATAAAGTTTCCAAATCAATGGCAAAATAAAGTCACAAAAAAAACCTGCAACATAGCAAAGTAGAAATTCTCATCTAAATTTTACTTGTGGTCAGTTAACCACAATCCACAGTTTCGTAAAGTCATGTATATATTTTAAGACAAAGCTAAATACTGCACTTTATCAGTGCAAGAAGAAGATACACCTGTAACTGATGTATGGAGTAAAGGACCACTACAGTCACCCAAGACCACTTCATCTCAATGAAGTGGCCTGGGTGCCGTGGTCCTGTCACTATAACCCTGTAATGTAAAACACTGCAGCTTTGTAGAAATTACAATGTTTATATTGCAGGTTAAATGCACCTCTAGTGACTGTCTTCTTAACAACTAGAGGCGCTTCCTCCCTCAGAACCGAGTGAAACTCGGTCTTGCATTCAAATGCTGCTCACAGCATTTTAGTGGAGGAGAGTAGTGCTCGGCCACGCATGCATATCTCCAATTCTTTAAGAGAAGCATTTGATTGGAGGTGACCGCAGAAGACAGCAGCAGTCATAGGGACGTCATCGAAGTCGGTGCACGCGACTGCAACAAAGAAGTCTTGGTGCTGGAAATTAGGCAAGTGGTCATTATTTAACTTTAATATTTAGCAGCAAAAAAAGTAGAGGACAGTGCTCACAGAGATAGAAAGGAAACTAGAGTCTCTAAAAAAATATATTTCATGGACTACAGGCTCTCTTTAAAGTTACAGAGAAAGGGTAAGCTTCCATCCTAGCTATTGTCATTTTGCCGAAACAAGCCTTCCTTCTTTCCTTGAGTCATTAAATTCATACAAACCGTATTATATATCTGGGAAAGTACCCTTACTAATGTAGCCATACTTTGCATTGCTATTCAGCAAAAAACTTACGGCCCTTAATACAAAGTACAAACTAAGTAGAAACATCTAACATATTCAAGTTGTTTAGTGACTCAATACGTCCACAGCTGTAACTACGTTAGTAATTGTGGATTTCACAATCCTATGTGTTCAAGGAGGAAGGCAAGTTATTGATTTGCTCACTGACAATTGTATCACTTGTAATAAAGATGGAGTTTATTTACTCAACACTGACTTTTAGTAGAAGTGAAACAGAATTGCAAAATTTAGATAGACATAGCCAAGCTGTAAATTTAGCTACAGAAATAACTAAGAATATAGTAAATCGTAAATTTTACAATTCAGTTTCAAATTCACTACAATTTGATGTATATTGAAGACATGGTAATTGGTTTTATTTACTAAACTTAGAATTCATAGTGAATTTCAAATTCAAGGTAAAAATAGCCACATTGGAAACACTCATTCTCAGCATTCTCTTCTAGTTATGCTATGTTGGCCTTAAATGGACTCTGTAGCCACCAGAACCACTACAGATAATTATAGTAGTGCTGGGGCAAACAGACTGGCCATGCTGGCTCAACAGTTCACTAGCCTCCCAATGGAGATGCATTGGTTTGGCTTAGAACAGGATGATCTCAGCCAGAGGCAGAATGGCAAGACTACTTATTTTACTTAATCTAAATAGTTAGCATAACACTCTAGTTTTAGAAATACATGTTTGGATTCCTAAAGCTAGAATCTCCTTTGAATTTAGTTTGAATTCTCACTTTCGTAAATAACCGTATAATGTATATGTTTTCGGTGGCTCTCAAGTCATACGGACATAGCATTGGCAGTAGGATACAGTGCAATACTCTACTAAAATAATAGTAAAAGGTCAGTTTCTTAGTGATTTTTTAGGAGGATAATGTTTGGTCCAAGCCCCTTCAGGTCCAGTGGCATTAATAGCAATGTCAATCACGGAATCAGGAGTCATCCATCGTAGAAAGATCAGGAATATGTAAGTAACTATGGCAAACAGAGCGAAAATACAGCCTGTGACCATGCCACAGTGCGTTATAAGTCGTTCAAGTCGCTTGTTCATTGGTAATACGGTCTGACGTGATACCCGATCATACACCTAGAGGGAGACAAAATCAGAGGATAAAGACCATCAAACCATTAATATATAAATGCACATCAGAATGCATGAACTCTGACAGCTGAATCTCAGTATATCTAAACTCTGAGATGCTAAAGAGACAATATAATATAGTAATGCATACCTAGGAATCAGGATTATTTAAGGGTGCCATTATTTTTATTGTAACTGTGTCTTTATTGAAATCATTATTTGACTTTCGGAATGCCAGACATGCAGGCCTCTCAGATATACTTGGCAGCTTTTTATGTATATATTATTTGAAGATCGCTATATAACTAATGTGCTTAAAACAAGTAACTATGTATAATGTGCCAAACTCATATTTTACTTAAGCCCTCCATCAATCTGTAGGTATTTAAAGGAACACTATAGTGTCCCTCTGCCTCCACTTCCCTTATTCCAGTGCAGAAGTCTTTTGGTATTTACAGTCTTCTCCAACAGTATCACGGCGAGATCCTAATGTGCATGTGCTGTGCCGTGGCAGCTAAGCTAAGTAACTGTGCATCCCATTTGCACGTTAGTGAAGTAAGGGGTTGTGCCAATGAATGTTGTGGTCCATTTGTGACTGCAAACCGAGTATGTAAAGTTTAGAAAAATAAGTGTCACGTATCAAGTGCACCTAGTTACCTGTACATCCTTGGATGTTGATAGGAACAGAATATTTATAGGAAAGAGTAGGATTTCATAAATAATTATGTAAATAAATAAAAAATAGCAATCAGTCTTCTGATATCTCCATCTTAGTATGTACACTTTGTTTCCTGGAATGATGCAGTCTTAAACGCAGAATGCTTCATTCAACATTCCAGTGTTACTATCCCAGACTGTACATTGCTCCAAATAGGACTCAATAGGACTCACTTCTAACTTAAAGGACCACTATAGTGCCAGGAAAACTATAGTGCCCTGAGAGTGCCCCCACCCTCAGGGTCCCACTCCCGTGGCGCTGAGGGGGGAGGAAGGGGTTAAACTTACCTCTTTTTCCAGCGCCGGGCGGGGAGCTCTCCTCCTCCTCCTCCTCCTCCTCCTCTCCTGAATGAGCATGCGTGGCAGGAGCTGCGCGCGCAGCCAGCCAGTCTCATAGGAAAGCATTCACAATGCTTTCCTATGGACGCTGGCATCTTCTTACTGTGATTTTCACAGTGAGAAGCACGCAAGCGCCTCTAGCTGGAGCCTGGATTAACCCTAACATAAACATAGCAGTTTCTTTGAAACTGCTATGTTTATAAAAAAAAAAAAGGGTTAACCCTAGCTGGACCTGGCACCCAGACCACTTCATTAAGCTGAAGTGGTCTGGGTGCCTATAGTGGTCCTTTAACATAGCCTAAAGAGAGCATAAAGAGTAAAGCATAAATGCTATAATCAGTAAACCTAAATGAACTACGATTAAAGAAAGGGCATTTAGGTGGGGATACAAATTTGATGCACATCCTGTGTATACAGAAAGTTAGATAAAGTCACCATAGTTCCTATAGTATTTTAGCAATAAACATTCAGCTTTCTGGGAGCGGAGAGTACTCACTTTTTCAGTCCTTTCAGCGACATCTCTCCAAGTATAAAATTCCCTCACTTCCTTATGGATGGCATCGGCACTCGGTAAGGTTCCGGACTTCATGTTATCTATAGCTTTCTTTAAACCACTGCAAAGCGACTTCACAGAGGGTTCACAAAGAATAATGAAATTCTCTGGCAGAACCTCAGGAATGCCACCTACTCTTGTGCTCACCACCTGTTAAAGCAAACAACACCAGTAAATTAAATTCTGCAGATGCAACTTTGAAAGACGGCATACCAACAATTCTCGGAAACCAATAGCAACGTTTCATTAATTCATGGATGTATTTTGCAAAAGCCAAAATCTCTGAAACCACAAATGGCTAGATTGGGGCTTATTTTTTTAGGATGGAAAAGTGGACGTGTAGTTAGGGTGGGGGTACAGCCAAAATAGGTAACTGTCAATAATAAATGTCAAGCATTGAGCCACTAGCTAGGCATAAAATGTGCTTACAACCAACATGCAACTTTATATAACGGCATTCTACATTCTATCTGCAAAATTAGTTTTATATGTACACAACATATGTTAGTGTAACAAAAATATTGCTGTTGAGTTATACAATATACTTAAACACACTTTGCATTACAGGGAGTTCACTGTTGTGCTCTGTGATACATTCATACACACTGCACATTACTGTGATATACTGTACATCAGGGGTGCCCAAACATTAGATCCCCTGATTTTTTTTAATTTTTTTTTTGATTTTTTTTTTTTTTTTTAACTACAGCTTCCATGATGCTTTGTCATTCTAAAGGCATGCTAAGCATCATGGGAGTTGAAGTTTTTACAACATCTAGGGGAACTACATCATGGGCACCCCTTGCTGTACATTATACAGATTTTTCCTCTTTGCCTTAGATCTAATGAATACATATATTCATGAAAATCTACCGCAAATACTGCCTCAATTTATTTTCTTCTTTTAAGTTTATGCAAAAGAACTAGCTGCTCTATACCTATATCTATATTTCCTCCTACAATCATTAGCTGGAACAACCACAGTGAAATGTAATTTGGCTGTTTTTTTTTTTCCTATTCAGCCCCACACAATTAATCACACCACTTACTCTCAATATTTATTAGGGACACCGAGACTAGAGAAGCCATGTGTACCTGTTTTTATTTTATTTATTTTGACTATAATTATTACAGCACTGTATTTTTTTTTGTACAGTATTTCTAATATAAAACAATAAAAATGCATGTTTTAATAACCTTACCTTTTTCTTTCTTACATAAAACTACCATTGTGGCCTAGTCTCCCCCAACATCACAGATTTGTTTCCCCACCCTATTTTGTGTTGTTTAAAGGTTTATTTTAGTTTGAAAAGAGACCCTTCCATAGAGGATAGCAGCGTTTTGGTAGTCTCTCTAGGTTTTACTTATAGTCAACAAATTACTTTATATATTTTTACAGATAAATGGATAATACTACTTTCTGACCAGATAGAGTGCAGAATAATGTCTGTATTTGAGAACTGCAATGTGATCATTGTCTGTTTATCTTGCATACGTTTTTAGTGATGATTTTGACCCATGATCTGACTACCTATCCCGACGTAAATTGTAGTACCGGTATGTCTGAAAACTAACCTGCAATCCACAGCTAACAGCTTCTACAATTGCCATACAGAAAGCTTCAGTCAAGGATGTATTTAGAAAGATATCTCCTTTCACTAGTACATTCCGTACTTCCTGATGCTCCAATGCACCCAAGAGTTGTACTCTAAAAATGAAAAATACAAGGTTATGGAAAAAACTTGGTGTTTGTTATTCTACGCTAATAATCAGAAGTTTTCAATGTTATTTTCATCTGAGATATGCCCCCTAATCCTTGAGGTATTCTATTGTTTGTTATACAAAACAATCGAATACCTCAAGGATTAGGGGGCATATGAGACGAAAATATGATATCGGTCGATCCCTAAGACTGTTAGAGTCATGTATAGTACAATAGTCCAATTTGATATCTAAACATTTTATACAAAAAAAAAAGGCAAAACGTAAAACCAAACAGACCAGAAAAGCCACATTGTTTATACCAAGCCCTTATTGTTTACGAGAATGGGATTGGTGTAGTTTGCAATATATATAACATTAAGAACATTGTCCTTTTAATGTAAAATGCACAAACCCTACCCAAAAACATTCAGCTCATCATGTAAAATCCTTTTAACCTGTGCAGTGAGAGGGCACCAACTGGAAGAAAAGCCTTGTAGCCATAGTAGGATATGCTTTAATCATTTTAAGATGAAGGACAGAAAAAAAACAAACAAACTGAATTACACATTAGTATGTTAAACAAATTAAATGAATACTATAAAGTGGCAGGATTACAAAGCTGTATTCCTGGCACTATAGCTCCCTTTGCCTCCAGCTCCATCGCACCCCCGTTGCAGTGGTAAATAAAGGGTTAGAATGGCATCGTGAGCCATTGCGGAGAATGAGCTATGCGAATGGGTTAAAAAAAAAAAAAAAATTATATATATATATATATATATATATATATACACACACACACATACACACACCTGAGCAGAGGAAGGCTATGCACCCTTTATTTACTTATCTGATCCAAACACATTAGGCCTCCCATAGGAAAACATTGAATCCAGGCTTTTCTATGGGGATAATAGCCGACCCTGGATGTCCTCGTGCAGAGCGTGAGGACATCCAGCATCAGTTACCGGACCAAAATTCTGTTAACATCTAGGAAGCACCTCTTGTGGCTGTCTGATAGACAGCCACTGGAGGCAGAGTTAGTGCTGAAATAAAGACACTGTACCCAAACCACTTCAATGAGCTGAAGTGGTCTGGGTGCCTACAGTATCCCTTTAAGTAAGGAATACTCCATTAAAGGACCACTATAGTCACCCAGACCACTTCAGCTCAATGAAGTGGACTGGGTGCCAGGTCCCCCAGGTTTTAACCCTTCAGAGAAACTGCTATGTTTACATTGCAGGGTTAATTCAGCCTCTTCCTGACAGCCGCTAGAGGTGCTTACGCTTAATGCGAGAAAACACATTGAGCACGCAGAATGTTCATAGGAAAGCATTGAGTAATGCTTTCCTATGAGCGGTTTGAATGCGCACGCGGGTCCACTTGGGAGTTGACGTCGGAGGGGGAGGTGAGGTCATCTGCGCTGGATCAAGGTAAGTGGCTGAAGGGGTATTAACCCCTTCAGGCCAGCGGGAGGGTGGCCCTGAGGGTGGGGATCTAAGGACTATATAGTGCCACGAAAACAAGTTTGTTTTCCTGGCACTACAGTGGTCCTTTAATGTTATATCTAGAAAGAGGAGCACCTAGAAAAAAAAATATTAAAAAAAAATATGTAGATTGTACTTGAATGGCTGTATTGCAGCAGGGGCCCAATAAACCGCTGGGGTTTTCATTATTATTTATAAAGCTCCAACAAATTCTGCAGCGATGTACAATGAGTGGACTAACAAACAAGTATTTGTAACCAGACGAGTTGGACATTAAAAGGTCACTTCAACTAAAAACAGTGTTGGTCATGCTTCCCACCCCCAAAACAGCACTCATGCAAACGTGCCCATAGCAGGAGACATTGAGGACAAATTGACCCGAACCCCTTGCTCATACACTACTGGAGGTGGAGTTACATCTGAGACTGCAACATTTATCATCTCTAAATGTAGAGCATTTCTTACTGAAACCTTGAACATACAGCCTCCAAACACACACACACACACACACAAAAAAGTTAAGGCATGGGGTTATTCATGATTTAACGTACCGGTCATGGAGTTGGTATCTTTCTCGCACTTCTTCTAAAATGATTCGTTTAGGCCCCTCACCACCAATAATAAAATGCAGTTCTGGGTATTTGTGACACATTTTAGGAATGATACCACCTAGTAGATCAATCCCTGCAGGAAAAAGGATGTTATTATTGCATTCAATACGTTTTTCCATAAAAACCATCTAACCTTAAATCCTTGTGGTTTTGGTTTCATTTTTGCATGTACATATTAGGACTCGTGCGGGGTATCTGTGCAGTGTTTTTGACTGGTTTGTACATCTGATTCTCATCCTATATGTACAATATGCATATTAATAGTCAAAGATAAAGAGTTAGACAGGTTTTCCCCCAAGCTATAACACAACCATGCATTATGCAGAGCATAGGAACGCCATATTGGCTTGAAGCATCTAAATCAACTGGAAATAGTACAAAGCGTTGATGGATAGAGACCTGGCTGCAGGATTTTCCCAGTTTCTACTACTCGACCATGTTTTACCTCATCAAATTAGGTCATTGTGCCTCAAAGATTCATGGCCAATGTGCATATATCAATGACTTTGAGAATGTATAAAATGTATTTAAATTCTCTTTTGTTTGCACTTATTTATTTAGAAAATATATATATGCAGTAGAATTTAGTATGTGCAATTCTTACAAAACTCTTTTTCAGTGTTTTTTTTTTCTGGCACAGACTATATCTGAGGTTTGTTTTGTGAAAAAATAAACATTAAAAGGAAATATGAAAGGAACACTACAGCATTAGGAATACAAAACGTGTTCCTTACGATAGGTTTTAATATACCTATTTAGTTATTCCCTTTGCCTACGTGTGTTTAAAATAGAAGAATCTCACAGAGGAAGCACCTCTAGTAATGGTCAGGAAGACAGCCACTAGAGGTGTGTTAAACTCTGCAATGGAAACTAAACCCCTTGTTGTTTAAAAAGCAGGGTAGGGTGTTTTAGCTTGTAGGGTCCCTTTTTTAATTAAAAAACAAAAATCTATTAAAATAATGTTGTACTCACCTGGAATTGATCACATGCTTCTCAGAGAAACTTTGAATCCAATGCTTCTTTATGAGAAGCATTGATTTAACATTCAATGTCCACATGCAAAGTGTGAGGACTACAGATGCCCTGGACTACATCTTCCCTGATGCTTTGCCAGTATTATTTGGCTGTATAAGCATTATAAAGATATAGCCAGAACACCCTGGAGTGCTGGAGGTTGCCCATCTGTGTTTAGCCCCGTACTGTGAACATTACCGTATCTCCAAAATGGTAAAGTTTTACATTGCAAGAGTAAAACAGCAGTGGCACTGCACCCAGACTCCTTAATTTATTAGACATGGTCTTGGTGCCTATTGTGGTCCTTTTATAATCATGTGTAAACTAAATATAGGAAACAACACACAATTAGAAGATGGTTTGTAAGTACTACATTTAAAAGGTGATCATTTTAATTGAACCCACTAAGAAAACGATTACCTTTTCTGTATACAAGTCTGCTAACAACCACAATGGTAATTTTGTTGTCCTTTATCTTAAGTGGGTCTGGAGTGAAATCCGTGGGGTCAACAGCATTTGGAATCACAGAGACAATTTCAGGATCCAGTGCTGCTCGGAGCACAGTATTTTCTTTGCTGGTGTAAGATACGCAGATGATGTGAGTTGTATCACACAAAGAAACCGTGAGAAGTTTGTTGGTGAGCACTGAGCTGACATCGGCAAAACCAAAGAGTGAGTGGTCCGTGAACACAGTATGGAGTCCCATCGTCTTAGCATGGAAGAGAGCATCGTGAGCCATTGCGGAGAATGAGCTATGCGAATGGACGATAGTGACACGTTCCCTTACAAAAATATACCTGAGCAGAGGAAGGCTATGCAAAAGAGTTGTTGCAGTAGACTGGTTATACATTACTTTTAAAGGTAAATAATATACTTTCAGACCATTGGTAAGATAACGGATGCCTTTCCTATCCCCATAGGCATGAGTGACAACTATGACTTTGTGTCCTCGCTCAATCAGGCACTGGGATAGTTGATAAATATGACTCTCCACACCTCCCATATTGGGATAAAAAAAGTCAGAGACCATGCAAATGCTATGAGTCCTAAGAATAGCATGGTGAACACATTCTGTGGAGATGCAGGAGTGATTGCAAGAACATATCCTATATTCTTCTCCTAACGCGCAAACCATGCTTGTGCAGCGGGGGTTGTCCTTTTAATATGGACCTAGGAGAAAAACACACACATTAGGGAATCAATTTTTGTTTTTTTTAAACGCTTGAAATGGCTAAAGCAGTAAGGATAGTTATCATGTTATTATTTATATAGCGCCAATAAATTCAGCAGCGCTTTACAGTGGGTGGACGAACAAACATGTAGTTGTAACCAGACAAGTTGGACACACAGGAACAGAGGGGTTGAGGGCCCTGCTCAATGAGCTTACATCCTAAAAAGAGTGGGGTATAGTGACACAAAAGGCAAGGATAGTTAGTAAGTATAACAATGGAATAGAAAACATTTCAAATAACTTGCTGAATATTGATGTTAAGAAACAAACTTCCTTATTCAGTTTATACAAAGTATAATTTGGAATCTTGTAAGACCATTATGAAGTGGTTGTAGGTTTCAGAGAATCACCGACCTATTGTGTGTCATATTTAACATTGCACCCAACTATTTATAAAAACCACCAGCAGTGTTAACTTACACTAAAATGGGGACTATTCTCATAACTGAATGAATTCAGGATAAAAAAAAAGTCATATTGTTCAGATTATAAAATTACTGCTTATATAGGGAGCACAATTTGAAACATTCAATGTGTGTTTTGTAATTGTGCAATAAGAGTTCACACAATTGTTTAATTTGAGACAAAAAGTGGCACTAACCAGGGACATACTGTATGTAATTCTACAAAAGAACAAGTCTTTCAAGAATGGCAAAAACAATAAAATAAAAGTTTAACAACGGGGAAGTTGCCATCATATGATCTTTTATTGCAGTGCTCCTAGATGGCTAATTCTGCCAAGAATCCTAGCATGAATCTTTACTGGAAGTCCAAACAGATTGCATACTTTATTTGCTGGTCTAAGCACTGCCCTTAAAGACAATGATGACCTTGAGAGAAAAAAAAAAAAAAGTTATTCTTTGATCAAAGACAGCATGGTTCATTATAAAAGCACCAAACTATGTAATTCATTAACAGAGAAGATTTTTCTAACTCGAACGTATAAAATCTGCAACAATGCTGTAAGCCATGGGTGCCCAAAAGTTAGATCCCAAATGTTTTAAAAACTACAGCTTCCATGAGGTTTTGTCATTCAAATGGCATTCTAAAGGCATGCAAAGCATCAAGGGAGTGGTAGTTCAACATTTTGGGATCTACCTTTTGAGCACCCCTTCTGTAAGCGCTTTGGAATTTGATTTCCTGCTCAAGTAGTTTGGATATCGTCAACTGAAAACTATCAAAAAGTAGAGATCCCTTCAAGAGAGGATGTGTTAGGTATATTTTAATTTTGCTTGTCTCTGACTAATTCAGTGTGGCTGTAATAATCATATTCCCACATGAGTTCCTCTAATGCACTGAAGGCTGTCTTCACTACAGAACACAATAGAGCAGGATAACATGTAGTAAGTATTCACTGTTTTACCAGCTGCCATCCTAAACATTTTCTGAAATATTTCATTCCCACTGCCATTTTAGTTATTCACTAAAGGGATAATTGTTGGGAAAGGGAATTCAAAATGAATTTAAAGTTTACAGCCTAATATAGCAATACTGGAAGCATTCCTCAAGCCAACTATGCTTCTAGTTTGGCAATTTTGTCCTTAAATTTGTTATTGCTTTGAGAATTCTCACGCATTCATGCACGAATGTCAGTAAACATTATAAATTAAGGATTTACCCCTTCATAGATGTCTAATTATAAACTGAGAAAAATTATTCTTAATTTAAGCCTACATTCAGAATACTAACAAAAGTACCTACTTTACGTTTAGCTAAAATAGTTAATGGGGGAAAAGGCTCGGGATCATCCAGAAAAATATGAATAGTACTGGATTAAAATTTGAATGGCAAGATTTAGGTTAATATATCGGTTTTGAGAAATTCTTAAAAAGAAGTACAGTAAAGTTTTCATATTTTAATTTAAAATTCACTAAATTTCACAGCATAGTGAATAAACTCAGAGGTATCTGACAACATCTCCTATTATTCTCTGCCAGTGAGCTGTGTCCCCTCTGTGCATCATCAAATTATAACTCAGATCATCCTAATCCAGAGGCTGGCTGATTGTCAGGCATGTAGCCAGCTAGCAACAAGTAGAGCAATAATTATCCAGCTCTTCCTATTTGCTTTATTAACTCTAATATTAATATTGATTAACTGAACAATGTGCCAATCAATAATAGTGACAAAGTGCAGCTGTGGACTCTAGAATTAAAAATGTCACAGTTAGTCAGAAAAGTATTAATAGCCATATGCATGGCAGATAATGTGACAGAATGTGCCTATTAGTGCCCACCACTACAGCTAATAAGCAAAATAAAAATAAACAAAGCTGTAATTCTGCTATGCACCTCACCAACACATAACATTATATTTTAAAGAATAATACTCTGAAATCTGCACCATATTTAATTTAGGTGACAGACACAACATATACAAATACGATGTATTCCCAGTTACCCTCACTGTGATGCTCTAATAATTATAATCAGGACAAGGCTGAAATCCTAAAACTGTTTCAGTTCATTCTTACTATTAGTGTTACATGTTACACAGTTTGAGGACAGAATGCTGAACTCTGTGACATTCCTATGTGAGATTTGGTGTGTTTGTAGTGCCAACCCACCTGGTCAGCTTTCCAGCCCTGTATCCAAGGAAATGCTTTGCCAGGAGAGCTTCACCTGCACATTCTCACCATGCACTCTGCACTTCCTGGTTCTCAGCTCACACTGCAGAGAGCAGCCAATCTCAGCGTCCCACACATTGAACCTATAGAGACAGCTGTTAGAAGCGTCCTGATTGGTTGGACACCGTCTCGTTTGTGATTGGCTGTGGTGGCTGGGATTGGAACATAACAAGCAGAGAGGAGGGTTCAGAGTGACAGTTTAGCTCTGAGCACAGGGGGTGGAATGTTGATAGGATTCTGTTGCTGGGTTACTGCACATTGTATACAAATAAAGCTTCAGCTGTATCACTGCTCCTGGGGCTTCCTTTGTATTATGTGCTTAGCTGAGAAAGCCAATCTTTCTGCAGGAAGTGTACTTCACATTTTTATTGTTATTTATAATAAAATTAATACCTCCCAACTGTCCCTGTTTTGAAGGCACAGTCCCTACTTTGGGCCCACATCCCTCCCTCCTTTCTGTTCTAATGTCCCTCTTTTACATATTGTTGGTGTGTCTGAATGTATACTGTGCGCTACACAGCAATAATACTCACAGTTATGTGTATTGAAACTACAATACATGTATTTAGCAGTCAGGCTATGTAAATAAGATATATTGTTTTTGTTCTCAATTACCTTTTAGTTGCTAGTGGACTAACAGGTAGTTGTAACAAAAAAGTTTTATATACTGGAGCAGAAAGTGGTGAGTGCCCTGCTTAGACAGAATTGCAGCCTCATATCACACCTTGCTGTGTAAAAAAGTTTGTAAACCGTTTGGCATTACCAGGATTTATGGATTGAATACTTTGAAAATGTTTCATGTTCTTCTTCTCAGTCACAATTATAGACAAACACTATCTGACTAAACTAATAACACACAAACATATTAACTGTTTAATTTATTGAAGACATTAAGTACTCATTCACAGTGTGTAGTCTGTAAAAGTAAATTAAAGGACCACTATAGTGCCAGGAAAACAAACTTGTTTTCCTGGCACTATAGGGCGCTGGGGACTCTCCTCCCTCTTCCGACGTCATCAGCCGAATGCGCATGCACGTCAAGAGCCGCGCGCGCATTCAATCAGTCCATAGAAAAGCATTTCTCAATGCTTTCCTATGGACATCAGCGTCTTCTCACTGTGATTTTCACAGTGAGAAGTGTGTATTAGTGTGGATATGAGTTTGTGTGTGTAGTGTGTGTAGTGTGTGTCAGTGTGTATTAGTGTTTATATGGGTTTGTGTGAAAGTATGTTAGTGTATACGTGTCTGTTACGTGTTAGTGTATACGTATCTGAGTATATGGGTATATGTGTCTGTGTGTAAGGGTCAGTGTGTATTAGTGTGTATATGGGTATGTGTGTATCAGCGTATGTGTGTCTGTGTGTTAGTGTATTCGTTTCTGGGTATATGGGTATGTGTGTCTGTGTGTATAGGTCTGTGTGTATTAGTGGATGTGTGTCTGTATCTGTGTTAGTGTATATGTGTCTGTGTATATGGGAATGCGTGTCTGTGTGTATGGGTCAGTGTGTACTACTGTATGTGTCTGTGTTTATGTGCCAGTGTGTGTATGGCTCAGTGTATGTGTGTGTGTGTTAGTAAATGTCTGTAAGTGAGAGTGAGTGTGCATATCAGAGAGTGTGTTTGTGGGCGGTGCTGTGTGAAGGACAAAGTTTACTGAAAAATTCAATAGTTTTACTTAATTTATGGTATTTCTCAGCAAATTATGTATATATATATATATATATATGTATATTAATATACATGTATTGTATTAGTATTGATATAATTACATTACATTATATTATATTATGTACTCGTTAATATACATTAATTAATAAACCAATATGCACTCATATACCTGTATATATGCATAAAACAGTGGATAAAAAAAACAAATGCTCATAATAAGCGATTAAAATATCTTCAGCTCAGCTATTGTTACTTGGCAGAAGTGCACTAACATACAATCAACGTTTGAGTCCTACTTCAAGACTTTTCAGAAAACATTTCTACTTAAAGGGACACTATAGTCACCTGAACAACTTTAGCTTAATGAAGCAGTTTTGGTGTATAGAACATGCCCCTGCAGCCTCACTGCTCAATCCTCTGCCATTTAGGAGTTAAATCCCTTTGTTTATGAACCCTAGTCACACCTCCCTGCATGTGACTTGCACAGCCTTCCATAAACACTTCCTGTAAAGAGAGCCCTATTTAGGCTTTCTTTATTACAAGTTCTGTTTAATTAAGATTTTCTTATCCCCTGCTATGTTAATAGCTTGCTAGAACCTGCAAGAGCCTCCTGTATGTGATTAAAGTTCAATTTAGAGATTGAGATACAATTATTTAAGGTAAATTACATCTGTTTGAAAGTGAAACCAGTTTTTTTTTCATGCAGGCTCTGTCAATCATAGCCAGGGGAGGTGTGGCTAGGGCTGCATAAACAGATACAAAGTGATTTAACACCTAAATGACAGTGAATTGAGCAGTGAAATTGCAGGGGAATGATCTATACACTAAAACTGCTTTATTTAGCTAAAGTAATTTAGGTGACTATAGTGTTCCTTTAACTTCAGTGTTAAAACCTAAAAATAGTTTACTCACTCTTGTTTCGCTGCGGGGAGACTGCCAATGAAAAAAGTCTCCACTTTTTATACAGATGGAAATAGAGAAGATGCAGAAAGTTGAAGTGCTTTAGGGGTCTGATCTATCACTATAAAATAAAACTTATTTTGTTTTTCAATTACAGTGAAAGCAGTCCTTCGTGTTGCAAAAAGTATTTCTCATTTATTGTTTTTCCTTCGACCTGCACAACAATACTGACGCAATGCATTATAGGGCTGGTGTAAAAAATTATCCAGGGCTACTTCTTATTCTCAATCCAGGCCTGGATTGGACGTGTGGACTGCTCATGTGCCCTGCACTTTCAATAAAGACGGACAAAGTTCGGTTACTGACAAATCGGTTCTTCTCCATGCTTCAATCCTTACAATATTTATAGGACCTTCAAAGACCATTATAGAGCTGCATGAAGCTGGAAAAGTTTACAATTGCATTGCTAAAGACCTGAGTGTTTATCAATCCATGGTAAGACAAATTGTCCACAAATGGAGAAAATTCTGGGCTTTTGCTAGGTATCCTGCAAAGATCACTGCAAGAATACAATGGGAAGTTCTGAGATGTGAGAAAGAGCCCAAACTGTGAAAGTCTTTGTTCATATATCCACTATCAGAAAAACACTGAATAAGAATTGTGTTTGTGGAAAGACAGCCCAAAGGAAACCACTCCTGTCTAAAAAACATTAGGCATGTGCATGGGAAAATTTCGGGGTAATTCGGCAATTCGGCACTTCGACACTTCGGAATTTCGTAACTTATCTTGCAGCCGTTTGGTAGATAACTCCCTAATTCCCAGTGGCTGCTCACTGTTAAAAAAATAAAATAAAAAAAATGGGTCCCCCCTCCCGAGCCCCCACCCGCGACGCGCGAATGGGGGCTTTTAAACTGGGCGGGTGGGGGTCCTAAAGTAAAATAATGGGGTGGGACATCTATTGTCCTCCCCCGGCCCCCATCTCTGAGCGGCTGGTGGGGGCCGGGGGAAGCCTTCCCCCGCCCAGCAGAGCTCAGTCTACACAGAGCCCTCCATGGGTGAAGATGGATTTTTTTTTTTTGTGCTCGATTTTTTTTATTTTTTATTATGGCTTTTTATTTGGCCTTTTTTGGGGCTGAAGAAGATTTTAGAAGAAAGAAAACATCAAATGGTAAGTTTATTTTATTTTTTTCATGTACTTAGTTAAATGGTCCCCCCTCATTATTTTTAGCAAGGGGGTAGGTAGGGGTTAATTTTTTGGGGGAGGGGGGTGACTAGGGGTTTGGGGACCCCATGTCACCCGGGGGAGAGGGGGTTATTTTTTTTATTTAGGGCCCCCACCCACCGCTCAGGGGTGGGGGCAAGGGGGGAGGACATTAGGTCCCCCCTAATTAGTATTTAGGGCCCCCACCCACCGCTCAGGGGTGGGGACCAGGGTGGAGGACATTAGGTCCCCCCAATTAGTATTTTAGGTCCCCCCCCCCCTATTTTACTTTAGGGCTCCCACCCGTCGTTCAGGGGTGGGGGCCGGAGGGGGGCAATAGGTCCCCCCTTCAGATTAGGAGGGGGGAAGTTTTTTGTTTTTTTTGTTTGTTTTTTACAATGAGCAGCCACAGGCTGCTCATTGTTTCATAGACATGCCCCTACTCGCGGTATAACGGGTAGGGGCATAATTTACTAATACTAAGTAATGTTTACTTAGTATTAGTAAATTTGGCTGAAAGACCAATTTAGGTTTTTCAGCCTTTTAGTAGATAGCTCCCTAATACCATGGGAATTAGGGAGTTATTTACTTATTCATTCCTGTCATTACATGAGTGGCTAAGTAACTTACATTTTATATGAATGTATGTTACTTGATTGTTGTGTTGCAAATGCTTACAGCTGAATCCTGGCTATGTTTGTATACTTTTTATTTAAAATTGTATACAGTGTAACATTCTTCTTCTTCCACTGGGTAAGTATATTAGTACTTAGGCAATACTGTGCTTCAGAACTTCGGCAACTTCGGCACTTCAGCCCTTCGACACTTCAGAAATTCTGTATTTATGGAACTTCAGGACCTTGGTAATTCGGCACTTCGGCATTTCGGACATTCGGAAGTACCCGAATGTCCGAATTTCCTGAAATTCGTCCGAATTCATATTCGGCCCGAAACGAATTGCACATATCTAAAAACATTGTGGCGCTTCTCAGGGTTGTCCAACACCACCTACATGTAACACAATGCTTCTCAGAAAATGTGTAGAGAAAAAGGCAGTGCACACCAACACCATAACTTCATCCCAGCTGTCAAGATGGTGGAAGGAGCATCATGGTTTGGGGCTGTTTTGCTGCCTTATCGATGGATGCCTTATAAGTATTGAAAGATCGATTAATTGAAAAGTGCATCAAGACACTTTATACAAGATGCAGGGCAGCAGTCCGTGACCTCAATCTTTAAAGAGGTTGGGTGGTGCAGCAAGACAATGTACACAAAGCACACAAGCAAATCAACTCAAGATTGGCTGAAAAAGAAGACAACTTGTGTTTTGGAATGGCCAAGTCAAAGTTCTGACCTTAATCCAATTGAAATGCTGTGACATGACGTGAAGAAGGCTATACAATCAAGAGAACATAGAAATATAGATGAACTGAAGCAGATTTGTAGGGAGGAATGCTCCAAAATTCACATTAAAAGTTGTGTACGTTTACACATTCCTATAAGCAGCTACACAAATTATTTGATTGAGGTGGTTGTTGCTAAAGAAGGATCTTCATGTTGCTAAACCCAATGGTTCACTTACTTCTTCCAATTGAAGAAAGAAACAAAGTACAAACAAGTAAAGCATCACAGGACATATTTCATCGCTGCATGCTTTTTAACGTAAATTATTTTATTCATACAAAATTGTTAAAAATACAACTTGCAACATATACACCCTTCAAACGTACTAAATCTTCAAGTTACGTGTTTCGTTATCAGTCAAAACCTTTTCAAGACAGTTTGATAAACCGAGGGACCCAAATACTTGTGGCCAGCACTTTCCTCGTCATATTTCTGTTGCAGAAGTTACTCTACCGCCTTAGCAATATCAAATCCATTCATATATGGACAGCATGCATTGGCTGAAAACATCAGCTGACATACTTAGTTGAATGTAATTCAGAAGTTGGAAGAATTGAAGTGTTCACTTTGCCTGCCTGCTAAGCCTCTGGGATAGGCTCCCAGGCAGATCACAAAACCCAGGAACCAGTCGATCAAAATTGCTCTATTACCTCAGTGCTGGTGCAGCAAGCAATATCCAACTAAAGCATAAATAAAAAATTTAAATTAATGAAATCTGTTGCAAATTCTCAAGCATTTGCAAGTCCAATAAAAAATGCCAGCGCATAAACACTGCCACAGCAAAATGGCCACTAGGTGTCACTTGTGCTCTGTGCAAGTTCCCACATTTTCCTCCTGTCTTGAATTTGGCGTTACTTTTGTATAGACACTCTCACAGCATGAAGCCTGTGGCCTGGGCTGTAGGTGTTTGCCCACAGCGACATCATGAGATTTCTCATTATTGATTGTATAACAATGCAGGTACATTTTTGTGCCCACTTTGTGGCCAGGCTCTTCAACATAATGGTCACTAATTTTGTACTTTTGTACAGGATTATTCACTGAAGTGAAAATTCAAAGTAAATTTAAAGTGAATTTAAAATTTAAGGCCAATGTATCCAAACTGGAAGCATAGATTACTTTAAGAATGTTTTCAGCTTGGCTATTTTTCCTTATCTATCTATCTATCTATCTATCTATCTATTTTGATAAAAACCCATGTTATGTAATGCAACCTTCTTTAGTAAAATAACTAATAGTTTTTTCTTCATCTAAGACCTTTGAGTGCTCTCTTTCCTACTGAGTGTGTGTACACACACACACACAAAATCTCACCCATATTGGCTTCTGCACTTTATTTGCTAGACCTCAGCTCCTAGCATGGTCCTTTTGTGTTAGTCTTTGTATATTGTACTGTTTGTATACAGGGACAGATGTATCCTCCTTGTGGCCCACAGGACAATTTCCTCAATGAACACCCTGCTCCCATACCTATATACATAAAGTTTGGGGTATTAGATAGGATGCGTTAATGCCACTTGTTTGAGATATGGTTGTGGTTGTGGAGGGAATGATGCATGTAGGGTTGCATGTGTGGGATGGAGACTGTTGTAGGGTTGTGTGTGTTGGTAGGTATGTTTGCGTTGTAGTATGTCTATGTGTATGTACATAGGAGCAGTATGGATATAAGGGTTGTACTGTGTGTTGTAGGGGCTGTAACGTGTGTGAGGGAATAGGGGCAGTAGAGTGCATTCAGTGGGATATAGGCTATAGTGTGTGTTTTGGAAGACATTGGGGCTGCAGAGTTGTTGTTTTTTAATTTTGGGGGCTGTAGTGCATGTGTCAGGGTGGAAGAGAGGCTATAGTGTATATGTGCAGGGGATATGGGCTGAAGTGCGCATATGGGGGTGATATTGGCTATTGTGGGTGTGGGTATTGAGGAGGAGAAACGGGCTGCATTGTGGGGAATAGGGGGTATGGTTGGTGAAGTAGGGGCTATGGGGGCAGTGGCTATAGTAGGGTGGATAGGGGCTATAGTGGAGGGATGTAAGCTATAGTGGGGAGTAGGTTCTGTAGTAGATGTTTAGAGGCTATAGTAGGAAGGATAGTGGCTGTAGAAGAGGATAGAGGCTGAAGTGGGCAATAGGGGCTCTGGTGGCAGATAGACTATGTAATGGTGGAACAGGGGCTGTAGTGGGGGATAGGAGTAATAGTGGGGAGATAACAGCTACAGTGGGTGGGAGATGGTGGCTACAGTGGGTGGGATAGTGGGTACAGTGGGATGATAGTGGCAATAGTGGTGGGACAGTAGCTGTAGTGGCGATAGCAGCTGTAGTGAAGAAGAAGGACTATAGTGGGAGATAGATGCTGTGGTGAGGTAGCTGTAGTGAGGGGTAACAAATATACTGGATAAAATAGTCACTGTAGTGGGAGATAGGGGCAAGAGTGGGGGGTGAATGGCTATGGTGGGGTATAGTTCTGATAGCTGAGTTAAAGGAGCTATAGTGGGAGTGTAGTGGCTTTAGTGTGGAGGAGGATACTGACTGAGGGGTTATAGTGGGGACAAAATGTTCATAATTTAAAAAAACAAACTGAAGTTTCTTGACCCCTTCATGAGTCTTACCTTGACCAGGCAGGGGAGGATCCTGATCCCTGGTGGTCCAGTGGGAGATATTGCTGTCTGTTCCCCGTATAGGTGTGGGTGCAGATTAATCCTTTCGACTGAACTGGGGGAACATATCAGATTATTGCCATGGTAACCCGTGGCAACACTTTGATGCAATAGAAGTATTGGAGCCGGTGGTCGCCTAAGGCCTCACGCTGATATGGGCCTCGCGGCCGCCTAAATCACCTTAGGGCAGACTACCATGTCGGGTACTCGATCAGAGACTGAGGACCCGACACAGGTGTGTTAAGTGGATGCGGTGTGTGTTTAACGGATGCAGTGTGTATAGTGGATACAGATTGTACATTTGTGTAATGTATGGGGTGTATATTAGATGCAGAGTGTGTGCTTATGTAGTGGATGTAGTGTGTGTTTTTAGTCAATGCAGAGTGTGTGTGTGTGTCTTTGTGTAGTCAATGTAGTGTGTGTATAGTGACTACATAGTGTGTGTTTGTGTAAGTATTTAATGTGTGTATAGTGACTGCAGACTGTGTATTTGTGTAGTGAATGTAGTGTGTGTAGTTACTGCAAAGTGTGTGTGTGTGTGTGTGTGTGTAAGTACTGCAGAGTGTCTTTTTGCGTTAGGAAGTAGTATGTGTAGTGACTGCAGAGTGTGTGTTTGTGTAAGGATGTAGTGTGTGTAGTGACTGCAGAGTGTGTGTTTGTGTAGTGGATGTAGTGTGTCTAGTGACTGCAGAGTGTGTGTTTGTGTAAGGATGTAGTGTGTTTTTTTATTGACTGCAGAGTGTATGTTTTTAAGGATGTAGTGTGTGTAAATTTTAGTGAATAGTGTGTGTAAATGTTAGTGTATAGTTTGTATAAATGTTAGTGAATAATGTGTGTAAATGTTGGTGTATATTGTGTTTAAATGTATGGGACTACAAAATGTGGGGGGAAAAGCCTACAGTTTTTTTTTCCATCCATTAATAGTATTGTTTTATTCCCACCTCCTTGTATCTCAACTGTGGCCATGGAGGGGGGAGATCAGATTGGCTGGAGCCCTGGAGCCCTGGAGCCCTGGAGCCCTGGAGCCAGAGGTCCTGAGGAATGGTGCAGCCCCAGCTACTCTGCTCTGTAGAAGTCTCACGAGCCGTGCGGAGCCATGGCAACGCTCTGACGATCGCGTCGTTCGCGAGACTTTGACAGAGCAGAGTAGCTGGGCAGTATATTTCAAGTGTGCTGGGCCCCCTGCAGAATACAGGTAGCGGGGGGCCTGCAGTGCACACATATATAGCGTTAATCGTTATATATGTGTGCACATAGCTAATGTGGGGCCTGGGACACCCTGAGCAGTCTGGGCCCCCCAGGACCGCTGGGCCCATGACAACCATTATGGTTGTCATGCCCTGATGGCGGCCCTGTACACTATCACCATTCCCAAACACTTTCAGCCCCCACACACTGTCCCCCCCTTCACCCAGCCACACTTACATTAAAGGACCACTATAGTGCCAGGAAAACATATTCGTTTTCCTGGCACTATAGTGCCCTGAGGGTGCCCCTACCCTCAGGGTCCCCCTCCCGCCCGGCTCTGGAAGGGGGAAAGGGGTAATAACTTACCTTTTTCCAGCGCTGGGCGGAGAGCTCTCCTCCTCCTCTCCACCTCCGTTACGCCCCGCAGGCTGAATGCGCACGCGCAGCAAGAGCTGCGCGCGCATTCAGCCCGTCGCATAGGAAAGCATTTACAATGCTTTCCTATGGACGCTGGCGTGCTCTCACTGTGATTTTCACAGTGAGAAGCACGCAAGCGCCTCTAGTGGCTGTCAATGAGACAGCCACTAGAGGATTAGGGGGAAGGCTTAACCCATTCATAATTATAGCAGTTTCTCTGAAACTGCTATAATTATGAAAAAATGGGTTAACCCTAGAAGGACCTGGCACCCAGACCACTTCATTAAGCTGAAGTGGTCTGGGTGCCTAGAGTGGTCCTTTAAATGCTCCTAATCCTGTCACTCTCACCTCTTCCAACCATACCAAAATCACCTGCCCTTGCTTTACCACAATTACCCTATCAATTAACCCCCCTCAATCCTGTTGGACTCACCTTCCTTAACCCTGTCACACTCATCCTCTATCAGTCTGTCCCGCTCACCTCCTTCACCCTGCCACACTCACCCCCACCACACAAGCCCCTCCAATCCTGTCCTCCAACTGTGCCACACTCACCCCAAACCCTGTCACACTCTCCCCCCAATCCTGCCACACTCACCCTTCCACATTAATCTAATCCTGCCACATTAACCCCCTTAATCTCGTCCCACTCACCTCCCCTCATTCTGTTACACTGCCTCCTCCAAACATGGCACATTCATCCCAACCCTGTGATACACCCCCCAAACTATGTCATATACAGCCTGTCACATTAACTTCTTCCAATCCTGTCACACTTACTTCCCCATGCCCTGCCACACTCCCTTCTCCAACCATGTCACAATTGCCCTCCTATCATTCTTACCCTTCCTCATTCTGTTACACTCACCGCCCCTAACCCTGTCTCATTTCCCCCCCTCACCCTGTCACACTCACCCTGCCACAGTTACCCTTTTACTCACCTTGTCACAGTCACAAACGGAAGACATTCATCATACACACATGCACAAAGGTCACAGGCGGCTCCCATAAACACCACGCACCGCAAGCAGCTACCCCACACACATACGGTCCCAGACACATACTCATAAAGACATACATTCACACACAAGGATATTCTTGTTCAGACACACACTTTCATGCACATACACAGGTAAACAATGCCAGACACACTTAGAAATGCACACACTGGCAGTAATGTATACACAAATGCAAGGCTATGAAATCATACCCCACAGGCATGTATAAATGATTAACATAATTGCCAATTAAATTTGTTTATTGCAAATTAATTTAGTTTGCAAATTATACCATAACTACAGTCAGAGAGCTTACGACACAGCGGCACAGGGAGTTGCGGCACTGCAAGCCTCTGAACAATGAATACAGAGACTAGCTCTTTGTATTCAGAGCTGCAAGCCTGTCCTTCGGTACAACTACAGCACCTTATACACACATTGCAACCCCTGGTTTTTTTTCCACTTTGGGTGTTAGGGGGGGCTGCAGCTCCATCAGCCCCTATGTTAATCCGGCCCTGGATATGATAGAAACATTTAAATACAAAAAGGGAATCAAATGAGAAGACTATATTTAAAAGAAGAAAAGGTACCACAACAAGAGGACATAATCTTAAATTAGTGGGGCAAAGGTTTAAAATAATATCAGGAAGTATTACTTTACTGAGAGTGTAGTGGGTGCATGGAATAGCCTTCCAGCTGAAGTGGTAGAGGTTTACACAGTAAAGGAGTTTAAGCATGCGTGGGATAGGCATAAGGCTATCCTAACTATAACATAAGGCTAGGGACTAATGAAAGTATTTAGAAAATTGGGCAGACTAGATGGGCCGAATGCTTCTTATCTGCAGTCATGTTCTATGTTCATTATTAATTTGAACAATTAATTTAAAAAAAAATGTAATCGACTTGAAAGAAAGTAGAACATTTTCACATGTCAATCCTGTCTATGTTCATATCACGCTACAATACCTATATATTACAGATGTAGTATTTCTACTTTCAGAGGGGGCGTGGGATATCAGCGCCTGGAGCTTCACCCCTTGGGGGGGCCTTCTCCATATTGCCCTGAGGGCCATTTTTCACATGAATGGTCTGCTATTCAAAAGTGTAACTGTTTAATTAAAGAGGTGCTGATTGGTGCAGCGCTGAGTTTTGTCGCACATGTGCATTAGCCTCCCAATGCTTTCCTTTGGGAAAGCATTGGATTGGTTGAAATCATCAAATCTGATCATGTCAGCAAAGGAGGCGGATCGGGGTGGCACCAGACGTTAGGAGCCACGTTCGGCGCTGAGAAAAGGTGAATAAATCCCCTTTCTAACCTGAGGTAACGGGGCCGACCACCTAAACGGTAACTTTAAAACAATAGTGTCATGAATACACGTTTGTATGTTAATAAACATTTATAACAAGTCGTGAGAATTTGATGACAGTTGTCTTTTAACAAAACATGTTGTTTTCTTGTATTACTTTTACATCGTATATTAGATACCAAAGAGATCATATAGTAGACAGAGACGTCTTGCACTATAAACAGTCCTAAAAGCCCCAAAAAAGGGTTAACACTTTTATATTGAACTAGTTATTTAAAGTACACAAAATATGCAGGTCACTAGAGAACAGGCATTTGTCTGTATTAAGCCACATGTAATGAGTATTTCACTTTGTCAGACTATAGTTGTCAGGAGAAGAAATCCTCCATTTATACAGGTTTTGTAGACTTTAGTTTTCATTATGTCAGTATATTTATAAATGTGCGTTTTGCATGCCTGTTAATGCTTAATGTTCTGCAGAGACCAATATGCATTTCTAATATTAATCTTCCAGTGTTTTGAAAACTCATTATTTTCCTGTCATAATAGCATGATGACAGCACGCTAAAACGTTTATTCTCTGTGCGCCCATAAATTCTCTGCAGATTCTGCCTCATCAGGCATTCTTGGCATTTGCTAAATAGTTGCTATTCCATCTTAATGTCGTCACTACCTGACCTCCAGCTGTAGAACTTCAGCAAAGTAGACAGGCTAGGCAGGCCATGCAGATGTTGGCTGTGTACCCAGAAGCTTCCTTGTAGTTATTCATTTCAATATGAGGTGCACTCTCAGTAAGCGGTAGTTTTATATTCTTACTATCTTATCTTTTAAAAGGTTACTCCAAGCACCATTACCACTTCAGGGATTTGTAGGGGGCATGGTGCCTGGAGTCTGTATGTGCAGTATTTCTCTATGAAACACTGCACATAGGGAGATTAAATTCTTTGCTGCCTGAAGTATAACTCCGCCTACAAGGCATCACAAGGGTGTCATCAGCTAACCTGGAACTAGAGTTCTGGGCTGACTAATGGAAATTCTGTCCATATTCCTATGCACATAATTATAATCATTGGCCACCAGGATAGGCACTACAGCTCTGCAGAAACTGTGTATACATCACAGTCACCTTTAAAACACACCAGGCAGGAACAGTTAAGAAGACAACTGTTTTCCCATCACCGAGAAACGGGACTAGGGCACTCTGCACAGTACAGCAGGCTGTAGTGGTTATAAGGCTTTTAGTAACCCTTTAAAAAGTGTTTGATCTATCAAACTAAAAGTTTTTTTATTTGTGCATTTTTAAGATGGACTCATGTATCGCCCAAATCAAAGTGCGATAAGGGCAATAAGTGGTCATCGTGAATCGAAGAGTTTATCAACTACTCAATGTTTAATCTGTCTATTGATATGGAAGCTTTGAGATTTATAGTCATTGTTGATTAAAGAGATAGGGAATATAATAGTATGATCATTGTTATTGTATTATATTATGTTTGTTTCTTACTTGATAATCTGTTTATTGATTGTGTTCATTATGTATTAAACGAAAAGCGAGTGGAATATAAAAACTATATATTATATATCATTTTGTAGCTTATTGAAATTGTGTGCTGGTTCAATTTACTATTGTTGTATCTATCTGATCTATAGTTTTCTAATATAATAATAAAGAAAATTTTACCTAACTGAAGCATTTGCTATGATTAGGACTTTTACACTTTAGTCCATCCAGTTCCATAGAAGAGGATACAGTTTCAGGGGGTGTGTGTGGGGGGGGTGCGCTGGGCGATGACGTGACCAAGCACGCAGAAACAAATCCATCACAAGCCCTACAGTAAAGGAAAAGATTGTACAGCAAATACTGATGCCAATCATTGATTATGGGGATGTAGTATTTGCATCTGCATCGCAATCCCACATTAATAAACTCAACATTAATAAGACATCTTTCCAGTCTTGTGTTTAAGAGCTTATCTGGGAAACTCCGACCCTACCTGAACAAAATGCTTTCCCCAGCTGTTCCTACTTCCTATAACCTCCGATCCAGTACCAGCACTTTATTTAGTCTACCTCAATACAAAAAGAAAGCAGCCCGAACCTCCTTCACCTACAGAGCACCGCAATTGTGGAACGACCTCGCACACAATTTAAAATCTTCCCTAAGTCTAAAGTCCTTTAAAAGATCCCTCTCTACATACCTCAAAACAGAATGCACCTGTCATGGTTGATTATATATTTCCTACCTGTTCTATGTTAAATTTTGTATTTATTGTGTATTAATATTGTTTTTGTATTTTATTGTACCCTAATGTAATAATGCAATGATTTGTGGACCCAGGACATACTTGAAAACGAAAGAAATCTCAATGTATCTTTCCTGGTAAAATATTTTTATAAATAAAAAAATAAAAACATCACGTAGATGATACAGGGCATGGGGCGTATGTAGGGTGCAACCCGAGGGAGGAATGTGCGGCTTGTAGCTGAATTTGCGGTCCAACGCTCCGACCTCCTGAGAGGAACCTGCAGGTTAGAGCTCCACCAGGTCCTCTCTACCCAGCCGGTGGCTGCATGGAACTGTCTGTGGTCGGTGAGGGAGATCTTTGATCTCCCCAACGGCCCATGAAGGCACACAGCAGGTCCGACGCTCGGATAGTGCCAGCTCTGCATGGGCCGACAGGAGAGATCCTATGCTCTCCCTACCGACCTCGGCCCATGACCATCGCGGACCACAGGGCGTTTGCCCAGTATGCCTGATGGCAAGTCTGGGTCAGCTCTCAAGCTAAAGAGAAGTGGAAACAGTTTAATCATTGGACAAGTTGGCTTGTTTATAATTCTCCACTTAACTCTGACGGTTCTCCATACTAATATAGCTTAGATCACGGTTAAGAGAAATTTAATTAATAACTTGCTAAAATTCTAACAAGCCCTGGGATAGCTCTGAGAGCTGGGAGTTGGACTCATGTCTAATTGACTGGTTCTTGCATCAAAGCCAACTGAGGGGTAGGAGAGCGGAAAGAGTTACAGAGCTGGATTAGTGAATCTTCTCTTTGGATCCATGTTTTGAATTTTTATTCTTGGTTGCCCTGAGAAAAGCAAGGGAGAAGAAAAGAAAGACCACCATCTATTATAATCCCCAGGTTTATATACACCAAAATAGAAGGGGGGTAGCAAAAAAAATAAATAAGAGGAAGCACAAAACTATATAACTTAGACTAATTGGTCTTCACAGAATATTTAGAAACATAGACATAGAAACATAGAATGTGACGGCAGATAAGAACCATTCGGCCCATCTAGTCTGCCCAATTTTCTAAAAACTTTCATTAGTCCCTAGCCTTATCTTATAGTTAGGATAGCCTTATGCCTATCCCATGCATGCTTAAACTCCTTTACTGTGTTAACCTCTACCACTTCAGCTGGAAGGCTATTCCATGCATCCACTACCCTCTCAGTAAAGTAATACTTCCTGATATTATTTTTAAACCTTTGTCCCTCTAATTTAAGACTATGTCCTCTTGTTGTGGTAGTTTTTCTTCTTTTAAATATAGTCTCCTCCTTTACTGTGTTGATTCCCTTTATATATTTAAATGTTTCTATCATATCCCCCCTGTCTCGTCTTTCCTCCAAGCTATACATGTTAAGATCCTTTAACCTTTCCTGGTAAGTTTTATCCCGCAATCCATGAACCAGTTTAGTAGCCCTTCTCTGAACCCTCTCTAAGGTATCAATATCCTTCTGAAGATACGGTCTCCAGTACTGTGTACAATACTCCAAGTGAGGTCTCACCAGTGTTCTGTACAATGGCATGAGCACTTCCCTCTTTCTACTGCTAATGCCTCTCCCTATACAACCAAGCATTCTGCTAGCATTTCCTGCTGCTCTATTACATTGTCTGCCTACCTTTAAGTCATCAGAAATAATCACCCCTAAATCCCTTTCCTCATATGTTGAGGTTAGGACTCTATCAAATATTCTGTACTCTGCCCTTGGGTTTTTACGTCCAAGATGCATTATCTTGCACTTATCCACATTAAATGTCAGTTGCCACAATTCTGACCATTTTTCTAGTTTACCTAAATCATTTGTCATTTGGCTTATCCCTCCTGGAACATCAACCCTGTTACATATCTTAGTATCATCAGCAAAAAGACATACCTTACCATCAAGACCTTCTGCAATATCACTAATAAAAATATTAAAGAGAATGGGTCCAAGTACAGATCCCTGAGGTACCCCACTGGTGACAAGTCCAAGCTTCGAATATATTCCATTAACTACAACCCTCTGTTGCCTGTCACTCAGCCACTGCCTTACCCATTCAACAATATTTGAATCCAAACTTAAAGATTGCAGTTTATTGATAAGCCTTCTATGTGCAACAGTGTCAAAAGCCTTACTGAAATCTAAGTAAGATTCTCTTCTCTCATTACATTTTTTTAACAATGGCTACTAAGAAAACTGAATCCAAACAAGGATCTAAAAATAAAACATTACAAGACAAAACAGAAAGAAGACTGAGCCAACATAATTTACAAAGTTACAGTAATGATCTGAGCAACATAGTACCAACAATGGAGAAGGGAAAACAAAAGAGAAATTATAGATATATCCACAAAAGATCCCCAATATTTTGATCAAAAACACCTGAATGCATGTTTTGATACCCAACTGTTCAAAATTAAAGAGGAAATCCACGTCATAACAGATGAATTTAATGGAGAATTGACGAAAATGACGATCAAAATGTCTTGAAGAGAAGTTAGAACTTTCAGTTCTACAAAACAATCTACAACAAGATAAGATCTCCGGGTTAGAATGCAAGATGGAATTTTTAGAAATTAAACTATCAGAATATGAACACAGAGCTCGTCGTAATAAAATAAGAATAAGAGGTATCCCCGAAAATATTACTTCTGAACATTTAGAGAAATATAGAACTGGTGCTATTTCTGGGTCTTCAATAGGACAATAAGGTTAATTTCATTGAAAGATTTCACAGGATACATAAACCTAACTCCCTCCCAGTTCAGGTATCAAGAGACGTTATGGCATGTTTACACTCTTTCAAGTTTAACCCCTTAAGGACACATGACATGTGTGACATGTCATGATTCCCTTTTATTCCAGAAGTTTGGTCTTTAAGGGATTAAGCTCTCAATAATCTCAGCTTTGAGGCTGAAATCTTTGAAAGGCTCTAAGTATGAATCTCTGATGATATTCAATGACTTATCCTTGGGAACCAGAAACTCACGTAGAGCTTTGTCTTTCCAGTGGGTTTAAGACTTAAATACAAGGATAAAACTAAAGATGCAACCTCTCTACAACAATGAATGCAATCTAATAATTTGGAATGATAACTTACTTATTATTTTTCATTTTTGCAGCGTGCCCCCTCTTCCCCATCTCCGGCCATCTCTATTATGTATAAGCTTTGAGATGGATGAGGTGGTAGGGACCTGGGCTTGTGGGGGAAATAGTTATATTTAGTTGTATTATTTATTTATTTATTTTTCTTAAATTTTATGGTGCAAGACTGATATAGCATACCCCATACATGCACTCTAAACTCCTTAATTCAAACACTTTTTATTCTAAAACATAAAATACACCTACTAAAAACGTATAATGATATTGTTAACAACTTAAGCCGCTATTTTAAACTACCATCCAGAGTCCTGATTTCCTCCTATCCTGCAGACACCCTTTGAGCGCATAATATGTCTACATCTTGTGAGTGCATTTTTGTACAGCGCACATTATTTGTTAAAATTGTATTACACTATATTTTGTCTATGTTCTTTTTAGATTCCACAGCCGTATCCCATATGTGTTTTGCTTGTATTATAGTTGTAAGAGCATTGTGAGTCCACAACATCTGTAGTACAAAAGGTTGCCTAACTCTTAATACAGATAGACTCACTACCGTCTCAAGCCCTTTAGGATTAGATCTTTGCTCTGCATGCTCCCACCTCAAAGCAACAAAAGGTAGCAGGCAAGGAGTCTAATGCAGTAATTATAAGGAGAAAAGATTAAAGACTAACTCTAGACATCATCACCATTGAATGATTTGAAGTGATCATGGTGCTTGGAGTCTGTATGTGCAGCATTTCACTATGAAATACTGCACAGACAGAGCTCTAGCCCTTTGCTAGCATCACTAGGGCATCATAAGTCACCATGGAGCAAATGTTCTGCACTGGATAATGTCAGTTCTTGACATATTGGACATCTGCCTATAGAGAATGCTGGTAACAGAGGTCCAACAGAGGCACACTCCCTCCATTCCCACACAAGTCCTACCCTCAGCTCGCCCTCTGGAATTTTCCTCCCCCTACAGATAGGTAAAATATCCCTTTATGAAAATCCACGGTTCATCTTCTTCAGCATTATAACATTTCTTCATAACATTTTCATTCAGTAGGTAAATGTTAGTGTGGTGTCAAGAATACACGAGTAAAGGAACGCACTAGAAGCCATATCTCAAGAATACATAATGATGTCAGTACACGCACATAAAAAAAAAACAAGCTTTATTCAATACCATGAAGATATGTAGAAAATGTGGCACGGTGTTGATAAAATATACAGATTCTGAAAAGGCTTGTCCTTTAACAATGTTTAGTTATAGCCTGAAATTCTGTCACTAAGCACTGTTAAAGTACTATTCATACAGAAAAATAAACGTGTAAGATATTTTAAATCAGTGCATAATAAAGTAAACTTCGTGATTCAATAGTTGACAGTTTATTCCAAATCCAAATATCAGACTGTGGCTTTTTATACAGCAGAATGTTGGATTCAGGGAGAGGATGTAATGGATTGCCAAGAAACAGTCACCTTTCATGGGCAGATTAATAGTAAGATCCATTAACTGCCTAGGTGTCATTTTGATTTAGTAACATATTAATGTGCTTAAGAAAGTCCTTGGAAATTTGAACATGTTGAAGGAGACTTGTCAGGGGTTTTCTCTGGTTTGAGATGAACTAAATCCCCGTTTTTCCTTTGGACATCGAAAATATTTTGCGCACACTTGCTTCCCTAAAGGACAGACTTTGACGTGGAATGGACATTCATCTTCGCAACTGTGGGGAACAAAAATGAATAATTGAAATAAGAAATCCAACAATGCAGAGGTGGTGAGGATCTAGAGCAGGCTTCCTCAAACTCCGGCGCTCCAGATGTTGCTGAACTACAACTCCCATGATTCTCAGCCTATCTATTTCGTTCGAATCATGGGAGTTGTAGTTCAGCAACATCTGGAGGGCCGGAGTTTGGGGAAGCCTGATCTAGAGAAATATATCATAAACTACCATAATGGTTTTAAAAACCCTGGTGTGTTGTTGTGAAAGAAAAATCAATGAATAGTAACTTTCGTAAACGTCCCTAAATGAAAATAATATTCTTGAAAAAAAGAAAAACACAAAAAAGAGCAATTTTTGGCCATTTCTCCTCTTTTCACAAAACGACCTTCTGAAAGGTAGGCTGTATAGCTCAGCCAGTGCAAGATCGGTGTGAGCAGAGCTAATGACTCTACTTTGTTCATAAAGCCAATAGCAGTCCTCTTATTATCTGCATAGTATTTCAAAGTCATTCTGAGGTAGAAGGGGACAAATAATACTATGACTGTGATTGACTGTGAGGTAGAATGATGTCAGTAGTTCAGCTCATTCTGATCACTTACTGGCTGAGCTGAGTACACATTCAGAGTACGTCTAATAAGGAAGTTGTGTTGTGAAGAGAGGGGGCATGGTTACAATGAAGAAAGTTGTACAACTTTTTTCCATTTTAACAAAACTAAGGAGATATGAATTTGAAGAAAATATAGCATGGCTATAAGCTCAAAACCAATCAAATGAACTTCTGTTCGTGACAGTATAACTGCATAACAACTTAACTTCTTTCTCCTGTACACCACTTTTAAAAAAATATTAGGTACTTCCAAAGGGTTGGAAATAACCATGTACATGTTATGTCAAGTAATTAGTACTGTGGACCCCACTAGATGATAACCATGGAAGCTTTCTAATAAATATAATTTAATTATTATATTCTGTGAACACATTTCAGTATGTTAATCAATGATCTGCTTACTGTGGTGTGGATCAAGGATCTGCTGCCAGTGGGGTGCACCACATCAGGAGTAAAAAAGTAGACCTTTTACAGTACACATTTACTTAGAAGAAATTTCTTTTTAAGAGACAGCTCGATATCTCTATACAGAAAACCCATTTTGCTTTCAGTGTTTTTTAAAAAAAATTTAATTACACATTCTGACACTGTTGACTGTTTTGCCTGCCCAATCCTTTTTTTATAAGATGCTTTAATGAATCTCAATTGATCCCATGGGTGACATGATATGACAGATGGTGTTCAAGTCTTACTTACTTATCACTAATACCATGTGAGACCTTTTCAGGAATTATACAGTGTATGATCTTTAAGGTGACTGTTTTTATTCCTCACATTGTTCATGTCATGTCGGGACCTAGAAGAATAGTTTTCGAGAAATTGTTTAGGATGGTAGTGATTTTTGTGATTTTTTTATTTTTTGTTAGTATTTTTACTCCTTTGGAAAATATTAAAGGGATACTCTAGGTATCAGAATCATAACAGCTTACTGTAGTGGTTTGTGGCAAAAAGAATGTCCCTGCAGTGGCAGCAATGCAAACACAGCTTTTTCTTAGAAAAGGCATTGTTTACATTGCTACCTAATGCCACCTCCAGTGGCTGTCATTCAGACAGCCACTTGAGGGACTTCCTGGTTGAGGTCCTTCAAATATTACAGAACCGACATTCAGCAACTCCACGCTCTGCATGGAGAGTCCAAATGCTATGCCTTGAAGAGATTCTGATTGGTGCACTATTCTCCTGATGCATCCTTATGTATTAATATTCCCAGCCATAGAGGGTGGGGTGACCATGGCATAACTGACAAGCTCGAGGAAATAAGATACGCAATATCCTGTAATTTGGTTAACTAAGGGAGGAAAAGTTATAATAACACTCTAGCATTATAAATATATGTTTGTGTTCCTGACACTGCAGAGTTATTTAAATTCCATTTGTGAGCAATTATTTTTTTAACATACAAATCATTTTCTGTTGCTATGGAAACAAACTCATGTGATTGAGAGATGGAGGCTAAACCAATAAGGAGACCCAGCTACCCTGCCAGTTTTAGCATATTTTGCATATCACATTCCAGATTTTGTTACCTGCAGTTTTTAGGATGGAATATTTTCTTTTTTTGGGAACAGCTGTCTAGAGTCTCTCGGCACTCACAGCTGCAGTTCTCTGGGTTCAGCACAAAGTGTTCAGGACACGTACGGCGACAAACGCATTCACATGTGTCTTCAAACTCCATATGTTCCCCACATATAGCCAGCTCTATGTAAAGGAATAAATACATACCTAAATACATTTATAACTAAAAATTTATGGAACATTAAAATGAATTTAGGTAATTCATTAATAAAAACTTGAAACTCACCTATATCTTGTATTAACCGGTTTTAATGAGTTCCTCATTTTTTTTTAATGTACAAAAATTTATAAAAATTGAGTCAATGGCAACTTAATCAAGTTCAGACGAGACATAGCCAGGGCAAACATTGCAAATGAAGAGGAGAAATATAAACAATGTTTAATTTCACCTCTTCTCTGTATGCTTTCTCAATGCTGACTGCCATGTAGAAAGGACAAAGCTATAACAATGATTTACAGGGAACAAAGCTGGAGGCTCCCATTTGCACGCTATGAAGTGTGGATTTCTACATTTTAACGCATTCAATGAAATGGTTGAGGCGCCAACTCTCCGTAGTTTTATCCCTGCATGTGAAAACATTACCGCTCTGAAGGAACGACAATATTTACATTGCAGGTTTTAAAGGCGCTTCCAACAAAATAGCTGAGTAAAGCTTGCTATTTCAGTCTCATAGAGGCCATCTGATTGCCACAGTGTTGCATTTTAGTATGCATGCGCACTAGCCTCCCAATGCTTTCCTATTGGCAAGCATTAGATTGGTTGAGATAATCGATCTTGATGATCACAGATAAGGAGGTGGAGCATCTTCAAGCCCTCACACAGCAGAGGAGACATTAACACAGTTAACTCAAAACTATAGCATTAAAAATACGTTTGTATTTCTAACGCTATAGTGTTTCTTTAATTGTTATTTTCACACCTCACAAATATATATTTGTTAAATTTAGAGATAAGAAAACAATCTTTCTATTTCTATCTTCATTCGCAATGTTTGTTCTGGTTTTGCCTTGTCTGACTTGGATTCTGAGGTCATTTGCTAAAAAGAAAATGTAGCATCTTTTGGAAAAAAAAACAGTCAATCTGTAAGTCTACATGCAGAAACAGATTGTATTGGATTAATTATATAATTCAGCGGTTCCCAAACTGTGTGCCGCGGCCCCCCTGGGCACACAGGGGCGCTGCACGATATTTTCCTGGTGCTATTATGATAGCACCGGGAACCATGCCTCCCTCTCCCCGGCCAGCTCTGCAGGACCAAAGGGGAGATCAGAGATCTCCCTCCCCGGCCTGCTCACAGTGTACTGCTGGCAGCTGGCAGGGAAGGGAGAGAGAGGACCCAGGGCAGCTCTAACATGCAGCTCAGCCCCGTTCTCCTCTCGCGAGCTCAGAATGTTGCCACGGTTACCACGGCAATGCTCCGAATCTCGCGAGAGACACACACACACACTGGCCCACCCATACACACACACTGCCCCCCCCCCCCAAACACACACACACACACACACTAGTAGTAGGATGGGAGGGTCATAGCAATCTAGAAAATAAAGAGACAGGATAGAAAGGAGATGGGCTTTAGCTCAGTATAAGGGGGGTGGAGATGGGGGAGAGGGCAAGCTCAGAACAGAGGAGGTAAAAACTCACAAAAAATACAAATGACTCATGATAATATTAAATGTATGCTTACTAATGCAAGGAGCCTGTATAACAAAATTGGGGAACTAGAGGCAATAGCATACACTAAACAATATGATATAATAGGTATAAAAGAAACAAGGTGGGATTCAACACATGACTGGGCAGTTAACTTAAATGGGTACACATTATTTAGGAAGGATAGGAAAAACAAGAAGGGTAGTGGGGTGTGTTTGTATGTCAACCACGAGTTAAAATCAAATCTTAGGCATGTGGAGTGTTACGAGGAAAATGTGGAAGCTTTATATGTAGATATCAGCTTAGGGCAAATTAAGGGAAATCAATTATTGGTTGGGATATGTTATAAACCACCTAATGTAAATATTGATGAGGAAGAAAAGCTGTTAGCGCAAATTGGGAAAGCTGCAAATCTGGGTAACACGTTAATTATTGGAGATTTTAATTACCCGGATATAAATTGGGGTAGAGTGATTAGTACTTCAGAAAGGGGAATCAGATTTTTGAAAGTGTTAAATGACACAACTGGTACAAGCACCAACTAGAAAGGACGCTTGTCTGGACCTTGTTATAACAAACAATGTTGATCTTTTGACCAACATTCAAGTAGGGGAGCATTTGGGAAATAGTGGACACAATATGGTAATTTTTTAAATAAACTCAAAAAAACAAAAGCATGTGGGGTATACTAAATTGTATAATTTTTAGAAAGCCAATTTCAATAAGATTAGGGCAGCTCTACAACATATCGACTGGCATAAACTCCATAGTGAAAAAAACACTGAGGATAAATGGAAACTATTCAAACAAATATTAGAAAGGTACATTTCTCAGTATGTACCATTGGGTAATATATATACAAGAAACAAATTGAAACCAATGTGTTTTAGTAGAGAAGTAAAACAAGAGATTAAAAATAAGAAAAGGGCATTTAAAGCATTTAAATCTGACAAATCAGAGGTATCCTATATAAGATATAAGGAAGCCAATAATTGTTGCAAAAAAAGCAATTAAAGTGGCTAAACCAGAAAATGAGAAATTGATAGCCAAAGAATCCAAAACCAACCCCCACATTTTTTTTCAAGTACATCAATTCTAAAAAAAACAAAAAATGAAAGTGTAGGTACACTGGAAACAGAGATGGGTCTGTTAGTTAATGAAGAACAGGAAAAGGCAGACATTTTAAACAACTATTTTTCTTTAGTATATATTAATGAGGATCCTATGGCAAATGCTTGCTGCAAAAAGCTTGCAGATAACTTGTGGTTTGATGACTCGAGACAAGGTAGCAGTAAAAGAAAATTTATGTAAATAAAGCTCTGGGGCCTGACTATATTCACCCACGAGTACTTAAGGAGCTAAGTGGGGAAATAAGTGAACCTCTGTATGTAATCTTTCAAGATTCTTTTGTTTCAGGTATTGTACCAGAGGATTGGAGGAAGGCAGATGTTGTTCCTATATTTAAAAAGGGTTCAAAATCCTTGCCTGGAAATTATAGACCTGTGAGCTTAACTTCTGTGACTGGGAAAATATTTGAAGGGCTATTAAGGGATAATATTCAGGAATTCATTTTGAAGAACTTTGTTATTAGCAATAATCACAATGATTTTATGAAACATAGGTCATGTCAAACTAACCTAATTGTATTCTATGAAGAAGTAGAAGTATAGATCAGGGCATTGCAGTGGATGGGATATACTTGGATTTTGCCAAGGCATTTGATAGGGTTCCTCACAATAGGTTAGTCTTCAAACTAAAATAAATTGGTCTAGATGAATATTCTTGTTCTTGGGTAGAACACTGGCTTAATGATAGAGTACAACGAGTTATCATTAGTGGTACATTTTCAAGCTGGATAAAGGTTATAAGTGATGTCCCTCAGGGTTCTGTTTTGGGACCGCTTCTATTTAACATATTTATAAATGATCTTGCAATAGGCATTGAAAGCCATGTTTCAGTGTTTGCAGATGACACAAAACTTTGTAAAGTAATAAAATGTGAGCAGGATATTGCTTTGCTGCAGAGTGATTTGGCTAGATTGGGGGACTGGGCACTAAAATGTCAGATGAAATTTAATGTTGAGGAATGCAAAGTTATGCACTTTGGGGTCAAGAATGCACAAGCAACTTACACCCTAAATGGTAGTAAATTAGGGATAACCACACACAAGAAGGATTTGGGAATTGTTATAGACAACAAATTAGGCAGCAATATGCAATGTCAATCTGCAGTTGCTAAGGCCAGTAAGGTATTGTCATGTATAAATAGGGGCAAAAATTCTCAGGATGAAAATATAATTTTGCCTCTTTATATATTGCTGGTAAGACCACACCTTGAATATGTTGTGCAATTTTGGGCACCTGTTCTAAACAAGGATATCATGGCACTAGAAAAAGTGCGGAGACGAGCTACAAAACTGTATAAGGATATGGAATTCTCTGCCTGAAGAGGTGGTTTTATCAGAGTCCATACGTATGTTTAAACAGCAATTGGATAAATACTTGCAAAAACATAACATACAGGGATATAATTTCTAATTAATGGGGTAATAGCTTCTTGATCCAAGGAGATATATGCCTGCCATTTTTGGCTCAAGAAGGAATGTTTTCTTAGTTTGTTGCAAAATTGGAAGCACTTCAGACTGGGTTTTTTGCCTTCTTTTGGATCAACAGCAAAAACATATGTGAGGAAGGCTGAACTTGATGGATGCAAGTCTCTTTATAGCTATGTAACTAGGTAACACACACACTGCCCCCCCCCATACATACACACTGCACCCCCATACACAGACACTGCCCCCTATATGCACACACTGCCCCCCATATGCATATACTGCCCCTCTAGGCACACACTGACCCCCCTATTCACATTGCCCCATACACACACACTGTTACCCTCTCACACACTGCCCCCCATACACACACACTGCACCCCTCACAAACACTTCCCCCCCACACACTGTACCCGTCAATAAATACACACTGCCCCATCAAACACACTATACCCTCACACACACACTATACCCCTCACGCACACACTGTATTCCTCACACACATACACACTCCACCCTTCAAACACACAGATACAATGTACCCTTCACCACACACACACACACACACACACACACACACACTACATCATCCTTCACAAACAGAAAGCACCCCCGTACACTCACTACACCCCTCAGATAAACACACACACACATACATTGCGCCCCTCACACATACACACACACACCAATGCCCCTATCCCCTACTACAGCCCCTATAATGGCAGACCACAGGTAAGTTGTCATACTGTTCTTAAACAGTTTGACTACTTACCCTGAGAGGGTACCATGGCACTCCTGGCACCATAACCACTACATCAGGCTGTAGTGGTTATTGTGCCTGGATTGTTACAGGAGCCCAGTATATACTGCAGCGCTGTACATGTATACAACCTAGAAATGTTTTTGACTTGGGGCGCCTTGGAAAAATATTGCAATATTAAGGGCGAACTGCACCTAAAAAGTTTGGGAACCACAGATATAATTTATATGCTGGCATACCTTCCCTTCTTCTGTTAACTGGTGACTCCTTTTCTAACACACAATCACATTGGCTGTTATCCCACTGCCAACCATGGGGGCATAGTTTATTATCTTGAGGGCACCTGTAATAAAATGAAGAGTACCATGATTAATGGTATATATACTATATACAATACATCACTTTATGAGATCATTTGAAGATTATACCAGCTCTTTTAAGAATGTTAATACTGACATAATTTTTTTTAAAAATCATAAAAAATGTATATAGGCAAATGTATTCTCTGTCCCTTTAATTTTATGGGTTTTTTTTTGTTTTTTTAGGGAGTGGATGGGTCGCTTTCAGGGTACCCTGATTCCAAGAATTGCATTCCCCATGGTAACCTGCATTATTTGTACATTTACAATGTTACTGCTAACTCATCTGTGTACATAGTGCATGTCACATTGTATGCCTTCTAAAATAAAAGTGTAAACATGGTGCATCACCAGCGGTTTATGGACTAAATTTCCCATAATCCACTACAATAGTCATAGGCTGCCAAAACATTATGGGAGTTGTAGTTCAGTGTGAATCAAACAGAATCTTGATCATGTGAGAAAAACCTAAAATACACATTTTTGCAAATCAAACATTTTCTTAAACTAGCCCTAATTAAGTGTTCCAAGTCTGGAGCTTTTTTATCTTATAATGGTAGGATGTGGTTAAGTGACATTGAGCAATTTGTCTTGGCCAATTTTATATTTCCTTGTGTGTAATCAAAAAAAAGAAACAATTGTATTTCTATTGTTACATCTCATACCATAACCTATTGTATATAATTAGCCCAGGGGTAACCTTCTGGTAGCTCTCCATAAATATTTTAAATGTAAGCTCCCATGATACTATGCCAGTGTTCAAGACATAGGAGGCACCCACTGGCTACCCCAAAAGAAATACATAGAAAGCCCTCTAGATGCTGTAAAGCTAGAGCTCCCATGATGCTTTGCCAGCCTGTAGGCTTTATTCCAATGCTTCATTAGGTCTAGAGAGCTATCTATGATGCTATTACTGTCTGTTCTGTCCTATGTATTGAAGCAGAAAGTTTTGGCTGTTCTCTATCTTGAGTCTGCATAGGACTAGCCAAGCTGGCTGAGGGTATGCCCATCTTCTGGGGAAAAACATTCACTCACATACTGACACGATCTCTCTTTTTTTTACCCTATGTATACATGGTGTAAATATATGTTGGGGGCTGCTAGCCTTTATTTAAGTATTGGGGATATAAATACAATGTATATTTATTTGTGGCATGTTCCAAAATTAGCATTGCCTCATGGGAGTTTGACCGCTTGTAATGTACTAATTGTATGTAAGTGTGTTATGTTTCTACCTCAGTGAGAAGTACCCAACGTAGTATGTATTTAAAGGGACACTGTAGTCACTATAAGCATTTCATCTCTTTGAATTGGTTATAGTGCCTGGAGTGCCCTGGCACTGTCCCTCCATTCAGTGTTGCACCATGTTTGTGCAGTATGCCACAAAATAAAAGTCCCTGGCCACCCACAGTCCGGCCCCTTCAGTATGTGTAGCTAAGGCAGAGATTACACACTTCCTTGTTATCATACCCATTCATACCGTCAGTTGGAACTCTGACAGGCTAAAAGCAGTCAGCTGACAATCTCAGCCAATCACAGCTACCTATTGCTGCTCAGGCTAATACTTCCTTATTAGCCAAAGCAGCACAGAGGGGATGGATTGCCGGGGACTCTTGTTTAGCATTAAAACATTAAAAGTTTAAAAACTGTTTAATGCTGAAAGAAATGATGGTACCAGAGGACTCCAGACACAATAACCAGTTTAATGAGATGAAGCAGATACAGTGCCTACGGTGTCCCTTTAATAAGGATGATATAATGCTAACATATTACCCTTAGGATAAAAGGGCAATATGAATTTAACATAGCATAAGAAATAATGAGTAGCAATCAAAATAAAATATTTGGATTTATTTTCTTTTGGTTCCTGACCATCACCCATTATTAGGCCAAATCCTCATGGGTTTATGGTTCTCTAACACCTGGCAGGTTACCAGTTAGAATCTTGTGTATTATCCATTATGATTAGTATATCCAATCTCAGCCTTTTACTGCAAAGAATCGTTGCACATCTGGAATGATACATTGATATTTTGGATCACATTTAGAGAAGTTTGTAAGAAAACCACTTGAAACCACGATGATAAAATAAAACATTATTGTTCATCATTTTTTTCATTAAACAAGCATGCATATTATTGTCTACCATGAATTGCGCTCAAATTGTTGGCCAACGATGAAATGGGAATGAAAAGTTTTACGAGTCAATTGACTTCTGAGCCTGCAGTATCGCATTTTTGTTCTGTTTTCTTATGCTTACCTATTTCTCATCATGAATCAATTTGAATTTACCTCATGAAACCCCAGGGTTTTAGAATCACAACAGCTCTCCCTTAGTGATTCACGGCACAAGCATATGTGTTCAGGAATGCAGACACTATGCCTGCTTTTATTTTTTCTTTTAAACAAAACATTCTTCCTTATTTTGTCATAATTCCCATTAGACACACATATGTCTGTCATGTTCTATGGAAATTTCCTAATCTCTTGTATGAGTGGTTAGGGAGGGGGTTAGAGTTCATTAAAATAGTTTTCTGGCTCAGGATTATACTCTATATATATTTTAATTGTCACATTTTTGTGGTCATTGGCATCCTTTATTATGACAGTCCCGGGCACCTGGAAAAGATTCTATGGTTTGCAGGAGTTTTGCAATCTGACCAAAAGAGGAGGAAAAAAAAAAGTAAGAAGGTATTAATAAGGTCAGGGTGGGCCTTTAGCTGTATAAGTCAGACCTCACTCACGAGGCCCAATACTAAAATGATCATCTGAGGTTCCTGTATCTTTCATGCAGAGAAAACATTCCTGGCATTTCAGACCTCTAAAGCCCATGTGGGTATGATCAGTTTCATATGAAAATGAAATAGGTTACCTGCTCAACATCAGATGTGAGCTAAAACTTGTCTGAGACATGAATGAGGACTAACTGAATGATAATCAGTTACATTTCTGTCTGTTTTCAGCCCCCTGGTTTTGCCTGATCTCTTGGCGCCTAATCTTGTCATCTTACCCTGACCCACACTAAGTAGCTATATTCTACAATTCCAGGACTTCTAAATATTTAGCATCGGAGAAATCAAGTTGTGAGCTGAGCCAAAAACCACAATATTTACCATGAATCCAGAACATCTTCAGAATTGAGCCTTAGAGGCTATGAATGTTATTTTAGTGACCATGATTGCTTATGGATCATCACTCTTTGCTATAGTAAAATAACTTGCAGACCTCAATAAGAGATACAGACTTTAGTTTCTTCCTACATATTTTCAACTACACATGGACGACTTACAGCTTTAAATTGGATAATTGAAAGATGACAAAACACAGAGAGCAAAAATGACAGCAGTAGAAGACATTACCAAATGGATGACTCTCTAAATTCAGGATTTATAATCTAAATTAAAAGCATGATAATGACAGTCTTACACAAAACGGTAAAATCTGTCAAACTAAGGTCAGCATCAGATAAAACCTCGACCCACACTTCTCCCATATCACCTACCCAACAGGTAAAAGCTTCCGTCAACATATAAAGACAAAATGGCATGAATATCATTGCACATTTTATATTAAATGAAGAAATGGTGAAAGTGATTGCGGTCAGCTATGTCAGCCAAGGGATTAAACGTTTCACTAGGATCATCGATAATATAATTATAATATGCGTGTGCACAGATGTAATCGAGGAAACACATTAGATTAATAACTGTTAAATTGTTATACTGTGTGGGGGTGATTTGGTCAGGATACGGCGGATATATCCTCTTAAGGGAGAGGAGCAAAGGTTTTGTGTTCCCCTTGCAAACTGAGGCTATTGTAGTTTGATGTGCACCTGAATTACCCTGAGGCGCAGAGGGGGGGTCTGCTGATAGTCGGGTAGATCTGTGCAAAAGCTTGGGACCTACATGTCAGTGGTTGTGGTCTAATGCATATGCAGTCAACGTTTAAAAGATAGGTAAACAATAAACTTTGTGTAGTGGGAGAATGTCCCAGCAAACTTTCTGTTTATTTCGGTTTGGGTTCAGGTTGTGGCTGCAGCATAAGATTCTGTGGTTGTCCGTCTGGGCACAAATTCAGGAGTAATGCCTGAGTCCCACTTGGGGGGTGCGTGGGCTTCGCTGATGGTTTAGATGGGCCAAGGGAAGGTCTAATAGCCTCAGAAACTTCGTGGCCTCTTGCATATCAAGTATGGTGTGCGTGGTGTCGCCTTTGGTGACTAACAGAGCATGGGCTGGGCCCCAGCGGTACCTGATGCATTGCGCTCACAGGAGAGGGGTAAATTGTTACAGGGATCTCCTCCACGCCAGTGTTTCACGTGAGAGATCCAAGTAGAATGTGAGGGCCATCTCTTCGAAGAGGTATGTTGGCTGGCCCCTGGTGGCTTCTAAGACTGCGGATTTGTCTCTTTGGTTCTGGAACTGAATTACTAAGTCCCTTGTAGCTGTGTATGGCACCTTAGCTGGCCTCGGTATGGAGAATATTCCATCTAGTGCTACCGCTGTGAAGGAATAAACCTTGATCCCAAGGCTCAAGCTTGTAGGTGCCATAAATTGCTAGCCTATATTAAATTTGGCAAACTTGGACTCGTGTAATGCTTTATGCTTAAATGAACTTTATCCTACATTAAGTTCTCTTTCTTACAAAAACTAGCCTACACCGTAGTACTTAAACTGCTTATCTTTTGACATTTAGAAATATGTCTCTTCTTACTTCATCCTCACCTATTAGTGCACATAATGACAAATTATTTTCTGGCATTAACGGAGGTGCTACTCAGCAGCCCTGTGCCGATGTATCTGCGTTATGTTGAAGGACGCCGGCCGCTGCGGATCAATTCCAATTTATAACCCCATGTCCGCCCACAGAAATGATGACGTCGACGTGCGTGTGACATCACACAAAGGACACACATGCATGTTCTGGGGTCAGAGACCGGTTACAGCCAATGGGAACCATAGGAGGGTTATTTAAACTCGCCTATTCCTTAAGCTCATTGCCCTGTCATGGTTTCCCTTAGTGGTTGTCCGAGAGTTTGTTCCTGAGCGTTTATTTCTGGTTATTGACTTTGGCTTCGTTTTGACTTCCCTGTATTCTGGTATCCTTGACTTTCCCTCATCGTTGTGTCTCATTCTGTGTCCCCGACCTAGGTAAGTATTCTGACTATTCTTTAGTACATTAAGTCCGGCCATTCTAAGGCCCGGTGTGTCCTAAGTGTGATACAGTTCTGCGTGCTGGATCAACTAGTATCCTGATGTTATGTTATGCCATGTTATGACATGGCCATAGATCCTGCAGAACTGTGTCAACATATAGCAGCTTGTGAGAGAAAGCTAGAAGAGAATGATCACTGCATGGATCAGTTTGCCCAGGCTTTCAGTACACTTCTTACTCAAACAGCGCATTTACAGCCTGAGGTTTCTCCAACTATGTCAACTCTGCCTAAAGTACATAAGGCACCTACTATCTCCCTATCTCCTCCCCCACATTTTGATGGCAATATTCAAAAATGCCAGGGATTTCTGAATCAAATTGAGTACCACTTTGAGGCCTCACCGGGATCTTTTCCCTCAGATGGAGCTAAGCTTGCTTACCTAATAAACCAACTAAAAGGTAAAGCCTTAGCTTGGGCCAATCCTTTATGGGAGAGTAATAGGAGTATTGCATATAATTACCAGGAATTCCTTGCGGAATTCAAATTAACATTTGAACCATTAGGCAGGGAGGATGGCGCCTCCACTGCCCTAATGCAGATCAAACAAGGGAACCTTTTTATCTCAGATTATGCCATAGAATTTCACACCTTGGCTTCTGAGGTAGGCTGAACTAATACTGGGTTAATGCATTTTAAAATGGATTATCCGAGGCAATTCTGGATGAGATTGCTGCCAAAGACCTACCTAAAAGGTTAAATGAGTTTATCACACTTGTCATGCAGATTGATAATAGACTTAGAACCAGAGAAACTACCAGAAATAGAACCAGACGTATGGCTATGACATTGGTACCTCGTTTCTCCAGACCTGTCGTTGCTGACCTCTATGTACAGTCCGAACCTGAACTTATGCAGTTGGGGGTCACTAGACTGTCTGAGGCAGAAAGACAATATAGGAGAAGAGAGGGTCTATGTCTATACTAAATATAGAAAAGGACATATGAGGAGTGCTTGTGCCATACGTCCAGAGAAATTCTGCACCTAAGAACCTTAAGGGGACAGGTCTTAGGTGTGATGGATACATCCTCTGGTAATAACCAAAATAGGTTTCTCTTTGATGCTATGGTCCTGTGTAACAAAAATAACTTTTCATGCAGTAAATTTCATTGACATACATTTTGTTAAAAAAACATTTAATACCTAGCAAGGAGAGATTATCACCTCTGGCCATTGAGACTATTGATGGGAGACCGCTCTCTCAACCCTTGATTACCCACAAAACCTTGCTTATTAACATTTCCATTGGAGCTTTACACAAGGAAGACATAACATTCCAGATATTTGCTTCTCCTTGTTGTCCCATCATATTAGGATTTCCTTGGCTCATTAAGCAGAATCCTCATATTGACTTGGAAAAGGGAGAAATACTGGAGTGGCATAAAAACTGTACTGTGAGATGTGTATTACCCATTACCAAAAGAGTGGGCATCGTTACTTTACCCACTACTACGCCTCAGGCCTCCGAAGTTCCCATAAAATACTGGGAGGTTAAGGAGGTATTCAGTAAGAGTCAAACCAATACTCTACCTCCTCACAGATCTTATGACTGTTCCATAAATCTGCTACCCGGCGCTATGCCACCCAAGGGAGCAGTTTATGCCTTTTCCCCACCGGAGAGTACAATAATGGAAGAGTACATCAAACATCCCCTAAGTAAGGGCCACATACATAAATCATCCTCACCTGCTGGTGCAGGGTTCTTTTTCGTGTCTAAAAAATGATGGAGAATTACACCCATGCATTGACTACAGGGCATTAAACAAGACCACCATGAAAAATGCCTAACCCGTTCCTCTCATTTCTGAATTGTTTGACAGACTCCAGGGTGCTCATAGGCGTGCGCACGGGGTGTGCTGGGTGTGCCTGGGCACACCCTTATCCCCTGCGGCCCGCGCTATGTGCCCACAGGCAGGGAGGGAGGCAGGAGAGGACTCAGGGAGCTCTAGCCAGCAGCTCCTCCAGGTTCCTCTCACGAGGTCGGAGTTTTGCCGCGGCAATGCTCAGATCTCGCGAGAGTGAACCCTAGCCCCACAGGCTAAAGTTCACTCACCACTGGACCACCAGGGATGGCAGCAGCAAGGCCCCTTCTCCCTACAAAAGGTAAGAAGGGAGGGGGGCTATTAACTAAACGGTCCCCCCGCCCCCACACAATACACAAAAACAGCACACACACACACACAATGACATTGTACGTGATTTAGGTTTTAAAGGCACTAATACTTTTTAATAAGCTATTTAAGCCGTTGAACGTTCTCTGCATTCTTCAACGTTCTCAAGCCTGTTAGTTGGGTAGATGTTTGCGTTATAAAATTTTTCAAATTGTAGCCATTACTCTATAAATCATGTAAATCTTGGGGAATCTACAAATTTACATTTTTGCCTCTATCTGAGTTCCTTGCCAGCAATTAGGCAACACTGCTCCATTTAACAAACATAATCAAGAGTAAACATAATAAAATGGTAACTCTTGGTACGATATGATGTCTACATCTTTTTTCTCTGTATTTAAACATAGACATTGTTTGGAATGCAAGGTCAAAGGGCATAATTGTAGTCTTTTCCACAGAGTTCCCCCCTGGCAAGCTGTACGATCCACAGCACGCGCTTTTAAAAACACTTAACATACCTACAGTGACTCCATAATAAAGAGGAATGTTACTTATGTGGACAAGAATATAGCAATAAATGCACTGTATATCACATGTAATGAATGCCAGATACAGAGACATTACCTCCTGCAAATTATATAATGAACAATCTGTTAGGTAGACGCATTGCCCACGTACAGTCTACAGAATTCCAATGCTATTCTAGCTATGCAAACCTCATAAATAAGAATGAACAATGAGATTAAAACATTACCCATCCTCTGAATATGGAACTGATCTCCTGATAATTCCATATGGCTGGCGTGGAGAAGGGGACGAGCATTTGCAGCTGGTGTGATTGGCAATTTTAACAAAAACTGGTTCTGGAGCCTGCGTCACTGGAACTGAAATTTCAAAAAGCTAAGGAAGAAAACAATAGTTCATTTTATTTATTTCTGTATAAAATATTTTATTTCCCAACTCCTAAAGGAGGTAAAGTCTAGTCAATTTGCGTAACAAAATAGCACTCTAGGGTTGATGTACCACTTATTTGAAATGCAACATTTAGATAATGTATAAAAATACATATATTTTTAGATTATTACATGTTCGATACAGCTGAATTTTCCTCTTTTAAAAGCTCCCCGGGGACTTTCCTTCTCCAGTAACATCTGCAGAAACCTTACAATCTGGGTGAGCTTTCGCATGTGTGTGTGTGTGTGTGTGTATGTACAGACACTCAGTAGGAAAGAGAGCACTCAAAGGTCTTAGATGGAAATAGCTATTAGTTGTTTTACTAAAGATGGTTGTATTACATAACATGGGCTGACAGACAGACAGACAGATAATGGGGTAATAACAAAACCAAGGGAGTTAGAAAGGGGAAACGGAAACAGATAAATTAAATAGATACTAGGCCAAGGAGAGGGTTAGGATGAAAAGAGAAAAAAAATAACTGGATTAAGAGGACACTATAAGCCCCAAAACAACTTTAGCTTTTTTTTTTTTTGGTGAGTAGATCATGCCTCTGCTGTCTCACTGATTCACTGATCAATTATCTGCTATTTAGAAATGTAATCACTTTGTTTATGCAACCCTAGTCCCACCTCCCCTACATGAGACCAACACAGTCTCCCTGCTTATTTAATGCAAAGAGAGATCTAATTACTAAACTTACTTTATTGCACAGACTGTTTAAGTTAAAATGTATTATCTCCTGCCCTGTAAGCAGCCTGCTAGAGTGTGCAGAAGTCTCCTGTATGTGGTTGAAATTAAATTAACAGAGCAGAAGATAAAAACTTCTTTAAAAAAAACAAAAAACACAGTTATGTCTCATCTGATTGAAAATAAAACCATTTTTTATTTAAGTTGTGTGAGTCACAGCCAGGGAAGGTGTGGCAATAGTTGCATAAGCAGAAACAAAAGTGATGGGAATTCAAAGTAAATTTAAAATGTAAACATTCTGTAGTGGTTATTGTGCCAGAAGTGACCTGGTACTTCCCTGCTTTCCCCAGTGTTAGTCAAACTGTTTGCTAGCTGTCAGAAAGGCAGGCACTATTAGCACAAAAAGTTTGAATACTTACATGGGGAGAAAGCGAGGGAGCACAAGGAAACTCCTGGCACCATAACTACTAAAACATTCTGTAGTGGTTATGGTTCATGTTCCTTCAAGGCCGAATCAGCCTAACAAACCCTAGCAGGTTTTGCCAAATCATTGTACTAGATGAGGTTTTATGTTCCTCTGATAATCTACTCTTTCACAGAGAGACCGTAAGTGTTAGCAAAAAAATAAATAAACTCACAAATCTGTCAATTTAACAGATAATGCAGAATAGTATAAAGATATGGAGACTATTACACATTTGATTTTTTATAAAGTAGTTCATAAATCTATACAGCAGCAGTAATTCAAGTAAATATGCCAATATGTTTTATACTTTTCTTTCCATACATTTAGTATTTTTCTATTCTAGTTACAAAATAATCTAAACTAAATACAATTATTCTCGCAAGTCTAGAGTTTAAAAACTGTTGTAAACTAGAAAACATAAGTGCTACATTGTGTGTGCCAAAATTTTGATAATTACACAGGATTGTTCCAGATGGAAACTAAGGAATTCGGCTAACATATGGGAATGCAAAATACTGTATTTATATCATTATAACTTGTTTATCCATAGTCAACTTTGAGGATAAAAATGGAGATCGACGTCTTTGAAAATGTGCTTTCTATTCAGATAGATTTCTGATCCAAATTACTCATTTTTCAGTGGAATAAATTATTTTTCATTAAAGTGTGAATTGGAATTTGGAATGTGAATACAAAATGAAATAAACATTTTGGGCCTAAAAACGCGAACTAAAACCATAGCTTGGGGTAGTTATCCATTTCGGCAAGTTTGGAATAATATGGAATTCACTTTGAATTCCCTGCAATTCACACTTCAGTGAATAACCTGTAATAACCTGTGAGTTGTTTATTTTCCTTCATAATAATTCAGTTTTTTTTCTATTTTATTGGAAAAATAATATCAGGCTGATTTTTTTTATTTTATTTTTTTTTATTTTTTTATTTTTTATTTTTTTTACAAGGCTATTCACTAGGCATGCAGTTCGGCCAGAGTAGCCGAACTGAACGCGTATCTGAATTAGAGAATTTCAGTTTCAGCTATTTTGATCTGAAATTAGTAATTATCTTTGAATTCTCACTCCATTTAATAGCCCTGTGCATGGTTTCTTTTTGGCATGGTGAGTTGTCAGATCAGTTTTCTTACCGTTTTCGTTATGTAAGATGTACTTGTATTGACGCAAAGAACTCCCTCTTCGTTGCAGCAGCCTCCACATCTATAAACAGAGACGCAGGGGGGCTTAAAGAAGCTCCCGGCACCTGTACCAAGATCCTTTTCGACATCCACGCAGGTCTCCCTAGGCATACACTGAGTCTTCTGCCATTCTTCATCTATATCTGTTGAAAAATAATCAAGGTGATCTCAAGGAAAATTCTTTATATGTTTAAATTTATGTTTGTCATGTGGTCATAAAAAGGACAACCTAAGCACCAAAACAACTTTCATTTTCAAAAAAATTCCAACCTCCAAAAACAACTTCTCTTAAATAGGAACTTCCATTAATTCTCCTGAGCTAAGTCTGCAGAGCAAGGCTAGCTCATTGACTGATAGTGTTAGTTGAGCCCTCTCAGCCAATGAGCTAAACCCTGAATTGTCATTAGAAGTGAAGATAAGTCATCTGTCACTTTAAAACAGTTTGACTTCTTACTATGAGGGGGGGGGACGGGGGACTTCTGGCACCATAACTACTGCAGCACACTGGCTTTCCAAGAGTGTAACTCCCATATGTGTTGGTTCTTATTTGTTACAGTGCTGCCCTAACCTACCCCTACCCCTAGCCCTAACTTTATAAAAATCATGTCATAGAGAACTTTGTTTCCAACCTGTGGTATGTGTACCCTGGGGGGTATGCACACCAAAAGCAGGGGGTACGCTAAGAGCTGGCAGGCCACCTTAGGGCCCCACTGGAGGTAGCCAACTGTGCACCAAGCCAGAATAAGCACCTGCCTATCCGCACCAAAGGTGACTACTCTGCCGAAATATCATTTCTGGGGGTAGGATGTAGCCAGGCAGCAAGGGAGCTGTAATCTCTGCATGTCCTGGGTCCACAAAACATTGCATTGTTATAATAGGGTACAATAAAGTACAACAACAATATGAATACACAATATATACAAAATTTAACAAAGAACATGATGGCCCCGACATCACTGGAACGAGCATGGACATGACAGAAGCCACACTAGCTGGAAAAAGCAATAATTTGGTGACTATATCTGCAGATATATATCCCCTATACGCAGCACAAACCCAGGGGGTGGTACCTTGGCCTCCATTGCACTCCCACAAAGATAAGGCAACACAAGAAATTCTCCAGGCATTTAAGGTGCCTTATCGTTGTGGGATTGCTGGTCCTGCTCCAGAGCACCGGGTGGCTGCTGGGATTGATTGCGGCTCCTACCATCACTTTTGCTTCGTTGAACTCCCGTGATTAAATTCCAGCCCCTTGAGAATCTGTTCCTGGAGGTGTCCTCTTTTTTTTTTCCAGAACATGGTAACCCTAACTAGAGCTATTCTTAACCCTGCAATATAAAAATTGCAGTTCCTCTGAAAAACTGCCATGTTTTAGATTACAGGGTTAGGGGGACACCTCTTCAATAAAGTCTGGATGCCCGTAGTGTCCCTTTAAATAAAAATAATCAAATGATAATCATTTGTGAGTGTGCTTGAGAGAATGTGTCTGTCAGTGAACGTGTGTGTATCTGTCAGTGTGTCAAATCAGTGAGAGTGTCTCAGTGAGTGTGTCTGTCAGTATGTGTCAAATCAGTGAGAGTGTGTGTCAGTGAGTGTGTCTGTCACTGTGTGTCAAATCAGTGAGAGTGTGTGCCAGTGAGGGTTTGTCAGTATCCTCTGTGTGTAAGTGTGTGTCTCAGTTTTCATGTGTGCAAATGTGTGTGTCAGTTTCCTCTATGTGTAAATGTGTGTCAGTGTCCTTTGTGTGTAAATGTGTCTGTCAGTGCTCTTCGTGTGTAAGTATTATGTGTGTATTATATTTTCATTTTGTGACTTTTATACTTCAGATTAATAGTGCATACACTCCTTCTTACATACACAATATTCACATTTTGTCATATTTATTTTAAAAATATTCTTTACGACCTTTAATCAGGCTTGTTCTCAAATATAGTATTAACTTAAATATCAGTGTCTACATGTTTCATTTGGAATGTAAATCAATATAGATTACATTCTCAAAGCAGGGGTACGGAATAATCTGTTTTTAGACCTGCAGGGATACTTCTCTGTAAAAGATTGAGAGACACTAATATAGGGGAGCATTCGTTTAGCATAGTAAGGGCATACTCTTCTTACCGAATAGAATTTCATCCATTGAAGTCTATGGAAAAACCTGAGTAAGCACAGTAGGCCTTTATTCTGCTGTAACAATCCAGTCCATACTGTTGAAGCAGTATAAAATAATGTCATATTTTACCAAATCTGTATTTGTATTTAAACACTTACACAAATAGACATAGATTGATAATGCAGCATTCAAACCATTATAACTGAAACAACTCGTGAAACGAGTTTTAGTACCTAAAATTAATTCTTTATGTGATCTGAAAAGAATTATTTTTATAGATATATCTGGCAGCTCTACAATTCAGAGCAGTAAAGTCTATAAACATGCATTATTCATTAAACAAGTATGTATACATAGACATAATGGCTTACTCTGAACTTTCTTTGAGTAATATGCCAACACAATGAATCAAAGCATTCTGCAATACTCTCTGTAATAATGATCAGTGATTGTAAAAAGTGACAGTTACCAACATCCTAATTAAAAAGAGGGAGGGATATGTGTTAATCTTGAATGACCTTGATAATATAGTAAAATCAGTGAAACTATAGTTAATTTTATTTATTTAAATTATTAAATAATTTTTATATAAATGATTTTATTATAAATTGTATTTAATGTAAGAGAAGTTCATTAACAGGTCCACCAAATAAGTGGTCTCTAAGAGTACATTGGAGTCGAGCAGTAATTAGAGTGTGGGTACAGCCTTCTTATAGAGAAATTACACACACACATTCATATACACGGGGGACCCGAACTTTTGGGCACAAAAATGGCTAAATTGGTCTTTCAGCCACATTTACTAATACTAAGTAAGGATTACTTAGTATTAGTAAATTCAGCTCCTACTCGCTATACCGCGAGTAGGGGCGTGTCTAGTAAAAAGTGAGCAGCCAGTGGCTGCTCACTGTAAAAAAAAAGAAAAAAAACCTATTGCCCACACCCCTGAGCGGCGGGTGGGGCCCTAAATAACAATAAGGGGGGGACCTACTGTCCTCCCCCCCCGGCCCCCACCCCTGAGCGACGGGTGGGGGCCATAAATAAGAATTTGGGGGGGGCCTACTGTCCTCCCCCCGGCCCCCACCCCTGCGCAGCGGGTGGGGGCCCTAAATAACAATGGGGGGGACCTAATGTCCTCAGGGGTGAGGGCCGGGGGGAGGACATTAGGTCCCCCCTTATTGTTATTTAGGGCCACCGCTCAGGGTTGGGGGCCGGGGGGGGAGAACATTTCAAATATCCCACCTCCTTTGTGGTGGGATATTAGCCATGTTAATAGAATATCCATTATACCAAGTCCTGAAGCTCACTGCTTTGTTGTAACATTTCATTCTGGCCCCACCTTTTCTTACCAAAAGGTGGGAATTTGGCTCACATAGCCCATTGTCACTTTCAGGATTTCTCAAGGACCATACCATTCCTTTGGAATGCCCTAATTCATCCTATTTGATTATCCTCTAGCTTTTGGTCATTTTCACTACCTGTATTGAGTACAAATCTTTGTATTTTGCAGAAGAAATCTAGCTATACAGTTTCACTTACCCTTATTTATACTCTAGTTATAATTATCAGCCTGAAGAGGAACAAAGCCACTAGTCACTGATATAATGCATGTACATTTTATGAAAATATAAAGTCATCCCCTGCTTTCAAACAGTACTGGAAGTTGCAATGGGTCATATAATTCCCAAAGTCAGAAAGGGCGGTATGAGTAAATGTACTATACCATTTCACTGTCATTACATTATCAGTTGAGAGATTGATAAAGATTCTTATCGAAGTTTCAAATACCTTTATTTTAGAAATAGCTTCCCAATGCTTTCCAGAGGGAAAGCATTCTATTGACTGAGATCGTCAAATTTGCCATGTAGGTGGAGGAAGGAGAGGCCAGCCATGGTAAGACCGCATGGTGCTGGAAAAAAAGGTGAGTTTAAACACCGTTTTAAAAGGGGACAAAGGGGGCAGATGCCTAAATACTTATTTTACCACTATAATGTCAAATACATGCTTGTGTTCTTGACACTATAGTGCTCATTTAATGCTAATAATAATAATCATTTTTCGAACTATAGGGATGCATTAAAAATCATTAGTGCTTTTAGAATGTGATCTTTGAGTTTTATAAGAAGTTGTGACTGCACAAAAAAGAGTAGCCATGACAAGGCTTTGGATCTCACTGAGGAACTATCACTGCAAGAGATGAGAATTGAGTTTGTGTAATATTTTATTTGACTGATAGGTTCCTAAAAGTAGTTTTTCACATGGCTTGCCTTTTTATCTCTTCTACTTACATAAACAAACCCTTATTTAGTCTTGCTTCTCTGCTTAATAAAACATGTGCCCAATGCATGGTTTTAGGACTAGAACAGTGCTTGGTTTATCTTCCAGATATTTTGGTTTATTTTGCATAATCAACAGTTGAATACCTAAATACTGTATGTTTATAAGCATAAAAATGAGAAACCACTTACTAATTAAAAATCTAAAATTCTTTCTAAAACTACACTATTGTTATTATGATCTCCTGTTAGAAATAGTATACACAGGTAAAATTGCATTATATTAAGAAAAGCCTTAAATGTATCCTGTTGGTAACCAAGTAAAGATGGCACAATTAACTAAGCAGTTTACTGTAGTTCAATAGACTTAAAGTGTCAATCGACACAGTGTAGTGGTTATGGTGACAGAAACCACATAACACTGTCCCACGGCTAATAGTGAAGCCATTTTACACTTATCTGGGTCTCTCAATCGCCCATGGAAAGCTCTCTCTTGCTCTCTCTCTCACTATGTATATATGTTGCCATTCTGCGTTAGATATATTGAATTTGTATCTCTTGGAATTTAGATGTAGTGGTGGCGTTTACCATATTAGATAACTAATGTGTAAATTAGGAAACTTTTAATTGTATTCCTGTGTTAGTAACAACATTGTTCTTAAAGGGTTACTCCAACCACTGTGACTGTGACCATATATGCATTTTGAAGTGGTAGGAGTCTAGATGTGCAGTGATATAACTTGAAACACTTCACATCCAGTGTTATTGTTAATTGTGTGCTGGGGGCTAGTTGCACCCCCAGTACATGTGACATTGGCAGCCCAGAATTCAGTTCCGAGATGCCTAATTTCAATGATGCGCATTAAAATGTCTGAGAGCGCCTGCCATGGAAAGATTGCTTCTCCCACCCTCCTCAAACCTCTCCCTCCCACACATCTTAATTGTAGCCCTCCCATCTTCCTATTCCCATCTAATATTTTGTGTTTCTTCTGTCCTCCCTTTTCTATGAGAAGCCTTTGATTGGACCCCAGCGCTGGGTTACGGTAAGTGTAACCTTTTTGTTAAAACGCTTCTCAAGCGTTCGGGAGGTGGGTCCCTTAAGAATAATGTCAATAGGGCATTATTTACATATTTTAAGAAGGAGAAAACCTTTAAGTATTTTACACAGCAATTATATGATTATTTATTTCAACTGAATTAGTTTCTAATTATGAAATCATATCATTAATTTATTTTTCTTATGTGTTATTTGTGCACTACACTTTCTTTCATATAAATATTTTCTATTATAAGACTATACTAACTATACTAAGACTATACTAACAACACATAGAAGGTTATAATATTGACACTACAACGTGAATTCACTGGGAAATAGGCCAAAAATCACTGACTCCAGAAATTCTCCAAACCTTTCTGCTGCTTTTGACACTGTTGATCATCAACAGCTGCTTTTCATCCTATGTAATCTCGGTCTACCAGATACTATTTTCTCTTGGTGTATCTTCCTTCCTCTCCCAGCACTCTTTCAGTGATTCTTTCTCTGCCTCTTCTCCCCAATCCCTTTCTGTTGGTGTCCCCCAAAGTACTGTCCTTGATCCCCTATTGTTTTCAATCTACACTGCCTTCCTTGGTAAACTCATCAGCTCCTTCGGCTTCAAGTATAATTTCTATGTGGATGACATGCAAATATATCTGTCCTCCCCTGATTTCACACCACCCCTCTTGACTCGTGTCTCTGACACCCTCTCTGCTATTTCCAACTGGATGGCTGTCCATTTCCTTAAACTGAACCTGTCCAAAACAATACCTCTGGTCTTACCTCCCTCAAGTGTTGCTACTGTCTTGTCTGTTTCCCTCCAAGTCAATGGTGCCGTTATGAGCTCTATCTCGCAGGCTCGCTGCCTAGGTGTTCTCTTTGACTCCAACCTCTCCTTCACCCCTCATGTCCAACCAATCACCAAATCCTGCCTCTTCCATCTCAAAAACATAGCGCACCACCGGCCTATTTAATACCTGATAGGGCTAAGGTGCTTGTCCATACTCTCTCCTCTCTCGCCTTGACTACTGTAATCCGCTTCTCAGTGGTCTTACGTGTTCCAAACTTGCCCTGTTACAGTCTATAATGAATGCGGCAGTGAGGCTCCTCTTCCTGTCCACCCGCACCTCCCACACCTCCCCCTCTGTCAGTCCCTACACTGGCTTCCCGTCAGTGGCATACATACCGGGGTCGCAGGGGTCACGGCTGTGACCGGCCGTCCTGCGACCCGGTATGCACGCCAGTGTGGACAGCCTCTTCTTCTGGGGGGCCCAGGAGCCAGCCACCTCATAGGCCCCTGAGGCTGGTCCTGGTGTCACCCGGCGGGAAGGCTGACAAGCGCGCGAGGGAGCACTCTCCCCTGAGTGCTCCCTCTTCAGCTCCCTCGCGCACAGCACTGATACCGGAGCCGGAATATGACGTCATCTTCTGGCTCCAGCATCAGTACGCGGCGCGCAAGGTAGCTGAACAGGAAGCACTCAGGGAAGAGTGCTTCCTCACGCGCCCGACAGCCAGCCCAGTGACCGGCCACCCAGCAACACCACTGGACTCCAGGGAATCCCCTCAGCACTCCCAAAGGTAGGGAGGCTGGGGGATACATTTTAAAAAAAACGTGTATGTGTGTGTTAGTGTTAGAGTGTGTGTTAGAGTGTGTGTTAGTGTGTGTGTGTGTGTTGGTGTTAGAGTGTGTGTTAATGTGTGTGTGTGTGTGTTAGTGTTAGAGTGTGTGTGTGTTAGTGTGTGTGTGTTAGTGTTAGAGTGTGTGTGTGTGTGTTAGTGTTAGAGTGTGTGTGTGTGTGTGTTAGTGTGTGTGTGTGTGTGTGTTAGTGTGTGTGTGTATGTTAGTGTTAGAGTGTGTTTGTGTGTGTGTTAGAGTGTGTGTGTGTGTTAGTGTTAGAGTGTGTGTGTGTTAGTGTGTGTGTGTGTTAGTGTTAGTTTTTGTGTCAGTGTGTGTGTTAGTTTGTGTGTTACTGAATGTGTTAGTTTGTGTGCGTCTGTTAGTGAGTCTGTTTGGTGTCTGTTAGTGAGTGTGTGTTTTGTAAGTGAGTTTGTATGTGTGTCTGTCACTGAGTGTGTGTCTGTCAGTAAATGTGTGTGTCTGTTAGCTAGTGTGTATGCGTCTGTTCGTGAGAGTGTGTGTGTCTTTAGCACTTACCTTTCTCCAGCGCCGGACTCCCTTGGCGCTGGGGATCCCTCCACCCAGATCCGCCTCTCAGCTCCGATTAACCCTTAATGAAACATAGCAGTTTCTCTGTTTTCAGCTACAGGGTTAAAACTAGAGGGACCTGGCACCATGACCACTTCATTGAGCTGATGTGATCTGGGTGTCTATAATGGTCCTTAAAGTGTATGTGTATCTGCATGCACTGGTGTACATACCGCAGTCGCATGTGTTGCGGCCCCAGCCCGCGCAGAGTAAGAGATCAGTTTTCGCACCGAGGCCCCATGGGTTGTGTGTACGCCACTGTTTCTGATGCGCGCCTTAAAGATTTCACTAGGGTTGCACCTTTCCTATGGAACGCCCTACCGCTCTCTGTTAGACTCTCATTCAATCTCCACTCCTTCAAAAAATCTTATAGCATATCAATTAAAAGGTTCAGTCCTTGGTCCTCTACTGTTCTCCATCTATACTGCCTCCCTTGGTAAACTCATTAGCTCCTTTGGCTTCCAATATCATTTCTATGCAGATGACACGCAAATCTACCTGTCCTCTCCTGATCTCTCCTCGTCCCTCTTGACTAGTGTCTCTGACTGCCTCTCTGCTGTTTCTAACTGCATGGCTGCCCACTTCCTTAAACTAAACTTGACCAAAACTGAAATTCTGGTCTTTCCTCCCTAAAGTGTTGTTACTCCTGTGTCTGTCTCCCTCCAAGTCAACGGTGCTACTATCAACTCCACCATGCAGGCTCGCTGCCTAGGTGTTCTCTTTGACTCCGACCTCTCCTTCAAGCCTCATGTTCAATCTATCGCCAAATCCTGTCATTTCCTTCTCAAAAACATTGCGCGCATGCGCCCCTGATTAACGCCAGATGCGACTAATGTTGGTCCATTCCACTGTCCTTTCTCGCCTTGACTACTGTAATCCGCTTCTCAGTGGTCTTACGTGCTCCCAACTAGCGCCGTTACAGTCCATAATGAATGCGGCGGCGAGGCTCATCTTCTGTCAGTCCCTACATTGGCTTCCTATAAAATATAGAGCTCAATTTAAAATTCTGGTTCTTGCTTTCAAATCTCTACATAATGCTGCTCCCACCTATCTATCCTCTCTTTTACACAAGTATGTCCCGTCTAGGCCCTTACGATCTGCTGAAGACTTACGTCTATCTTCTGTCTGTACTCCCACCTCTGATGCTCGCCTTCAAGATTTCTCGAGGGCTGCACCGTTCCTGTGGAACTCGCTTCCCTCCTCCGTTAGATGCTCACCCAGTCTCCACTCCTTCAAAAAATCGTTAAAAACCCACTTCTTCATAAAAGCGTATCAATTAAACTGTTAATAGCTCCTGACTGATTCCTCTTCTGCAACTGTCACTAGTCTAATACTATCCTTACCTTTTTGTGTCATTTTACCCCACTCCATCTAGCATGTAAGCTCATTGAGCAGGGCCCTCAACCCCTCTGTTCCTGTGTGTCCAACTTGTCTGGTTACAACTACATGACTGTTAGTCCACCCATTGTACAGCATTGCGGAACTTGTTGGCGCTTTATAAATCATAATAATACTAATAATAATTCCCAGTTTAGTAAATAAACATGAAATAGTTACAATTCAACAATTTTTTTTTATTTTCTATTAATTCTATTGAAATTGAAATATATTTGCATTTTTAACATTACATTAATGTAACATGCGGAAGCATTTATCGCACAGTCTGTCAAAGTGTGTCATGTACACACACATTATCATCAGATATCATAGCTCACATATCTCTTTAGATCAGAGACTTTATGATTCTCACGCTGTTTATAACCAGTAACTACGTGGGTTCCCATGCTAGATGCTGTCTGGCAAATTTAGTTTACTGTATATCTTGGATTCTTCATACGTTTTTATTTCTCAGATCAAGCAACACTGCATGTTTTTTTTGTCATCGGTTATAATTAAGTGATTTTGGAATTCCTGTTTTCAAATAGTTGGATCGCTACAAAATAACTTTCAAGTTATTTTGCTATTAATTGATTTGCTTTCAATGTAATATTGCAATTTTGTGGTTCAACAAAAAAATGCAACAATGTGTTTTTTAGTTTTTTATTTTATTTTAACAATTTTTTTTCAAGGTTGAACTTGAATGACTTTATTCCTAAATTACTTTTTTAACCTATATTACTATGTAACTATATAATATTGCCAAACACATTTACATAGTATTCCACTGAACTATTATTCTTTACTGTACATTTAAATTCATCCATATTTGAACACAGAAAAGCCATAATCTCTCATTTAGAATGTCATGTTTTTTCTCACATTTCAGTGCAGTCCAGGCACAGCTAGGCCACACATAAAGGGTTATTTACTAAGGTGAGAATTATCAGAATTTCACAGAGAATTTAAAGTGAAATGCAAACGCAAACCTTTTAGAATGGAAATGTCATAGAAAGCTGCTGCAAATCTGGTGAAACGTTGAGGTGTAGACTTGGAATCTGAGCTGATGTAGGATCTGAGTTTGGATCTGCATCGCCACAACTTTAGCTCTTTGGGGTGAGTGATGCTAAGGAGTTCTTCAAGGTTAGCTGCAGCTCTAATTTTCTTTTCTATTTCAGTATGCGATGCTCCCTGCGGGTAACAGAGACGACAAAAAGAGAAATTAACGTTTGCCCAAAGAGTAGGTAGCAGAGAGAACAGAAACTGTTATGTAATGAAAGCAGATGAATTTTAAATAAATATCATTCGATAATAATAAAAAAAATAATAATAAAATTGTACTGTGGAACAATAAGGTCACCACTGCAGTGACCTGCTTTAAAAAGCCAAAGGGAACCATCCCCTGTCCATGGTACTGACAATTTCATTAATCGTCTGTTTAAGCACCATAAGCACTTATTTACACATTGAATTAAAAATAATATTGCCATATTTAAATAGACAATCCCTTTATGGCTCATAACACATAAATGAGTTTTATCAATCATACACCTTTGTTTGGCAGCTGTTAAAACTCAGAGCAAAATTGCTCAGGTTTCCATCTATTTTTGTAGCTATATATTGCAAAATTACTAATCTAAGTTTTTTATAATTATGAAGTACACCCTCTTCTAGGTTCTAGGATATTTATCTAGAAGTACGTTGATACTGTTTGTAAGGCCATTTTTGTCATCCATTCTTTGCAGTAATATTGTTTGGGTTTTTTTACACCCACAATAGACTTTTTCCTTTTTGCTGTATATTTCTTAAATCCAATATATGCTGAAGTTTCATAGAAAGAAAGGCGAAGAAGGCAAGTACACCATCTGTCACTTCTATTAGTTCAGGGGGGCTAACTGAAGGAGGAAACAGAATAATAACGAGTATTTATATAGTGCCTTTCTCCCAGTGATGCTCAGAGCACTTTTCAGCACACGCTCTCAGGATTAACCAAATCGGCAGCTGAATATTAAATGTTATTATTACTCATTTATTGACCTCAGAAGGATGAGGGTCTGAGTTGAGCCTGCCAGGATATGAACCTGTGACCTTTCAGTCAGGGACTTTACCAACAGAGCTACTTCACAGGCTTGACAGCTCAACACCCATAATGTATAAAATCCACACCCATAAAGTACAAACCTGGCTGTCTGGTTGAAGTGCTTCATAATTTAATTATACACGTGCAGTTTTCTCTTTTTAATTCTGGAACTGAAGTAGGATAACACTCACCCATAAAGAACATTACGGTTTTGGAGTGGTCATGTAAAGTAGGGACAGTGGAGTTCTAGAATGCCATTTTATTCTGGGGATGCACTTAGAAACTATACTATTTACAAGCTTGGCCTTCAGGCAGGAAATTTGTACTTAGACATTGTTGACTTGTGGAAAAGAAACATATGTGGATTGCTGCATTTCCCTTTTTACTCTTTCCAAGAATATCTCCCGCTCACATTTTTCCTAAACACAAATATTTCAGTCTAGGAAAACATTCTGATTTGCTTGTTAATTTTAATTTCAGTTGACTGTTCCTTCAGCAACACAAGCATTCTTCCTTTTTATATTTGGGTTAAACCAAGAATTGTTGGGAATTGACAAAGGAATTACAAACTATAGATGTATCTTAGTTGGAGAATTTATCCGACCAAATATAATTTCATCATGGCCTTTTGGCCTAACATTGGAAATTTCGGCCTTTTTTTTTTTTTTAATAATCCCATTAGAATTTTAAAAGAAAATCTACATGCGATATGTGCAAAAATCTTTTTCCCTATTTTACAAAATATTAGGTTAGCAGTTACAAAGAAATTAACTGTAAAAATTCTCCATGTCATTAGAATTCACATTGAATTCCTGATCATTCCAATTTTATTGAATAATACTGCATGCGATTTTTTTTTTTTAAACCCACTGTATTTTTGTGAAATAAAACAACATTGCAAAATTTAAAAAAAATCTTCAAGTCAGCTTTAGTCATAGTTTGATCATTTTAGCATAATAAATGCAATTCCGTTTTCGGTTCAATACAGGTCAGTGCTTATTGAATAAATTCCTAATTGTTTTGCTCTGTACACTTCAACATGAAGAGCAAGTTGTTAGCCCCTTAAGGACACAACTTCTGACATAAACTTCTGAAATAAAAGGGAATCATGATGGAATATATCCGTCATGTGTCCTTAAGGGGTTAATGTGTACCATCATATAACTAGCCCACAGAGATACAGATTTATGAGTTCATCACATACCTTTTAGAACTCTCTGCATTTGTGTGAGTGTTTAAGGTTTCCTCTGGAAAACAAACTAATGCTTCTGGATATTTAACTGCAGTTGCCCAAATGGAGGTATTTGATAGAGCAAATATAGCAGTTGAGAGAGTACGATCTGTTGCGACAACCTATCCGTCCATATTGTGTACTTGGATATTCTTTGAAATCCCTGAATTTAATAGGAGTTTTTATCATTCTGCCATTAACAGTTGTATTTTAAATATTTCAAATTGATATGCCATCTCTTTTATTTTTTTTTTGCAACTAAATGTGTTAGGTTGATACAGAATACACAAAAGGTAAACAATTAATTCCAAAATGTATAAAGAAAATCACTGGGAAACATGTTTCAGAATCTGAACTACGTAACTGTTGTAGGCTAAGACTAATCCATATAATACAACATTTTGGAACAGCAGAGTGTGTATACAATATATAGTCCTGCCCTAAATTTAAGGGCAAACAAGAAAATGAACAATGGGGAAGGTACAGACAGAAAAGAAGAATAAAAGGTCCAAGTGAAGATTATGTTCCTCTGATTTAACATGTCATGACTATGTCCCCCTTACCTCAAACGTTAACTGTTAAGGGAAGATTAAGTACCTCTTGACCTCAACCGTCAATTGTGACTCTTTAAACTCAACCATCACTGTCACTCTTAGGGTATATACACTACCGTCACTCTTAGGGTATATATAAGCCACACTCAGGGTTTATATAGATCACTCTAAGGGTATATATATTGCCAATTTGTGGGGGGTTTTTTGTTGCTCTCAAATTAAATTGTATCAACACTTATAAAACACACTCCAGCCTATTGTAACTGGTATGAATAACACCAATATAATCATGTTCACAAAACAGTGCCATTAACTTGCAAACAATCTGGACTGCGAAAACAGCCATCAACCTCTGCGTTGGATAGCTCGTCACCAATGTTCTGATGGATATTCCAGGAAATGTATTAACAAGGATTGTGCGTGAGGGCTCTTTGTTTTGAAAAATCGCACATCTCACTGGAAAAGTGGTTATATATTACATATCACTGGTGTTTGGAACCCACTGAAAAACAAACTGCACAACTGACTGGAATATCCGAGCACACTGTAGTTGGCGTTTATAACTTTTATCGTGAAGTATGTAATGTCTATTTTCGTATTAACTCAGTTTTGCTCGGTGGTCCTGGTCATTATGCTCAAGTTGATGAGTCTTGTTTTAGTCATAAAATAAAGTATCATTGCAGGTTCGTATCAAGACAAAAAGGGGTGTGCATTGTGATTTGCTTCCTACATATCTTGCAGAATTCATGTGGAAAGATCGCTTATTGCAGAGCAATTTCCTGTTTAGTAAATCTAACTTTCTTTTTCTTAATTGTTTTATTCACTAAATCCTTAGTTTTTAAATATGCATTTTAATTTATTTCCACTATATATTGGGAGACATATACTTCATTTGTGTCAAGTGAAGTTTATGTCCTAGGGGGACATAAACTTTACTTAATCAGAATAAAAAGTATTTTAGAAGTTTTTTATTTTTTTACCTGCATATATTGGGGTTGAAACATGGGATGTTCAAATTTGAGCCTCTATATTTCTCGCTCCTACATAATTGTTTTATCGTACAGCTTTTTGGTTGCAATTTATGACCTTCCCCTCTTCACCTATCTGCTACCATAGATACTAGTTAATACAGTACAATTCATTTGCCATCTTCCTCTGATCCAGGAGACATTCTTTTACCAGCAAATAATATTTAACTAATTCATAAAATATTTTAAGATTTCCGTCTAAAACATATGCTCCCTATATCAGAATCTCAGTAATATTAATCTTGGTTCTGACTTCATTTTTTTTATTTTTTTTATTCTTTATTTTTTCTATGCATGAAAATAACAAACATGTGTAATGTGCTACAACAGCACGCATATAATTTCCATTGAGATTCACAATTTGGCATGAAAGTACTGCAAATTTTTTTTTAACGTTTTGGTACAAGCTATGCACATTTGTTAGCATATATTGATTGGTATTGTGTTAGCGTATCAGTATAATAGCTTAATACATGTTAGGTGTAGCTGATGTGTAAGTGTATGTGGCTTTTACGTAATCTGGGTTACTGTAGGTAAAACATGCTATGCTTCAGTAGTAGGCTGCATAGAGGCGGTGAGATGTGTGAGTATTTTATGCACGTTAGATACAAGAGAGTCATAAGCAAACGATTAGGTATAATGCATGCCTTTGTGGTATGGGTATATAGCAGGCTAGGTAAACATTTCTAGTGCCTGGCATGCAAGCTTGTCTCATGAGTTTGCTAAACAGAACGAAAATAAAGAGCATGGCTAATGGGCAGATATAAGGTAAAGCGTTCAAGCAGTGCGTAGTATGGTGGCAAGTGGTGATAACAATACGCGGGAGAACAGTGCATTAGTTATATCCTGTACGGAAGGACTGTGTGTCATCTTCGCTGCAGGAGCATAGTCCGTCTCCGGTGCAAGCCTTCTTGATTAGCCGATGCCGGCTCTGGAGGCTTGACAGGTGGGCCATGGGCATTGGCGGGGTTGGTGCTGCGGCCAAGTTCTGTCACCTGTATGGCCTGGTGGGGCTCCCAGCCCACATCTTTCACTGATAGGAAGCTGTGCTACATTCCAGTGCGCCTCGTGGTTGTCAGCTCGAGTCTTTGAGCGCGGGGTTGTGCTACATTGGCTGGAGGATTCTGATGTTGCTGAATGGTGAGTGAGTCGGGCGGGCTTGGTGATCTCACTCTTCTGACTTCATTTTTGACCACACAAATACCTAAATCAGTGACTAAACTTTTGCAAATTTATAAAGTCGCCTTTTTTTCTAGTTCTTAAGAGACAGCACTAACATTCACATAGTTGATTAGACACTGTAGCATAAAATGTGGTGAACTAAAATCCTAAATACAATTGGCAGTTTAAAAACAAATGATTGAGAAATGTTCCAAGTCTGATTTCTTTTGTTGCAGTTAAGTTGTTAGTTCTTCAAAATTCAATCTTTAGTGACTGAGCTATGTCAACACTGGCATTCAGATCATTCACTGTCTCCAATATTTTCCATCTGCAAGTCATGAGATTATTATGCAATATTTATTAAAGTGCCAACATATTACTTCTGCATACCAAGAGACCAAACCGTATAATTACAGCTTGAAAAAAGAAACTAGAAATAAAATAATCAACATTGGAGGATATGCAAACCATGCCTGCTGGTTCTGTTTTTAAATATTCACAAAAAAAAGAACTGTCGTTTTTATAGTGGTTATGGTGCAAAGAGGCTTCCCTGCAGGCTAAGATCTGAAGGATCGTTATCTTTTGAAGACTCTCAGTGAGTCAGCCAAGTGATCTGCCATCCTGGTAGAAAGATTAGTTTGTCCAAGATTAGTTTGTCAGGCAGGCAGACAAGCACATACATACATACATTCTGGAGTCTTGTAAATGGTTAACTCAAGAAGGCCGAGATGGCGTTAGTTTCCCCTATGTATGTCCCTTTAATCCACCCCACCTCTTCTTTGGCGAGAGAGACATACAGGGTAATTTACTAAAACCTGACTTGTCTGGAATTAAAGTGAATTAACACTCACAGCCACAACTTGCAGTGGCTACTTGGGAATATAACTTCCACCAATCTTAGGCAGCCTAAGAATCTACAATTGAGATTGAGAATGACAGATCCTGTTATACACAGTGCTGTTAAGTACTCTATAATATGGAATCTGAAAGTGAATAAACAGGGAGATCATGGACTCTTTACTTTCTACAAATGTGACAGAAAATAATGATTTGAAGCAAAATTAAAATTAAATTCCCCAAGGAATTTCCAACATCACATTTTCAAATTACTTTGCAAATAGTCATAGTTCACTGTTTAGTAATTAAATCCCTTATAGGGACAAGCCAATCTCCCTAACTATTATAGTACACTGTAGTGGCTATTGTGCCAGGAGTACCCTGGCACCCCCTCCCCCATTGTAAATATTTAAACTATTTTAGAAAGGTTTGACTTTTTACCCTAGGCACCGCTCCCTTCCTCCACTACTAATGACAGAGAGCCATAAGCAGTGCAGGGCTTAGCTCATTGGCTGAGAGCGATCAGCTGACACTCTCAACTAATGAACTTAACACAGGATAGCTAACGAAAGCTCCAGCTGCAGGGCTAAGCTCAGAAAGAGAGCATCTATTCCCCATCACTACTAATGGATCCAAGGAGCAATGCTAAACGAACTCCAGGTAAGAAATCAAACCATTTTAAAATGGTTTAAATACTTACAATGGGGGCGGCAGAGCACTTCTGGCACCATAACTACTACAATAAGCTGGTGCCTTGAGTCTTCCTTTAACCTATACAATATATAATTTACTGTTTTAATAGTTACCAAGGATATAGCCAAGTTAACGCATTTTACAGATGAGAGGTTCACTTTGAAATTAGACTGTCCCTTTTCATTAATTTACAGCCGTTTTATACCGAGAAAGCCCCTAACTGTCCAGAATGTTAAAATGTACCATATGCCCTTTATATAACAAATGCCTGGAATGCAACCATTACGTTATGGAAAGAATTTAGTTAAAAAAAACTGTCAGGAGAGGTCTTTAACTCTTTCAGTGTTTAAAGGGATAAAAACTATTTTTTTTTAAGTACGTGTGCTGTGTGCACAGAATCACATACACTATGAGTTAAAGTAAAATTTTGGTCGTAATTTGGTGATTTATAGTTTTACAGAAAGATTTGTAGACTTTATGAATCCTACGGTGATGAATTTGTTTTAGATGTTGCAATTCAGATGGCATTTGCTAGTGCAGACGGTACATGAGTTAGTCGTGACCACATTGGCAAGTCTCTCAGAACAGTAAATCATATGAAAACATATCCTTGAATAGTGTTGTGATTTGTAGACCATACAGTTATGAATGACTTTAAGTGGCCATAAACTCAATTTTATATCATAAAATGTAATGAGTACTTACTACCCAGCCCCCTGACATAATAATATGGTGCCAGGAGTCTGCTGGTGGTGTCCCGTGTTAGTTTGCATCTTAATTGTGTCTCTCAGGTGCCAGTGGTCCTTCCAGTTTGGATATCGCTAACATAGAATGGGAATATCAATTTTGTCTCTATGTGAACATTATTCAGCCAAGTGGTTTGACTACTTAACATAGGACAGCACCAGCGGACAACTTATACCATAATCACTACATTGGGCTGTAGTGGTTATGGAACATAGACTGCCCCATTAACCATGAAAAGCAGTGTAAAAAGAAATTTACACTTCTTTGATAATGATAGATTCCCATTCAGTATTTTAAAAATATAACTTTTCTCTCGATTTTAAGCATGTGCTAGTGTCAGGATCAGTGAGGAACCTAATCGTACAGAATATAACCCAGCAAATAAACTCTACATTTACCGGTCATGAGAGTGGCTGGACTAAAGGTAGAGGAGTCAGAGAGAATGCCAAAGTCGTGGATACTGATAAATGATGTGACAAGCCAAGGTCCAAGGACTACAGAGATCAGGAGAAACGATTAACGAGACAAATCAGATACCAGGAAAAGGATACATAAGGAACACGCTCTTGGGCTACTAGAACAACAACAGAGCAACATAAAGTGGGAGAGGTAAGTAGAAATATATTTGTCCATGTCATAAGTGAATTCATTATTATTTATGGATGGTAGAAATCTGAGGCGAAATCGCTGGCAATAAAACCCCACGGCGCACAATATTAAACCTATGATTACAAGACACTGCAGTTTGAAGCATGTCCACTGAGTTATCTCACTGCATGAATCCAAGCAGTACTCACCCAAAACACAGGAGACTATAGGGGTGTGGAAATTTAAAAATGTACTTGTCCAAGGGACTAAAGTGAAAAAGTACTGGAGGCAAAAAGCAAAAGTTTCCATGCTAAATGAAAGGCCCAGTCTGTCAGGTCAGACAGGAAGTGCTAACTGAGAGCAACTTACAGCTTCCTGTAAGACCAGATGGAGGATACAGAAGATCCTCTGCAGCAGTCAGTGCAGCCAAGTTACATGGAAGAAGGTATACAGGCCAAGAGGGCAAAGGGGCCCATCGCATAGGGAGATAGAGAGTGAGAGAGAAGGAAAAAGAGACACACAACGCACAGAGGGGGTGGGAACGGGTGAAAGAAACACACTAAAGGACTGGGGAAGTGTAAAAAGAGATATACAAAGGGAATGGGGGAAGAGACACAAAAGGAACTGGGAGTAGAAAGAGACACACAGACGTGCTGGGAAGGAAAGAGACACACAGAAGGTCTGGGGTGAAAGAGAGACACAGAGGGGCTGGGGAGAAGGAGATACACAGAGGGTCTAGGGGAAGTAAGAGACACACAAAGGGGCTGGGAGCAGAAAGAAACACACAGAGGTGCTGGGAAGGGAAGAGACACACAGAGGGGCTGGGAGAGAAAGAGACACACAGAGGAGCTTGGGGGACTATAAGAGACATACAAGGGGCGTTTAAGATACACAAAAGGTGAAATGGGGTGGCGTAAGACACAAAAGGGTATAAGATACACAAATGAATAATTCAAGAGGGGGGCTAAGACACACATAGGTTTCAATGCATTTTGGGAAGTGGAGGGGAGGGCAAAGCGCATTTTTACATGTGTAGTCAAAAACCCTTGCAACGGCCCTGGTTGTCCTATCTGCACTAGAAAAACACAGAAACCACATGAACCCACAGAGTAGCTGAGTGTTAAAAAGATGAAGACAACCATTGGCATCCCAGCCAGCTAAAAGTTCAATTTAACAATTTATGGAAAGAAGGCAACGAAAGGAGAGCACAAGTGGGTGGAGAAAGAACAAATGTGGGGGACAGGGAAGAGACAAAACTGGGACTGGGATATTGAGGAGATGCAAACAGGGAGATTGGAGCACAATGGAGAGGCATAACTGGGTACTGGCATATAGACATGAGACTCTACTGGTGGACTGCAATAAAGAACAGGGACTGGAGTTCCTTGACCATGTACAGTCATCTAAAAAGTACATCTTTCTCAAGAAACCTTCAAAAGATTAAATTGCACAGTATATCAACATTAAAAAATGTTGAGGTTAACTGTATAAAGAAATAAGCAAAAATATTTTTTTTATTAATTTTTATCAAGACCCAAACCCAAATCCCATATGTTCTAGCTTTGTGGCAGAAGATTATGGCATGCCTGCACATATGGAAATATAAATAGTTTTAAGTAATAAAGCTAATTGGGGAAATTCAACCTGCAATGGTATGTCACACTGTGAATTCCTCAGGAAATGTAATATTATGTGAACGCATCCACTACATTTAACAAGTTTGTGCGGTATGAAAAATAAAATTAAATACAGAAATGCACACCTCTTATTTAGTTCTATCCTAGACCAGAGCTTCTCTATCTTGGCTCCCTGTCAATCATTGCCATAAACTACTAATCCATTTCAGTTAACGGAAAGAGCACATAGCCAAAAAGAGAGAAACAGAAATATGAACAACGTCTTTGTTATTCCCCCTCCAAAAAACAATTTGTGCCTGTGCCAGCAATGAATAGATTATAATGTCATTTTCTAAATCTTTATTATACAATTAAAAAGAACAGAACAGCACAGAAAACATGTGATTTTCAGTTATAGGTAATTCTGTGTAAATTTCAGAGACATTACAGCTTCAGTTTAAAATATTAATGGAAATATTCCCCTATTCCCTGCAGAACCCCAGAGAAGAATCACTGTTCATTGCATGACTCTCCTAATGTTGTGTCTTTGCCATCTCTTGCATAAACCTATAAAAATATGGCTGATGGAGGCCGCATACCAGCCATTAAAAAATAAAATTTAAATCAAAACATAAGATGTCTGGCTCCATCGTGAACATATTTTTGTTTTTTTGTTATAATTTGGTTTAATACTTTTCTATCAAAAATAAAAAATCCATCTAAGAGAAGAAGAGAGAATAAAAAGAAAAATGTAGAAAAACAAAACAAATAATAACAGCAATAAACCTCCTGCTGGCCACAATTTGAAGAAAATAATTAAATACAGAATGAGAACCGCAAGAAAGAACCTTTGTTAAATACAATGAAATTTCTTAAATATTAATGCACGACATTCACATTACAAATTATTTGACAATTTTATTTTAGTGGAAAATTTAGATGACTGTGCTGTATTTTGTCATCTGTAGACAGGCTCAAGAAGTCTAAACATAGGAATACGTGTGATATCACTTTTGACCAATGACCACAGCTAAACATCTGTAATGAGGTATAAAGATGAAGGAACCTTCAGGGGTTAAATTGTTAATGAACAGAGTAGCAAAACATGTGAGGGTCGGAGAGAGAGCGATGACTTGAAGTCACTACGCCACGCGCGTGGTCGGGTGGAGCTGGAGCAGGTGCAGTGAACTGAAGCAGGAGACCAGGGGATGAACGCCGGTAATTTCCTTTACCTGTTCCCCAATGCTAAATGGATTATTATGAAAGCTGAGTCTGGTACGAGAGCGGAGTTTGGGTACACCTGCAGAATTACTCCCAGAATCTGAAGCTAAAGAAGCTAAAAAACCAAGGGGAATTACAGGGATATGCCTATCGATTGAAGCTGATCGAAGATTGTAGAGGGTTTTTTTGCCCTATGTGGAGAAATGGCGCCCTGAAGCAAAGACGGGAGTAGAAATAAGAAAAAAGAAAAAAGAGGAAAAAGATACTGGAAAATAAAACTAGTGACGCAGGAATAAATGGGGAGCGGAGTGAAAAGAGGAAAAGTGACCAGAAACTGCTAGCTGAAACCAGATAAGTGATATAAAATCTATTGGAATTCTCCCTTATATGTCTGAAATGATTTATTATGTTTTATTTTGTATATTCCGCTATAAACGGTGTAGGGGAGAAGGAAAAAACAAGAGAAAATAGACATTCAGATAACTAAGGAAATCAAGTTAGAAGACTTTAACTCCAATAACAAAATATAAGATATTTAACAGTGACACTCTAAGTTGTAGCAAAGAGATAAGCGCATTTTGAAGTTGCAAAAATAATACTTTTTATTTTTATTTTTTTTGGTTTTGTTTTTTTTATTTTTTTTTTATTGATAAATATCTTCCTATTATGTGTTTTAGTGAAGAGAAGGAAATATACGCATAAGTACAGAGAGAGTGTGTAAGAGGGATTTTGATTTAAAAAAAAACATATCCCCATTTAGCAGAAATCCCCATTGGATATCAGAAAAAATGCTCTTTGTACCTTTAAAAATTATACTTGGAAGTAATCCACCACACCTGATCTAATTGGTGACAAATCGCTTAATTATTCTCTCTTTTAAGAGATACACATCTATGAGGTAATTAAGGACGTCAAACAAAGTAAAGGACACACTAAAATTTATCTCTGGTAAATAAAAAAAAAATGTAATAAAAGAAATTAGTAAGAAATAGAAATTTGAAATAAATTCGCCAAAACGGCCGGAAAACAACCAACAGAAAATAAATCACAAACAAAAGAGGACGCTAAACCTGAAAAACGGTTATCCTTTTTTACTCCCCATACCACAAATACAAGTATGGAGAAGTCAATAATGAATGAATCTGAAGAAATAACAATATATGTGACAGATGAATCAGAGAAAGAGAAAATAAACAAAAGAACAACCTATGACACAAGAACATCTCATGAATGCACTTGATCTTCAGTTGGGCAAAATAAAAAAGGAAATTCATCTAAATATGCAAGATTTAAAAAAGGACATTGCGACATTAGGGAATAAAATCAAAGAAAATGAAGAAAAAATTGCAAGTCTGGAAGCACAAATTCTGGTATATAAAGAAATAGTTATACAAAATGAGAAGAAAATTGAAATGCTGGAACTAACATTTTGCAGATCTGGAATATTGCTCCAGATTAAATAATTTAAGATGAGGAGCAATACCTGAATCTATTACAAGTGAAAATCTGTAAAAAAAAATTGCAAGATTTTTTTTCTAAATTGGGAGTGACACAAGAAAGCCATGTGCATTTATGGGAGAGATGCCATAGAACGGGAAAGCCACCTGGTTCAGCAGATGATCCGCCTTGAGATGTTCTTTTATCTTTATCCTGGTTTGGGATGAAGTAGAACATATTAAAAAAAAAAAGAAGACAACTGTATCATCAGAACCACACCACAGAATTATAATTTTACTGGATTGATTATTTTTTTTAAAGTGTCAAGTATCGTTCATTTGCAACATTAACAGAAATACTTAGAAAAAAAGAACATTAGATATAAGTGGGGGAACCCAGTAAAGATAATTCTCATATATGATTTTAAATCATACTTATTCAACTGTAAATTTAAGAATATGGGCATTCGATAACAAAATGATAGATCCTATATAATGGACTGATGAATGTGTTTTTTTGTTTTTTTTTGTCTTGATCTTATTAAATTGTAAATATCATATACAAAAAGAGGTGGAAGAAAAGAAAGGAATGATAGATATTTATACACTGTAATGGGAATCGATATTTTTAGGAATATTTAGACACACAATAATTTGAGAATTTATAAGAATTAAATATGATTCACACTAAAGAATTGGCTGTATTTCACTGAATAAGACACTAAATAGAAATAGAAGTGAATGCTATATGAAATGTAGTTACACAAAAGTTATATATAGAAAACAAGGAAAGTGAGAAAAATTTAGATACAGGGAAAATAGGAAGGTGTGTTTTTTTTTTTGTTTTTTTTTCACAAAGTCATAATTGGAATTAATACAGTAATGAGAATTACATTTTACATAATTTCACTGAAAAAAGAAGGAATGTATTAGAATTAGTGAATAGATATTAGAAATGAATAACACATTTAGGTGGAAAAAAGGAAAGAATAAATCTATAAAAGAAATAGGAGAGAATAGGAACTCATTTAGAATTTAAATAAATATTAGTTAGAATTTCACTTTGTAATGGCACTCTAAGAATGAAAGTGGTAATTAAAAAGTAATTTGGTTTAGAAGGAAGAGATGGAGGGAACGAAGAAGAAAAGAAGAGGGGGAAGGAATTTAGTTGTTTCCCCCCCCACCCCTCCCCCTCTCTTGTTTTTTTAACAAAGGAATATTACTTTATAGGATCTTAGGATAATTTTGCTCTTCACACTTCTGTTTGTGTATTGTCTAATGATGTATTTATGTTTTTTTATGGCAGATTTGGGGCTTGTTGTGAGGGATAAGAAATGGTACTGTAAATACAATGGTTACATTTCTAATGTTGAATGTACGAGGTATGAATTCTCCTCAGAAAAGATCTATTTTGTTTTCTCATTTAAATAAAGAAAAGATAGATATTTGTGCACTCCATGAGACTCATTAGAAACTGGAGGACAAAATAAGAGCGAATTCTTTGAGGTACCCATTGCTGATGGCGGCTGCCTTGAAAGGGAAGAAAAAAAGTGGCGTTCCTAATATTATGGGCAAATGCAAATATTACAAGTTTCAAAATGAAATGTATTTCTTAAACTGTGAACTTTGTCTTTAAGAGATATTGCAAACTGACTAGGTGTCAGAAATGGAACATAGTGTTTTTCATACATGTTTATTAAAGCAATAACCTCTAGCCTACTTTCAGTGCATAATATGTTAACGCCAATTTGTCTTAGCTTAATACAAAACAAGTAATGCAATAACATCTTCAAGGCTATGCTACGGCATCAGACTTTAGGAAGCCATCTTGTCCCAAGTGAGGGAATTTCCCATGACGTATGCACTTATGTTTTAGTTATGGCCTTGTATCTTTGCCAAGTTAAGGGAGTTCCTAAAATGAACATCTAAGATATATATGTGTACCTTTTAAATGTTAAGGGACAGAGGAGAGATTTGGAGACAGAGACACTGTCGCTCCATATCATAAAGACTGAGAGATGTTGACATGTTCATGAGGGTATATTATTCTATTTTAATGATATTGCAAGCATATAGTTTAATCTTTTAAACTCTGCTATAAATTATTGTAATGGATTTTATATGTCTATATTTATATTTTTATATAATAAATATCTAAAAAGACAAAACTTTACTGCTTCCAAGACGATCCTAATTTTATATTGTATTCTCAATTATTTATATATTTTAAATAGAAGATCGTTACGGACTATATAAAATTGTGGCTAAGATATCTGTATGGTTAGCCATGCTAAGTTAGTGGAGAAAACTAATAAAACGTTATATTCTTTAAAAACCCTATTACAAGGGGAATAAAGCCGATAGAATTTTATCCAATAAACTAAAAAAAAAGCAAAAAGAAAAAAACTCTCTCTAAAATTGTACATTAGGGTAAAACACATCTAGCACAAAACAAAATAGGTAAAACTTTTTGTAAATATTATGAGTCACTTTATAATTTAAAACAAGGGACAACAGGAAATTAAATTGAGGAATATTTTAACAAAATGGATTTACAAATCCATCTAGCGAGATATTGGAGCAACTAAATAGACTTTTTATGGAAGAAGAGGTATCCCAAACTATAAGAAAACAGAAATCTGGAAAGCCCCAGGACCAGACGGTTTTGATGTTTTTTTTCTAAAAACTATTTACAAAAGAACTGGCCCCATATCTGGTAGATGCTTTCAATGATTTCGCTGATAAAGGAACCATACCAGAAGAAATGCTGCACGGAAATATAGAACCTATTCTTAAGCCAGGTAAAAATCCAGAATAAATCACCAGCTACCGACCAATCTCTCTTCTAAATTCAGATGCAAAAATATATGCAGCCATAATAGCAGAGATATTAAAACTAATATTAGATATGGTGAATCATAATAACCAAGTAGGATTTGTCCCTGGAAGATCTCCAACTGGACACATGAGATCACTCATAAATATATATATAATTGATCACAATTAAATGGTGTGCCCCAGCTGACTTTGTCATTGGATGATGAAAAGGCATTCGACAGGGTCGGCTGGGGATATATGGCGGAATTGTTGAAAGCATATGGATTAAAGGGAAGAATATTTCAAGCAATAATGGCATTATACACTAAACTGAGAGGTTGAGTAATAGGATCTGGTATCGTATTACCATGGTTTTACTTAACGAATGGAACACGACATGGGTGTCCTTTATCACCCTTGTTGTACGTCCTTACATTAGAACCTTTAGCCAGGAAAATTAGAACCAAACCTAAAATTCAAGGATTCAATAAAATGAATACACAGATAATTAAATTATATGCCAATGACATCCTACTGACTGTTGAAGATCCTTGTAAATCAATAGATGGAATTATGGATTTTATAAAAAAATATTCTTTATTATCAAGCTATAAATTAAACAAAATCTATAGTGATCCCCTTAAATATGTCTTGAACTCAAATTAATTATCTGAAAGATAAATATAATTTTAAAAACAATCAATTTATATATTTGGGTATCAAGATATCAAGTAAACCTAGAGAATAGATGGAAATCAATTTACTCCCTCTAATAAATGATATGAATAGATCATTTAAAGAAAGGAGAATGTTAGAAATTTCCTGGTGGGGGAAAATACACACTGTGTAAGTTTATGTATATATTTAGAATGGTTCCTCTAAAAATTCGAACTCCATGGCTAAATATGATCCAGACCGCATTTTCTAGATTTATATGGTAAGAAACCCAGATTAAATTTACAACTACTTGCTAAAAAAAAAACCTAGGAGGACTGGGAATACCAATTATTCAAGAATATGCAGACGTGATTTTATTAGCACATGCGGTGATATCACAAATAAATAGAGCTTCATCTGAAAGTTGGTATCTAATAGAGATGAAAGATTTTAAACCTCAAGACTTGTTGACTCAATTATGGAAATCACAGCATTTTTGAAATCTTTAAACATAATAGAACGGAACATTGCTTTAAACCATATTCTGGCAAATTGGTATACATTTAAAAAAAAGCTTAGATAAAAGACAAAGTTGTATCTTGTCTACCTTTAAAAATTATAGGTGGCTTAATAAAAAAATATAGACTTTCAACAATGGATAAATAAAGGAATCTTATAAATTCATCATTTAGTAGTGAGAAATAAAATAAAATCCTTTGCTGCACACCAAACAGAATTTAACCTTGGTGATCAAGAAATATTTAAATATCTCAGAATTAAAGGTTTTCTAAATGATAAATTGTCTATTAATGATAATTCTCAAATAGTTGAACAAAATTATTATAAACATTTAATAACAAAATGTCTTAAAATCATTAACATTTTAAAAAAAGATGTCCTAATTACTGCTATAATAAGATGGGAGGAGGATTTAAGATCCAAATTAATGAAGAAGAATGGAATAAGGCATTAAATCTCTATGTTATAGATCGATACACTGTCTGAACCTTAATGAAACACAGCATAAATTGGTAAATCGTTGGTATAGAGTCCCCACAATTATTAATAGAATATACCCAAATGCTCTACATAATTGCTGGAGATGTGGGGATCAATATGCTGATTATATGCATGTATGGTGGTCATGTACAAAGATTCAGACATTGTGGTTTGCCATCTCTCAGAGACTAATTAAAAACCTTGGATTTTATTGGAATTTAACACCTGTTCAAGCATTATTACATTTACATTTTCCGAAACAAAATAATCAGGAAAAAAAATGATTACATATTTTAACTGCTGTAAAACTTTTAATTGCAAGAAATTGGAAATCCCCCAAAAATTCCAGCTTAGCAAGAAATTAAAAATCAAACAATTCTACAATTAGAAATGGAGAAAGGAATATCTTACCAAATAAATTGGAACAAAAAAAGATCAAGAGTTATGGAGGTGTTGATTCAATATTTTACAAAAAGATGAATTCTGAGACAAAAGTTTTAGAAGGCTCTAAAAGAAAATTTATTAGAAGGAGGAAATGTATGAAGATTAGGACACATATAAAAACCCCGTTCAATAAAAGAAAAAGAATATAGAGGGGTAAAGGAAATGAATAGGAAACAGGGAAAGGGATATTTAGCATTAATATGCTGTTTTTCCCCTAGCACCTTGCTTATTACCTTAAGATCAATAAATCATAGCAAGACTCAATATCTGCTATTGTATTTATGTGTGTGTATATATATATATATATATATATATATATATATATATTATATTTATTTATTTCTGTTGTTGTTTCTTTTGTATTGTATGTCGATATATGTTTTTAATTGTCTAGTGAAATATGATAATATTGAAAATGTCCCTATTCATATATGAGATATAGTGCAATTTTTTTATATAAAGATTATGTACTGGATTAATTTTTGATAAATAAAAAGTAAAAAAAAAAAATTTGTTAAAGAACATTTTAGCCATAAATCTTTCTGTCCAGCTCTGTCCCCACTCCACTTTCGCTTGAGTGTGAAATTTGAAACACGGTTTTCAGAAGCTTCTCGGCCACAAAACATCTTAGAGCCCTCAGGCAATGCTAGGAGCATCCTTCAACGGAGGTACCCAGTCGGGGTGCCACGTGATCCGTTACAGGACACAACAATGCCTACATATAAGACCCGTCCCTCCCGACAATATGTGTCTCTTCTTAAGTTGTTAATTTACCATGTTCAATTATTGTTAAGTATGCAATGGCGTAATGTGAAACGTGCCTCACGACTGCCTAACTCTACGTCTAAATAACCATACCACATACGCTATGAAAGTCTTGTAGCTCACTCTCATAAAAAGAGGCTAGACCGCACATGTATGATAATATGTCCGATATTACTCTGTCACCATTGTATATATCTCATGTACCGTGCATATCTAAGATCCTACTGTTAATTCATATGCCTCGAAAATAAAAAGATTTTTAATATTATGTTCAGGTATCCTTACATTTAATAAAACTGTATTTATGTATGTGAATAAACTTAAATGTAGAAATCAATACCTCTTTATTCTGTAAACAGGTGCCCTGTCAATCATCGTCTTTCGCACCTGGCAGTCAACACAGAGAAAGCATACAGAGAAAAGGAGAAATAAAAGCATTTTCAATCTCACATCATCTGAACTCGATGACCTCTGTGTACCAACACTCATATTTACATTATCTCCCCCTCGTCTTACATTAGGTTAATCCGTGTTCGCAGTGGCATACCACTCTGAATATCGACAACAGTGCAGTGGCCCGTAGCGGGTTGACCCCACCAACTCTCCTTATAAGAGGCATTAACTACAGGTGCACCGCTCGAATGGATTCACTGCCTCAGATATTTACCAGCAAGTAACACCTGCTAAGACTTAAAGGGATCCTATAGTGCCAGGAAAACAAACCAGTTTTCCTGGCACTATAGGCTCTTGGAGTGCCCCCCTCCCTCAACACTGCATGGGTTAAAACCCCTTCAGCCACTTACCTTAATCCAGCACTGGGCTCCCTCGGCACTGGTGACCTCTCCTCCATCGACGTTAGCTCCCAAGTGGAGCTGAATGTGCATGCGCGGCCAGAGGCGCACGCGCATTCAAACCTGCCCATAGGAAAGCATTACTCAATGCTTTCCTATGGGGATCTTATTTGACGCTGGACTCCGTGAGGACGTCCAGCATCAAATAAGTGCAATTTTCTTAGTGTAAATCGCGGAAGCGACCTCAAGTGGCTGTCAGGGAGATGGCCACTAGAGGCTGGATTAAGCCTACTGTGCAAGAAACTGCTATGTTTTCAGCTTCACGGATAAAACTTGGCGCAGGGACGGTGCAAGGATTTTTGCCGCCCTAGGCAAAAAAAAATTTTCCGCCCCCCCCATGTCCTGCCCACCATGTGACATCACAATGCCCCGCCCATATGCTCTGCCATATGGGCCAACGCCAGTCTTCACAAAGTGTCTTTTATCTGAAAAGACAGTGTGTTTACATTAAAAAGTCTACAGGCACAGACTATAGACACCAGAACCACTACATTATGCTGTAGTGCTTCTGGTGACTATAGTATCCATTTAATGTGAGGTAAATTAGAGATTAGTGCCACTAATAATATATTAGATTGCCTACTTACCACCAGATGAGGACAAGAGGCTGATGATGGGCTCTGTCTGGCTCCACAGGTCTGGTGTAGAAGAGGCTCTCTGGAGACTGTTTGTTTTTAACAGTGCTCACAACAATTAACGAACAGGAAGCAGCTCCATTTTTTAGGGCCCCTTACACAGCTCAAGGTCTGGGCCCCCAGGGCTTGACTGTGAGAATGCCTACAATGCCCACCCATAAATCCACCTACATGGCCCACCCGTGAGTTCTCTCACAGGAAGTGGAGTGTATGTGTGTAGGGGATGTTTTATGTGTTATTGTAGAGGATGCAACGTGTGTGTGTTCTTATAGAATGTAGTGTATAGGGATACCAATTTCTGTAAGGGATGTAGTGTGTTTATAGGGGATGCAGTATGTGTTTGCATGTAAGGAATGCATTGTATGTTTCTGGGTGTGTGTGTGTGTAAGGGGTGCAAGGTGTGTTTCTGTGTATTTAATTGAATGCAGTGTGTCTGTAAGGGGTGCATTGATTGTGTAAGAGATGCATTTTGTTTCTGTGTGTAAGAGAATGAGTTTGTGTGAACGTAAGGGATGCATTGTGTGTTTTGGGTGTGTCTGTGTGTGAGTAGGAATGCATTGTATGTTTCTGTGTGTGTGTGGGGGGATGCAATGTGTATGTGTGTAGTGTAAAAGAGAGGGTTTGTGGGGTAGGATAGGGACTGAGAGGGGAGCAGCTCTTTATTTTTTTTATTTTTTGCATAGTGCTCACCCTCCTGTCAATTATTGATTTCCCCTTCCCTCCTGTCCCTTAGTGCTCTCCCTTGGCCCCCTGTAGTCCCCCCTTGGTGGTCTTCTCACTCCCCCCTCTCCCCCTTAGTGGTCCTCCATCCCTCCCCTTAGTGGTCCTCCCTCTCCCAAACCCCTTAGTAGACATTCCCCTCCTCCCCCCACCCCCTTATTGGCAATCTACCCCCCTCAGTGGTCATTATCCTCTTTCTCCCCTTCCCCTTAGTGGTCCTTACCCTCCTCCCCTCAGGGTCCTCCCTACTTACCCCCCTTTGGTGGTCCTTTCCCTCCTTAGTGGTCCTCCCTCTCCCAAACCCCGTAGTGGACCTCCCCCCTCCTCCCTCAGTGGTCCTTACTCCCCACCCCCCCTCCCCCTGTGGTCCTTCACTTCCCCCAGGGGTCCTTACTCCCCTCCTCTCCCAGTGGTTCTTGCCTGCACGCCCCACTCCCCAGTGGATTCTTTGCTCACCTCACTGTCGCCCCTCCTGGTGGTCACTTTTACTCCCCTGGTGGTCCATACCTCTCCCCTCCCCCCTCCCAGGTGGTCCTTACCTCCCCTCCCCTGTGGTCGCGCACCACCTCCCCTCCTCTTGTGGTCCACCCCTGGTGGTCTTCACCCCTCCTGGTGATCCTTGCGCCCCCCACTCCCCTTGTGGTCCATACCTCCCTTCCCTGGTGGTCACTTGCTCCCCCTCCCTTGTGGTCCATACCCCTTCCTGGTGGTCAGCACCACCCCTCCCCCTTTGGTCCTTGCCTACCCCCCTCCCCCTGTGGTCCTTACCTACCCCCCTCCCCTGGTGGTCCTTGCCCTCCTCTTCCCTCCCATGTATGTAGCGTGGCCGGGCGGCGCGGAACGCGGGACAGGAACCTCTGTTTCCTGTACCCGGCCGCCGGTGGACTGCAGGGAAGTGCTCACTCAGTGAGCACTTCCTGTCAGTCCGCCGGCGGCCGGGTACAGGAAACAGAGGTTCCTGTCCCGCGTTCCACGCCGCCTGGCCACGCTACATTGAGAGACAGGCGGGAGGGATCGCTCTGCGCTGCCCTCCTGACGGTTACTCAAATCCAGCAGCCCTTCACAGCAGTGCTGCGCCGCCTGAGGCTTGTAAAAGCGATCAGGCAGCGCAGCCTAGGTCGCCTTACAGGTAGCGCCAGCCCTGACTTGGCAGGACCTGGCACCCAGACCACTTCATTGAGCTCAAAAGGGCCATAGTGGTCCTTTAATATTGATCATATATAAGGCACACAAGCTCCCGATACCTGAAGCTGGTCGTACTCACATTGTTACAATAAATTCCACCACAACTCCATAACACTTGGGTTGCTCACTGTTTATTGCCTTTACTGGTACTCGCATTGCAATCCTGCTGCCAAAACCTGTATGAACCCACTGACTTGTCACCAACTGTGTGCACACTGTTAAACATGGAATATTTTATGCTGTATTGGTTCTAATCTGTATGTTACAAACACAAATATCTACCAAATAAAGAATTTAAAAAAATAAATTAAAGCATGTTTCTAAATCACCTCCTTATTTTCAATGTTTGATCTGGCTTTGTTTTTGTGTGAACTGGATTATGATATAATTCTCTAAATCTTTAATATAAATTAAAAGGAAAATGGAGAATCTCATGAAAACAATGTTAACAATTTATGCATGATTTTCAATATTTTATTAAATGGTGTCAATTGTGACCGTTCTCCTATTAAAGAGTTGTCTGAAGCTTTTTTTCCCCTAAATATTATGCTCCCAGACTACATCTTAGTTAAAAATAGGTTTTGTGTGTTTATTAAGGCAATTTGTGTAGCAATTACACTCTTAATTTAAAACAGATGTCAATGTTTCAAATATACATCCAGTCTTCCATTTGGAAACTCAACTTTAGCCTTGCTCAACAAAGCAATATTGTTGGGATTTGTTTATGTGTTTTGAACATGTGGTATAAAAGTAGAGCTCGGAGAAAAATAAAACAAAAAAGCTCTTAATAGGTGTTTAAAGATGTGCAATAAAAAGTGGCCTTTTTGCATTCTTTTAGTTATTATTGCTAAACTTTCCTAAGAACAAAATAACAGGTTTGCAGGACAAAACCTCATCTCATTCCAAAAGTATAGGTAATAAAAGGAGTTGGTTTCCACTTTTCTGAAGAGGTTTTGTTCTAGACTTTTAAAGATTTCTTTCGGAATTTGCTTTTATCATCAGAAGTTTTATAGAGGCTGGGCAGGAATGTTGCACGCACAAGTCTGCTTTGCAGTGTGTTACCTTTTACTCCAAAGATTTTTAGTGAAGATGAGTAAAGTTCTACGTGCATTACTAATTACGTTTCGCCATACTAATTTCCACCCAATTTTTTGCAACGGCTTTGTGTTCAAGAAAATTGTCATGTTGACACGATGGTGTAAGCACAGATTGATCTAGATTCTAGAAGAGGAATAGGCAACCTTCAGCACTCAAGATGTCGTGGACTTCATCTTCCTTGATGCATTGCCAACATTATGGCTTTAACAGCATCATGGAAGATGTAGTCCACAGCATCTGGAGTGCCGAAGGCCCTTTTCTTGAACTCAATTGCTATGGAAAATAGCCCCAAGCTATTCGACCACCAAATGTTACATTTAGATTTATGCTGTTCTGTCACAGAAATCCATTTCACAAGGTCACAAAAAAACAGTTATTATGCTGATATTATTTCAGCAGAACCAGGGCCGGACTGGCCCACCGGGATACCGGGAAATTTCCCGGTGGGCCGTCGGCACCTGGGGCCGGGCAGACACCTGGGTCTGCTGTCGGCCGCTGGCAGGGGCGGGCTGGGCCGGGGGGCAGGGAGGCAATTGCCCCCCAGGGTCGCTCCTTGATTGGTGCCTGAGCCGCCTGTTACAGCCCCAGGCTGCCGTAGCAGCTGTTCGCAAGCCAGGAGCGGATAGGAAGGCACACCCAGTGCGTACTCCTGTCATCTGTCCGGTTACAGTGGGAAACAGAAGCCCTGTTCACAAGAGTTTCTGTTTTGGGACCGGGCCGGGATCGACAGGGAAGTGCACACCCAGTGCACCTCCTATCACTCCGTCGGCCACCGCTGACCGGAGTGCAGCCCCGGCCACGCACGGGGTAAGAAGAGAGGGAAGCAGGGAGGGAATGAAGAGGGAGGGGGAATAAAAGAGGGGAACAAGAAGAGGGAAAGAAATAAAAAAAAGAGGGGGAATAAGAAGAGGGGAGGGAGGGAACAAGAAGAGAGGAGGAGGAAACAAGAAGAGGAGGGGAATAAAAAAAGAGGGGAGGAAGGGAAATAAGAAGAGAGGAGGGGAATAAGAAGAGGAGGGGGGAATAAGAAGAGGAGGGAGGGGAACAAGAAGAGGAGGGGGAATAAGAAGAGGAGGGGAGCAGGGGCTGAGGGGAAGATGTAAGAAAAGAGGGCAAGAAGAAGAGCAAGTGAGGCGAAAAGATGGGGAGTAAGAAGCTGAAGAAGAGGAGGGGAGCAAGAAAAGAGGGGAGTAAGAAAAGGAGGGGGGAGTAAGCAGGAGGAGGATAAGAAAAGAGGGTTAGAAGAAGAAGGGGTAAGTAAGAAAAAGAGTGGGGAGTAAGAAGAAGAAGAGGGGGGTAAGAAGAAGAAGGAGGAGTAAGAAGAAGGGGGAGGAAGAAGAAGAAGGGGGAGGAAGAAGAAGGGGGGTAAGAAGAAGTAGGAGGGTTAAGAAGAAGAAGGGGGGAGTAAGAAGAAGAAGGGGGGTAAGAAGAACAGGTGGGGGAGTAAGACGACCAAGGAGGAAGTAAGTAAGACGCAGCTCCCCCAGCGGCCACCAGGACAAGTCCGCCAGCGGCCGCCAAAAGACCTCCCCAGCGGCCGACAGGACATGTCCCCCAGATGCCCCCAGAAGACCTCCCCAGTGGTAAAAGTCCCCCAGCGGCCCCCAGAAGACCTCCCCCTGGCAGGTATAAGTAATGTGTCTGTCTGTGTCATGGTGTCTGTCTGTATGGTGTGTGTATGTGTGTCTGTCTGTCTGTGTCATGGTGTCTGTCTGTCTGTGTCATGGTGCCTGTCTGTCTGTATGGTGTGTGTATGTGTGTCTGTCTGTCTGTGTCATGGTGTCTGTCTGTCTGTGTCATGGTGTCTGTCTGTATGGTGTGTGTGTATGTGTCTGTCTGTCTGTGTCATGGTGTCTGTCTATCTGTATGGTGTGTGTGTGTCTGTCTGTGTCATGGTGTCTGTCTGTCTGTATGGTGTGTGTGTGTCTGTCTGTCTGTGTCATGGTGTCTATCTGTATGTATGGTGTGTGTGTGTCTGTCTGTGTCATGGTGTCTGTCTGTCTGTATGGTGTGTGTGTGTCTGTCTGTGTCATGGTGTCTGTCTGTATGGTGTGTGTGTGTGTGTCTGTCTGTCCGTCATGGGGTGTATGTGTGTGTCTGTCTGTCCGTCATGGGGTGTGTGCGTTTGTGTGTCTGTCTGTCCATCATGGGGTGTGTGTGTGTCTGTCTGTCATTCATGGTGTGTGTGTGTGTGTGTCTGTCCGTCATGGTGTGTGTGTGTCTATCTGTCCGTCATGGTGTGTGTCTGTTTGTGTCATGGTCTGTCATGGTGTGTGTGTGTGTCTGTCATGGGGTGTGTATCTGTCATGGTATATGTGTGTTTCTGTGTCTGTCATGGTGTAAATGTGTGTTTAAAAATAGTGTTTTTGCTCACTTTTTTTTCCCCCACGCAGCGTGCTGGTCTCCCTCGACTGTCCCTGCCTCTATAGCTGAGATCATCAAGCTTGATGATCTCAGCCAATCCAATGCTTTGCCATAGGATTGGCTGCAAAACGCCACTCCAATTAGCATCTCCTCATAAAGATGCATTGAATCAATGTATCTCTATGGGGAACGTTCAGCACCTACAGAGTGTGGAGGCCCTGAATGTAGGTGCACTAACACAGGAAGCACCTCTAGTGACCGTCTGAGTGACTGTCACTAGCAGTGTCACTTTGAAGCAATGTAAACACTGCATTTTGTCTGAAAAGTCAGTGTTTACGTTGAAAAGCCTGTAGGGACATGCTATAGACACCACATTAAGCTGTGTGTGTGCGTCTGCTAGTGAGTGAGCTTGCTTGCATGCGTGTGCCTGCTAGTGAGTGAGCTTGTGTTTTTATGTCAATGAGCTGATGTATATCAGTAAGATTGTTTGTCTATGAGGCTGTGTATCAATGAGCTTGTGTGTGTCACTGAAATGTCAGTGAAATTGCCTGTGTCTGCATGTGCGTATGCTTACTGTATAATTAAACGTTTTACCCTGAAAGGACCAATATTTTATATTAGAAAAAGCATATATATATATATATATATATATATTACTCAATCATCTGTCCTGGCAAGACATAGCCTTACATATTACACGCGACAATATATGGCGCAGTGACTTATGGGGCTGGCACAATTTTTTTTTTTCCAGGGCTGCTTTGTATCCCCAGTCCGGCCCTGAGCAGAACTCGGAAGTGGTAACTGATTTCTATTCACCATGCTCACATGTCGTTCGAGTACCAGGGTGCTCTAGCAAGGCTGAAATTTGGCTTACATATTGGAAATGAAGCACTTTGTTAAAATATACTTTCAACCATGTTGCAAGTTCCTGAACTATTACAGATGTTTGTCCAGAACAGGTAATCTTTGAACATTCCAGATGTGTTGGACTATGTCTCTCCTGATGCCTTGCCAGCATTATGGCTGTAACAGCATTATGGTATATGTAGTCCACAACATATGGAGTGCCAAATGTTACCTACCCCTGGTCCAGTCAGATTTCATTATAAGTTTATTAACCTCTTAATAGAAAATAATATATTAGAATGCTCATGATAAATGCCTTTCCTAACCGTCATTAACGGGTTCAATAAAGTCACCTTCAATGGTCTGTAAAATGTGTAAAATGCCATAAAACTTTCTATGATGTTACTTATTTTTGTATAACATTTATTAAACAACAAAATAGAAACATAGAAACATAGAATGTGACGGCAGATAAGAACCATTCGGCCCATCTGGTCTGCCCAATTTCCTAAATACTTTCATTAGTCCCTGGCCTTATCTTATAGCTTAGATAGCCTTATGTCTATCCCATGCATGCTTAAACGCCTTCACTGTGTTAACCTCTACCACTTCAGCTGGAAGGCTATTCCATGCATCCACTACCCTCTCAGTAAAGTAATTCTTCCTGATATTATTTTTAAACCATTACCCCTCTAATTTAAGACTTAAGATTTAAGATGCAAGATTTAACATGTCCTCTTGTTGTGGTAGTTTTCCTTCTTTTAAATATAGTCTCCTTTACTGTGTTGATTCCCTTTATGTATTTAAATGTTTCTATCATATCCCCCGTCTTGTCTTTCCTCCAAGCTATACATGTTAAGATCCTTTAACCTTTCCTTGTAAGTTTTATCCCGCAATCCATGAACCAGTTTAGTAGCCCTTCTCTGAACCCTCTCTAAAGTATCAATATCCTTCTGGAGATATGGTCTCCAGTACTGCATACAATACTTCAAATGAGGTCTCACCAGTTCTGTACAATGGCATGAGCACTTCCCTCTTTCTACTGCTAATACCTCTCCCTATACAACCAAGCATTCTGATAGCATTTTCTGCTGCTCTATTACATTGTATGCCTACCTTTAAAGGACCACTATAGGCACCCAGACCACTTCAGCTTAATGAAGTAGTCTGGGTGCCAGGTCCATCTAGGGTTAACCCTGCAGCTGTAAACATAGCAGTTTCAGAGAAACTGCTATGTTTACATTAGGGTTAATCCAGCCTCTAGTGGCTGTTTTAAGGACAGCCGCTAGGGGCGCTTCCGCGCGTCTCACTGTGTTTTTCACAGTGAGAAGATGCCAGCGTCCATAGGAAAGCATTGAGAATGCTTTCCCGTGAGACTGGCTGAATGCGCGCGTGGCTCTTGCTGCGCATGTGCATCCAGCCAATGACGTCAGAAGGAGGAGGAGAGTCCCCAGCGCCGAGGTAGGAATTTAACCCCTTCCTCACCCTAGAGCATGGCGGGAGGGGGACCCAGAGGGGGAGGAGGACCCAATGACCCTATAGAGCCAGGAAAACTAGTTTGTTTTCCTGGCACTATAGTGGTCCTTTAACCCCTTAAGGACACATGACATGTCATGATTCCCTTTTATTCCAGACGTTTGGTCTTTAAAGGGTTAAGTCATCAGAAATAATAACTCCTAAATCACTTTCCTCAGATTTTGAGGTTAGGACTCTATCAAATATTCTGTACTCTGCCCCTGGGTTTTTAAGTCCAAGATGCATTATAAATTAATACAAGTTACAATATTCAACACAAAACGTACAGAATTAAAGGAAACTAGACTAATAATATGCAAAGACATCTGTGCGATATTTTGATCTTAAATGTAAGTACATCAATAACAGCATTAACAGCAGAACAATATATGAAAGTGAAATCACAGTCCAAGGAGAGAGAAGACAATAGAGAGTTCTAGTGATATATCACCAAGGTACAGTAGTGCAATGGATGCATAAGAGGCAGTATAGGGTGTTTCCAAGAAGAACCATATACATGTAACAAGGTTCAATTCTAAGGAAGATTCTTTTTTTTCTCTCTTGGAATGTTTGGTCAAAGGTATAATGTGTCCATCTTTTAAAGATCTGATATATATTGTGTCTAATCAGTCCAATCAAATGTAGAGGTTTCTCTATTAATAATGGTAAGGAAGGGGTTAGCTGGATGTATCAAATGTTAAGGTTTGTGTTATGATTCTCAGTATTTTTTTGATTAAATTAAAAGTATGATGGCAAGATACTTAAAAAAAATATATATTTTCACCTGTGGATGGCAGGTCTGGCCTTCAAGATTACACTGAAAATTTAGCTAGGTGCAGAAAAATGTGTTTCTTACACATGAATCAGAGGTTAATGTACCCAGAAGGAATAGTTGGTGAAGAGAGAAAAATGCTTGATGTTAAGATTTACTGGACTGCTTATTATTATTATTTAGTCTATTCTACTCCCAATCTATTGCCTCTAATCATTTCAGACAACCAGTCAGAACAGAGAACTACTCAAGGCTGCTAAGTTTGGGTGAAAAGACCAAGTCATGTCTAAAGTTAGCACATAACACCAATGCCATGATGTCATGTCAGGGTAACACAATTATTATCACGCATTGCTTACAATATCTGTTGATATTTTCATAAGGACATAATATAGATTGTCTCCATATCTTGTACGTATATAAGTGGATTATATCAGATGGAAGTCTGGAATCCAAAACTAGTTAAATATAATCGTGTTCTTACCCATCCAAAATTATAATTTGTCTGTGTTATTGTTTTAAAAAGTATTGGATCAGTAAACGTGATGAGTTCCAGATATTAGCTGTAAATGCCTTTATACGCTTTCGCCTCCGTTCTTTCTATTTTAAAATTTGCAATTCTCCAAAAAGCTTATTTGGACAAAACGAGAAGATGCTCCCCGAGAACAGCTGAGACAGTTTGAGTCCCAGTATCTCAAGTTAGACATGCTAAGTTATTTTAAGGTTACTTGTAAAAAGTATTGTATAAACAGAGTGATAAGTGCAATGTTATGTACATATTTGGTCAGATTAGTTTGGTGTTACAAGGACATATTTTTGTTTTTTCTTGCCAGTCAGTAAAACATTTTCATGTGAAGCTGCATTCTGTAGTAAAATCTTATAAATATCCAATATTCACCTATTGTATTTCTCTACTTTCAGTCATCTGTGTCACTAAAAAATGATCTTAAACATTTTGCCGATCGTCTGCATTTAGAATAATTTGTTGGAGCAGGTCCACACACGTGTGTTACAATACATGTCTTGTGTGTTGTATCCCAGGATTGAGGGATCAAATAAACACATTTATCTTTGGTATTGCCACGTTAGCAGACTGAGAATAATGAGAAATTGATAGGAATATAGCATCTGCATATATAGAGCAATGTCATAAAGAGCTAATAAAGAATCATTGTATATAAAGATTCACTTTAAACAAACCAAACTTAAAACAAATGAAATGTCAAACATCTTTATAGCTGCACTTTAATAGGGCTGCACTCAAAAAAGGTCAACATCTTAACTGCTCTGTTTATTAATTGGTGACTCTACTTATAAATAAAAACAAACAGTGTTTTTTTAGAAAACAGTTTTTGGTCAGAGTAACTCTCCTTGTTGGGGTCCCCCCCAAAAATTAAATAAAAAATATACTTAAAACTTACCCCTGTTCCAGCAACATGGCCAAGTTATCCTTTCAGCCTGGGCCGGGCCGAGACATTATGCTGCTCCCTCCCTCCCCACCCCCCCCCCCATCATCATCATCAAGCCTTTCCACCATTGGCTTTTTGTAAAGATTAAGAGAATATTGCACACATCAATTGTCCGGGGAATATTTCCAGCAGGGGGCTCCAAACAGGGAGGACCAATGTTCCATCCAGAATATAATAGTGAAAAAATGGTCTGCGCACACCAGGAGGTTTTTTGATAGGAAATCTTTATTTGGTCTAAGAAGACTTGACAAAGGCTCAGGGGAGCCGAAACATTTTATTTGACACTCCAAATACAGAGCTGCCTATCAAAGAAACCTCCAGGTGTGCCCAGACCACTTTTTCAGCACTATATTCCACTGTTGGTTGTCGGGCACCAGCATGCTGTGTTTGCTGCACAGAATTCCCTGCTAACTAATGATGCCCCTATAATGCTGTCAGAGGTGGAGTTACATCTCTGGCAGTAGATGGGTTAATTTCCATGTGTGGAGCATATCATAGTAAAACACTAGACTACAAGCCCCATGACTACTTCAAATCACTGAAGTAGTCATGGTGCTTGGAGTAACCCTTCAAGGTACTGAGGGGTTCAGCTGACAACCCATTAACCTTGGAGACATGAGAGATTGTCAGGATAGTGAATGGCTCTAGCGCGCAAGGCTAACAGAGGCAAAGAACAGAAATGATAGCAGCATATTACCAGTCCAAACACATTTAATGTGGTGACAAGATAGGCAGAATAGTTTCGAATGAAGGGAGTAACAGAACAAATGAAGGCAAACAGAGATTATCAGGCAGATAAGAAAACAGGCCAAAGACAGCAGAGGACAGAATGACCAAGGATTAGCCAGGTCAGAAGCCGGTTCAACTACAATGACCAGCCACAACATTAAAATCTCCTGCCTAGGGGACGGGGCCTGACCGCCGAGCTGCATGGCCTCATGAAACAAGCGCTCCGTGCTAGACTCCCTAAAAAGAAATCCCGACACTTCTCACAGCCTCAAACACCACTAAACTACGAGGGAGAGCCGGCATTACCCTAGCACCCCTACTGGGAGGCTTTTGAGGACGGACCAGCTACTCCTGGTGGTGAAACCGCAGCTTCCAGTCAGAGGCGAGCACGGGAGAAACGGGAGACTCTCCCGGCTGCCTATCCTGCTGGCAAAAGCTGACGAAGTGGGAAACCCGTTCCCCCTCCAGCCAGTGGGGATCACCCCGGCAAGTAACAGCAATGTTTGGACTCTCACATTTGTCAGCCCCAGCTGCAAAAACACGGTCGTGCTACCGAGACCAAGATGGTGGCTGCTGACCTTACTGCTGAGGCAAGCGGGCTGCACACAACACTCAAATAGTGCCTGGATGGCCTGTTCAACAGATTTTGGCAGAAGCTGCTAAGCAGAACAAATTAAACGCTGCAGGAAAAAGCAGAGAATGGTAAAGCAGAGGAACTCACCTCCCGACCAGCAACTCCTCGTGGCAGGCAACAGACGGAAACCGCTGACACCGCTCAAGAGCAAGAGGCCGTCGAGGAAGAAGCTACGTCTTATTCAGTCCAAAGCCCGCAGCTGCCTTCCTGGGCCAAGGGCCCGGAGGGGAAAACCCGGATGCCTACCCAACCTACTCGGACGGTGCGACCACACACCACAACACCCCGAGATATCACTTGCGGTGCAGTGTGTGGCCGGAGCAAAAAAAGAAATCTCCTGCCCAATATTGTGTAGGTTTCTCTTGTGCTGACAAAACAGCTCTGATGTGTATAGGCATGGACTCCACAAGACCTCTGATCATGTCCTATGGTATGTGGCACCGTGAAATTAGTAGCAGATTCTTTAAATCCTACAAGTTGCGAGGTAGAGACTCCATGTATTGGATTTGTTATTCTAGCACATCTCATAAATTCTCAATAAGATTGAGATCTAGGAAATTTGGAGGCCAAAGCAACACCTTAAACTCTTTGTCATTTTACTCAAACCCTCCCTGAACAATGATAGCAGTGTGGCAGGGTGCATTATCTGGTTGAAAGAAGCCACTATCAAGGAACTCCATTGTCATGAAGGGCTGTAAGTGGTCTGTAACAAACTCCAGATAGTCATTCATGCACATGAATTTCAGGACCCAAGCAGAATGAAATGCTAATATAGATAGTCTGTATCAATAGTGTTACCTCAAACAACAGTAGTGTGGAAACAGAGCTATCTAAGGCCCTAATGGCTAAAACGTTAAGTACTCTGGTATCCTGGCTCCAGTCCCACACTACTGTTGTTTGAAGTAACACTATTGATACAGACTATCTATATTAACATTTCATTTGCAACTTTTGATGTTAATTTTTGTTTGCTGTTCTATACATATATATATATATATATATATATATATATATATATATCTACATTATATTTGTTTTCAGATTGAATGAATTCTGCATAAGGATATTGCTTATTTTTTTGCATTTGATCATATTTAAAAAAATTTTTGTATACAGTTGTGCTCAAAAGTTTGCATACCCTTGGAGAATTGGCAATATATATATATACAGTCAGGTCCATAAATATTTGGACATCGACACAATTCTAATCTTTTTGGCTCTATACACAACCACAATGGATTTGAATTGAAATGAACAAAATGTGATTTAACTGCAGACTTTCAGCTTTAATTTGAGGGTATTTACATCCAAATCAGGTCAACGGTGTAGGAATTACAACAGTTTGTATATGTGCCTCCCACTTTTCAAGGGACCAAAAGTAATGGGACAATTGGCTGCTCAGCTGTTCCATGGCCAGGTGTGTGTTATTCCCTCATTATCCCATTTACAAGGAGCAGATAAAAAGTCCAGAGTTCATTTCAAGTGTGCTATTTGCATTTGGAATCTGTTGCTGTCAACTCTCAATATAAGATCCAAAGAGCTGTCACTATCAGTGAAGCAAGCCATCATTAGGCTGAAAAAACAAAACAAACCCATCAGAGAGATAGCAAAAACATTAGGTGTGGCCAAATCAACTGTTTGGAACATCCTTAAAAAGAAAGAACACACCGGTGAGCTCAGCAACACCAAAAGACCCGGAAGACCACGGAAAACAACTGTGGTGGATGACCGAAGAATTCTTTCCCTGGTGAAGAAAACACCCTTCACAACAGTTGGCCAGATCAAGAACAATCTCCAGGAGGTAGGTGTATGTGTGTCAAAGTCAGCAAACAAAAGAAAACTTCACCAGAGTGAATACAGAGGGTTCAGCACAAGATGTACCCATTGGTGAGCCTCAAAAACAGGAAGGCCAGATTAGAGTTTGCCAAACAACATCTAAAAAAGCCTTCACAGTTCTGGAACAACATCCTACGGACAGATGAAACCAAGATCAACTTGTACCAGAGTGATGGGAAGAGAAGAGTATGGAGAAGGAAAGGAACTGCTCATGATCCAAAGCATACCACCTCATCGGTGAAGCATGGTGGTGGTAATGTCATGGCATGGGCATGTATGGCTGCCAATGGAACTGGTTCTCTTGTATTTATTGATGATGTGACTGCTGACAAAAGCAGCAGGATGAATTCTGAAGTGTTTTGGGCAATATTATCTGCTCATATTCAGCCAAATGCTTCAGAACTCATTGGACGGCGCTTCACAGTGCAGATGGACAATGACCCGAAGCATACTGCAAAAGCAACCAAAGAGTTTTTTAAGGGAAAGAAGTGGAATGTTATGCAATGGCCAAGTCAATCACCTGACCTGAATCCGATTGAGCATGCATTTCACTTGATGAAGACAAAACTGAAGGGAAAATGCCCCAAGAACAAGCAGGAACTGAAGACAGTTGCAGTAGAGGCCTGGCAGAGCATCACCAGGGATGAAACCCAATGTCTGGTGATGTTTATGCTTTCCAAACTTCAGGCTGTAATTGACTGCAAAGGATTTGCAACCATGTATTAAAAAGTGAAAGTTTGATTTATGACTGTTAATCTGTCCCATTACTTTTGGTCATTATTTATGGACCTGACTGTATATAAAAAAAAAAAAAATCCACAATATCCTTGCACACTGGCTCCAAAATAGTTAAATCGGGTTCTTGCAATCTGGGGAGATTACATTCTATTGGTATATATATGTACCATTTTTAAAGAAAACATGAGTGAGCAGGTAAAATGGTATTCATATTCAACTGTAGGTTATAACAGAACGGCACAATCATAAAACAAAACATGGCAACAGCCCTCCCATATAACGAGACCTAACCACTCACAGCAGCAAGAGCAAAACGAATACACCTCTAAACGCATAGAGCCAACATTTTTAATTATATAACATGTTACTTTATTCTTTGTTGTTTGATTATTGTTTATACTATATGTAACAATACAAAATGTTGACTGCATAAAAAGACCCCGAAATACCGCAGGAATGTGAAGCAAAATGTACCCAAACTATGATATACCTTAAGAGACACCCTGCCTCAATACGGCTTCTGCGCAAGCTCTGGTATACTGTACTGATGGTTTACTTCTATGTCAACACAAAAATAAAGATTTAAAAAAATAAATAAATAAATAAGAAAACCATGATATGACCCCTGTTCAAAAGTCTGCATGCCCTTAGTTCTTAATACTATGTATTGCCCCCTTTAGCATCAATTACAGTGTGCAGTCTTTTGTAATAGTTGTCTATGAAGCCAGTAATTCTTGCAGATGATATAGCTGCCCATTTGTCTTGGCAAAATGCCTCCAGGTCATGCAAAGTCTGTGGTCGTCTTACATTAACTGCATGTTTGAGATCTCCCCAGAGTGGTTCGATGATATTAGGTCAGGAGACTATGATGGCCGCTCAGGAACGGTTACCTTTTTCTGCTGTAACCACTGAAGGGTACAATTGGCCTTGTGCTTAGGTTCATTGTCATGCTGGGAAGTCCAAGAGCGTCCCATGCGCAGCCTTCGTGCAGAAGAATGCAAATTGTCTGCCAGTTTTTTCTGATAACATGATGCATTCTTGTTGCCATCAATTTTCACAAGATTCCCTGTGCCTTTAGAGCTCACACCCCCTCAAAACATCAGTGAACCACCACCATGCTTCACAGTGGGGAAGCTATACTTTTCACTATATGCCTTGTTGACCCATCTCCAAACAAAGCACTTATGATTGTGACCATAAAGCTCTATTTTGGTCTTGTCACTCCAAATTACAGTGTGCCAGAAGCAGGAAGGCATGTCAAGGTATTGTCAGGCATATTGTAACCTGGCTTTTTTTTGTGGCAATGGCGCAGTAAAGGCTTCTTTCTGGCAACTCAACCATGCAGATAATTTTTGTTCAAGTATCATCGTATTGTGCACTTTGAAACAACCACACCGTTTTTTTCTGCTTGTATTTCTCCTGAGCTTACCTGTGGGTTTTTCTTTGTATCCCAAACAATTCTTCTGGCAGTTGTGGCTGAAACTTTTCTTGGTCTACCTGACCTTGGCTTGATATCAAGAGATCCCTGTATTTTCTACTTCTTAATAAGTGATTAAACAGTACTGACTCTCATTTTTAAGACTTTGGATATCTTTTTATATCATTTTCCATCTTTATAATGTTCCATTACCTTGTTACGCAGGTCTTTTGACAGTTCTTTTCGGCTTCCCATGGCTCAGTATCTAGCCTGCTCAGTGCATCCATATGAGAGCTAACAAACTAATTGACTATTCATAAACAGACACTAATTGCAATGTAAAAAGCCACAGGTTTGGGAAATTACCCTTTAATTGCCATTTTAACCTGCGTGTGTGTCACCTTGTATGTCTGTAACAAGGCATGTTAATGTTTGATCAGGGCCATTTGGGTGATTTCATTTATCATAATGATTTAAAAAGGAGCCAAACAACGATGTAATAGTAAATGGCTTCATATGATCACTATCCTTCAATAAAATGATTTTTTTTTTGCATGATCAGTCATTTTTAAAATCAATGCCAAAATTTCACAATATCTGCCAGGGTATGCAAACTTTTGAGCAGAACTGTATATGGATCAATTAATAAAGTGTTATTTTATTTATGCTATTTGATGTGTAGTGGATATTCTTATTAATGGCTACTAGTTACGTTGACTACTAGGAGTTGTGGTTTATTGAACATTGCACCCACTGCATACAATTCCTGACTGTAATAAGAACAGACAGGACTTATACATAGTAACATTAAGTGATAACTTGTTAGACAGTCATCCCAGGCCAATTGCTTCCACATCAGCATCATCAAACAAGCGCACAAGTTAGCTTTATCTAAATACACCTCCTGTAGCATAATTGGGCCAGTAGTCCGTCCAGAGATAGTTCTAGGTGGTTAATGTGAATTATTTGCAAAATTGGCATCTGACAGCCAATGGCGACAGGCCATCCATTATCAAATTGTTTACTTGATGTCATATTACAAGTGGGAGTTATCGTTTTGTTTTTTAAAAGTGCTGAATATGTGGAATTTTTTTACCTCTTTCAGACCAAAGTTCAAAAAGTGACATTGCCACTTTTTTTAACATCAAATACAGGTCTGCATCAAAATGTATCATCGATGAGACACCGCTCACTCAGTCAAGTGCAAGCAACACAAACAACATGCATTTTTACAAGCAATGATCATTTTCCATACTACAATGTATCATATCAAAAATAATGAAATATGGAGACACAATAATTTGGTATTTTGACACGAAATTAATTTGCCTTTTTTGTATCCTTACGGATTTCTGTAAAGTTTAATGGTAAAATGATCTGCCCTGTAACATGAAGCAATAACACGCGACATGTAGCTCAACATGAATTCTTCTTTAAGCCTTTCTGTCTAGCATATAAAGTACAATAGTTCTAATAGCCGACAAGTGTGTTTCATTAGTACAGACAGTGTCTGGTAATGTGTGGGATGCCTGCAGATGCACAAGTCTGGAATGTTTATTGTCCCAGATGTTACATGCTTGCAGTATCTCTCCTGTCCCACTACCTCTACGGCACAACCTATACTCCCTAGAGGCACTTATAAAACAGGGGGGAGGGAGTAATTACAAGTATTCAATATTCTACTGAACTCCTGAAGATCGGCAGATTGAGATAGATAGGAGATAAAGGAGTTTACAAGCTTCTTTTGATTACATTTATAGATTTTAAATATTTATAATATAACATTACATGGTACATGCATGTTTCTATGCAATGGTATATAAATCTTTTTGAGCTACCTATAGAGAATGATTATTTATTTATATAGCAACAACCTATTCTGCAGTGTTTTAAAATATTATAAAAGGGGGAAATTAAGCAATAAATGAGACAGGTACAAACTGTTACAGGAACAATAAGTTGATGAGGACCCTGCTAAAAAAAAAAAAAAAAAGCCTGGAGTCTGGAGGAGGTGGGGTATAAAACACAATAGGAAGGGCATCAAGAGGTATAGCAACCAAATTACAAGGTGGATAGGTAGCAGAACTGGAAGGTGAGAGTAGAGTGTGGCACTCAGGGAGAGAGCAAGAGGCAGGTTTGTGAACTAGACGTTACTCTGGGAGGCCACAAGCATTTCTGAAGAAATGGGTTTTGAGGGACTTCTTACATTATTGAAGACTAGGGAAGAGTCTGATGGGGGTAGGCAAGAACAAGCTCCTTAGCAGCATGTTGCAGAATATTTTTAGGTGGAATTGTGGCAACAGACTGGACATGAGGCATACAGGTGAAGCCAGAACTGAACATCAAGACAGCGAGCTTGCAAGGACGGGCTGATGTGAGTGCCATTAACTTATTATCAACTTAGTATTATGAGAAGGAAAAATAAGAAGCTCGGGTAGAAAGATTGAGCTTCAGAAAAAGAGATTGAGCTTCGCTCCAATCAGAGATGGAAGAAAGGGAACAGGTGAACAGTTATAGGACAGCAGGGGAGATATCAGGGAAGAGGACAAATACCTCTGTGTCATTGGCATACAAGTGGTAGCGGAATCCAAAGGAATCAATTCGCTTGCCACAAGAGTCAGTATAAAGAGAAAACAAAAGATGAACAAGAACAGAGCCTTGCAGAACTCCAATTGAGGTGGGTTGATGGGAGGAGGTGTTATTAGAATAATGATTGAAAGATATAGGAGGAGAACCCAGAGAGGACAGTGTCCCAGAGACTGAGAGATTGAAAAGTTTGAAGGAGAATGACATGATCAACACAGTGTCAAAAGCAGTAGAGAGGACAAGAATAATTAGTGTATAGAGCAATGGCCTTTGGATTTAGCTGTGATTAGATTATTTGTTGCTTTAATAAGAGCAGTTTCTGTAGAGTGAAGGAGGTGGAAATCAGATTAAAGATGGTTGAGGGGAGAGTTGAAATTGAGCACACAAGTCAGACTGGTAAAGATAAGTCAATCTAGAAGTTTGAGGAAAAAGAGAGCAAGGATGTGGGACAATAGATGTAAAGGGAAGCTGTGTTAAGAGATGGCTTTTTTTAGGACAGGTACGACAGTGGCATGTTTAAGGGGAGCAGGGACAATGCCAGAAGAAAAGGCTGTTGAAGATATGCACTAATGACAGCACAAGACAAGAGGAGAAAGATCTGATAAAATGGGATGGGATGGGATTAAGCGGACAAGTGGTGGGGCGAGAGGAAATTAAAAAATAAAACAATCAGTATTTGAAATAAAAGTGCATGAAATAAAAACTAATTAAAAATAGATAATGGTTACAGAAACTATATTATGTACATTTTACTAGGGTCTCAAATTTGTATAGAGGAAACCATTGACCATATTGCAGCCATGCAGGACGCATCTTTTAAACATGTCCATATTTAAAGAATCTGTATTTTCACCTTGCCTACATAGAAACATTGCACAGATCAGCAGGTCTGAGAGAACTTTGTCAGATTACTAGGTATTCATGAAATGTATAAAAAATAATCTTGATGTAGGACTGACTAGTATTCCCATGCCAAGTAGCTTTTACATGAGTAAAAATTAACCCGTCACTGTAGAAATCCCCAAAAGTATTATGATGAATTCATTGATTTCAGTCTTGATCTTTTCCTGCACTAACTGAATGTACAAAGCATTGTCCCTACAAAACACATGGTGACCTAGTAACCACGCACTAAAACAGAGAGATCAGTTGTTAAGATAAGAAATAAAACAATTAGTACTCTAGGAAGCCGATTTGCATTAAATTCATGAACTTCAAATAAAGTGTGTGTTACATTATTTACTGCACTACTTCATTATTACACAATCAATTCTAACAGTTTCCTTTTTAAAAATGAAAATATTCACACAGGTTTGAGATGCTGTGTTATCTACTGGAAATTAAAACTTAAACTTGCTTTATCCTGTTTGTCAGATTACAATATGTATTATGGAGAATTCTGTTCTCTTACCTTCATATTACCATCTTCATAATCAAATCCTTGAAGAAGATGTAAAACAAACACAAATAAATTTGCCGCAATCCACGATCTTTTCATATTGACCCCAAATCTGTCCAATAATTAGGCGCTGGATAACGTGCAACTTAAAATGCCTATTTTAATGAACATGATGATTTAAAAAAAATAAAAAAATAAATAAAAGTCTTGGAGAAAGCTGCACAGTAATTACAGGAAAAGCTAATTGGTGTCCACAAATAGCACACTTGATATTCCAATTAGTTGGTCAACGATAGAACTCCACATGCAAGTCTCTGGCTTTAAAAAGAAAAAGTGTTCAAAGAGTTAAATTGACCAGCATTAACTAGAATTCTTCTTCAAGGAGAAATCTTTCAGAATGAATTGTCACAAAAAGCTACAGCACTATTTCCATAATGCAAGGGGGGAAAAAAATATATTTTTAGCAGGGAAAATGCAGCAATCCAAATCTGTATTGAAACTTTCTTCACAACCTTCAAGAAAGCATGTGTCTTAAATCCGATACAGACCTTGGCAGGGAAGTCAGACAAGTACTGGCTCCTCTCCCGTTCTGGTCCCTTTACAGATCACAACAACCAATAGCTTTGCAGTAATCAACTGAAAAGGTACTGCTTATTTCCATTCTACGAAAGAAGGGTACCTGAAACAAACCACTTTACACCAATATAATTAGTACAGAGATTCATCAGGCCATGAAGAACATTATGCATTAGTAAAAGTGTGTATTTATAAATATGTGATGATATGATCCTTCAGTTATTTAAGTTCACAGATGAAGTGGTATATTCAGTAAACTGGACTAAAAACCAGAAATATTGTAGGCCATAACAATTTAGTTTTAAAAATATCCAACGCGGATATAGTCACAATATTATTTTAGTCTTAATTTTGCAATTCGGTTTTGAAATTTATCACAGATCACAAGTTAGCATACAAGCACCTATATTTTCATTTCACATATTGCACATGTGTTGAGACACTGTGAATCGCGAGACCTGAATCTCGGTGCAGCACACAGACATACAAGTTTCTGGCTGCCTGAGGTTGATAGGAGTTACACTTCCGTACATATGCTGTAGTTGTCGTCAACAATTCACTCTTTATTAAAATATTCAGAGAGACGAGGGGAGCAAAATACACACATTGGAGAACGGCTATTAAAAAGGGTTTTGGTCTAAAAACAAACAAAAGCTAAACGTTGGAAAGTCACAATGATTTCTCTCTATTACATTCTAGTACCACTTTTTGATCACAACACTTTAACAAAACTCCCTCTTTGTCTATCTCTCAGCAGCACGTCACTGAATAAAAGGCATACCACAAAACTGGGGAAAAACAATCCCAATAAACAGAGGCCAGTTAAATTGCCACCCCTGCCCCACCACCCACAAAAAAAGTCAAGTAGGTTCTCATAGGGTGTCACTTCAGCCCCACCACCTATTTCCCACTTGTTATACTCCTTTTTTCCCAGTGCCTGTTCCCTCTCTTCCTTATCCAGTCATATCACCATCTTGACTTTCTTTTGTCAACTGCATGCTTGGCCTGTTTTTTAACCTCTTACATGCTGGTTGTTTAGGTGCATGTCCTTTTATTGCTGTGTACAATGTTTGCTCTGGCTAGGAGGGCACAATGGTGTGCCATCACCCCCACAAGCACAGTTATAAAGACCAGAGAACACCCTGGCCGCACACATGTAGATTCATGGTAAATTATTATATAGAGAGCTGTGCTTGGCCAAGTTAAGTTTAGTAATCTCGTGGAAAGTAACAGAGGCATAATACATATAACACATGTTCCCACTTTTTTTGAAAACCAGTTTTAATATGTAAAAAACTGAAATATAATAGCGCAATGAAAGCACAAAAAGTGTGAACATTTGAAAGGTTACAGCACATGATTAATGAAGAAACCAAAAGTTGCATTAACGTTTTTCAAGACCATGTAGCTTTTGAAAGACTTGCACATAGCCAGATTGATATATGACGGAAAAAAAAAAGCACCCAAATAAAAACTATATATATATATATATATTATATAGTATGTGCGTGCCTGTCTATCAGTAAAGCACTTGTAGATACTTAGGCCATAAGTAAATGCTATTGACATTGTAAATACAGATAGATATATACATATATCTGACAGAGACAGAGTATGCAAGAGACACACATGTAATAGAGCAGCATGTAGTATGGCAAATGAATGGCGTAGCATGTACTGTGGTTAATTATGGTTTACAAAAGTTAGAGGTTAAGTGATTTAGGAATATCTCCAGGATCCAAAGAAGGGATTTCTTTCCCCACTAATTTAGGTTAGTGTCATGTAGGTTTATACTTCATGATTGTTTTGAAGTTGGGGTAAGGGCTTGAAATTCTTTAATGTACGTGGGGTATGAGGATTGTAGGAGTTACACCTGTAGGCAGCAGCTGCTATATATGCGGTCTGTGTCACTCCAAAACTATAACGTACAAGAAAAAAAAAAAAACAGGATTGAATTGATTGAATTAAAGGGGGAGTTTCCTGGGACTGCACCTCCTACTAATCTTGGGAAGGCTATCACACCATGCATTTTTGTTTTTAATGCACAGTGTGCCATCACACAGCGTGCGTTACTGGTTAAGGAATAACACAGTACAAGTAACATGCCATCTCTGCCAACCACTCTGCTAAAAGGTTATTCTTTATCGGTTTCCAATCTTTGACTTCCATGTTCTAGCTTTTTCAAATCCATTTGTTGCCATGTTGTAATCTTTAATGGTTTTTGTAATCTCCTCTTTCGTGTTCATTACAAATGGACCTTGCAAATAAAACAAAAAGAGCATGATTTGCACAGTGTATATATGTATAGCATGCAAAAAATAAAAGACATTTAAAAAAAAAAAACCTTGATTTTTGTTTATTTTTTTTTGTTTTTTGGCATATTTATTTATGCATTAAAATTTAAATAAAATTAAAAATAAAATTACATCGTTTTTATTTTTTAAACTACCCAACAGCAGTATCAATATACTAACTAAAGGCACCTAAGGCCACTTCCTCTCAATTAAATGGTCCGGGTGCAGCAGTCTTTTAGTTTTAACCCTTTCCTAAGGGTTATTCACTTAAGTGAGAATTCAAGGTGAATTTCAACTTTAAGGCCGAATTAATTGGGAAAATTTTTTTGGGGGAAATGACTGGAAAAATTCTCTTAGTTATGATTTCAGTTTGGCTACTCTGGCTTAAAATTTAAAATTCATTGTCAATTCCCACTTTAGTGAATAACTGTATTTAAACATTGCTGTTTAGTTAATACCTCCTGACAGCCACTAGAGGTACTATAGTCAAACTCATTTCTCACAGCTAATCATTATTATATTGGAGGAGTGCAGTGCTCTTTTTGTTCCCAATGCTGCTCTATGACAAGCATTAGATTGGACAATTAGAATCGTTAAATTTGAGATTATTTTAGTCTTAATTTTGCAATTCGGTTTTGAGATTTACCACAGATCACAAGTTAGCGTATCAGCACTTCTATTTTCATATCACATATTGCACATGTGTTGCAACACTGTGAATCACAAGACCTGACTCTCGGTGCAGAACGCAGACATACAAGTTTCCGGCTGCCTGAGGTTGCTAGGAGTTACACTTCCATACACAAGCTGTGGTTGTCGTCAACAGTTCACTCTTAATTCATATATTTAGAGAGACGAGGGGAGCAAAATACACACATTGGAGAACGTCTATTAAAAAGTGTTTTGTTCTGAAAAGTAGTAAAAAAAATAAATAAAATAAGCTAAACGTTAGAAAGTCACAATGATTTCTCTCCTTTACATTCTAGTACCACTTTAATAAATCTCCCTCTTTGTCTATCTCTTAGCAGCACGTCACTGAACAAAAGGCATCCCATAAGGTTAGTCAGAACTGAAATGCTGGTACGTTTTTTCTGCACGAGAGATAAAACAACCCCTCACTGTGCCTAGAGGGGTATCAGGTACAGCTGATGAGGCCCAAAGAAGATCGAAACGATGGTCAGAGGTTGCTGTCCATCTTGGTCAGACAGAACTTGCTGGCATATTGGTTCTGAACTGCCCTTACGGGTGGGATCAGTCCAATGTGCAATGGTATAGGTTCACTCTGTAATGGCACAAGCGAGCTAAACATTTTGAGTCCTTTGTGGGGATGTACCGAAGGGCAAGCTGCTAATATTCTCTAAACTTTTTTCAGAGTTCTCATATTCTCTGTTTTTGTTATTATTGGTATTTATATAGCGCCAGCGTATTCCGCAGCGCTTTGTTGAAACACAGATCAATAAGCGTAGACTCTTGATGATCGAGGTTTCTTTAATTCTACAACAGTGGCTAAAGCCAACTTCCATATTAAACTGGTATATGGGATCTAGTAAGAATCCACTCTATTTAAGGGGAACTGTAGGCACATTTCATCTAAATGGATTTGTTATAAAGTGCCTGAATCTCTGTGTCACGGTCCTTCTATTCAGTGTTAAACCACTGGAGGTATGGCCAAGGCAGAGATCCCACTTTCTTCGAGCCATACGAATTCATAACAATAATGGGCATTGTGACAGGCTATAGGCGGTAAGCGGACATTCTCAGCCAATTACAGTCACCCATTGCTTCCTCATTAGCCCAATCAGCACAAGGAATTGTGAAAGCTGAGTGAGGGTTTTCGTTTAGCATTAAAACATTAAAATCGGTTTAACTCTGAATGGGAGGTTGGTGCTAGAAGACTTCAAACACTACTTTAAAGAGGTGGAGCAGTTAGTTTCTACAGTGTTCCTTTCACATTGGCCTGATTACCATGCATAATCGTAAATAGCAGCCACTAAGCATCATTACTAATAAAACTCATTACTACCAAAAACACCTACACTGATACTGACCACCACCTAGCTTTTACCGTTTTGAAACTTTGACCTACATCAAGAAAAATACATTATATTGTCTTTATTAATGATCTACTTTCTCCAAAAGTGACAAAAAAGATTGAAAAAGGCACAAAATCTTGAGGAAAAAGATGCAACATTTCTTACCGTGCTGGACAACAGGCTCGTTAATTGGTTTACCAGCAATTAAGACGAAATGACTTAATTCAGAGTCCTACAGCAGAGGAAAGAAACCAACGTAAGAAACGATTACTGCACCTAAACCTAAAAGGAATATCCTCCTTCCCTCCCCCAACAATATACCATACTCTGAAGAGGTTGTACAGAGCTTAAAGGAACGCTGACAATTTCTGTGATATCTTAATACAATCATTATATTAAGCCATCCCATTATTCTTTTTACTTTCTGAATATTGTAATTTTCGAAGAAGTAAACTGTGTGCTCTTTCACGCTGCAGCATTTTCTGTCAGATGACATTGAAAAGCAATGGATGGTTGCAAAATAATGAGCACTGGATTAAATAAAAGACAATCTGACAGATGTTAAAACTATTATGGATTTTGTGGGCGACAAGTGAAAAAAAAAGGTGTAAAACCCTTTCAAGTTGTTGTGTTAACAAATTAGGTATTTTAAAAACGTAATTGCGATTCCATTTCAAATGCTGAACTATAATGCAACTGCCTATGTGTTACATTACTTTGTTGTAACTTGTTTTATGGCTAGAACATAGCAGTTTAAGACCATCCATTTCAAGGGCGTTGGGGTCAGATACAAAGCTTTCTCTTGGGAACGGCATATGTGACAGAGCTATCTATGTAAAGATGTAATGAAAAGTGTAACTTGCGATATTACCTTGTTTTCAAAGTGGGCCTCATCACCATCATCCATCACTGCTGTATGGTGAGCCTCAATTTTTTGCTGGGCGTCCGGTGGCCCTGTTAATAAAATTAGAATTTTACATTAGAAATGTTATTACATGTGGACAACCATCAGTTGTATGAGGTTTGTTATTTCAGCACCCCTATTATTAGAGGTATGCTGACTAAACACCGAACTGCTGGCCTCCAAACTATACTAATTTTAAAGGGACAACCAGTATTTTAGGGTCTTGTCCCACAATCACGCTTTGTACCCTGGGGTCCTGCATTCAGGAACACCAAAGAACTGTCCCCAAGGAGCAGACGTGGTCACCCCAGAAATTCCCAACAGGGGATTTGAAACTGGGTACTTTGCGGTCCCGGGCCTGCTTTAATGCCTCTAAGCCACAGCCACTCCTATTCCTCTGAGTATGTCTCCAGCACTAGGGGGCTGGACTTTTCCTGTGACTCCTCCAGTCTCAGTCCACCTGAAGCAGATGCCAAATCAGCCAGGTATAAAACACTGCCTCTCTCTGAGGGAAGTGTCAGTTCATTGACTGGTTCCTGTATTTGTGTTCTTGATCCTGTGTTCTCCAGATGGCTCCTGACCTTGGTTTATCTTGACACCAAGCTTGAAACGGCCATTCATTTTGCAGGCGAACCCTCTGAATGTCCCCACCCATTTTAGCGGCATACTTAAATCAATACATCCCACTGCCATTTTGCACTCTTTTTTCGTTGCTGTATCATCCATTTTATAAAAACTCATTCCTTCTTCTCCCCTCCCATCTTCTACTCCACTAAGTTTAGCTGTCCACTATATTCCCATCTATGCACTCATACTGCGTTTGTTAAACTGTAGCTTGGATATATTGAACCAGTCTACAGACAAGGCAATCTCCTATGATCGCAGGTATTTTGTCCTGGACTCCTATACATGCCAGTGCTATGTATTGTATGATTTTTCCTTTAAAGTACTGTATTAAGTGACTCAGGCTTTTATATTTCATGCATACTAACACAAAGCAGCATTTTTTTTTTAATTTATGGATTTATTCCTTATTTTACCTATTCCCATGTTGATTGTCAATTTATCAAACTTAATAAAAATTCTTAGTAAAGTCATGATCCTTCTCAAAAAAAGTACAGAAAACTTACCGACATGTACAAAACCGGCCAATGTATAAATAAATGCAGTCCATCCTGCAATAAATAAATATTATTTAAATAAAGTTAGAAAATGCTGTATGCACTCACGTTATATATTATATACACACACATGGCTGCCATGATACATTTGGTCAACTATTGCACAACTTATGGCCTGGGCTCTAGTTACCCGCCCTCAAGTTTGCCCATGGGGAGTGGAGTGTATGTGTGTAGGGGATGTAGTGTGTTATGGAATGCAGTGTACAGAAGGAAGGTGTGTGTTTTAACCTCATCTCACAAGCCTCGGCACCATGTTGTACTTTATACAAGATATATTGGCATTTTAAAAACTAGACCGTGAATTGATGGCTGACATGTTTACTTTATCTTAGATCTCAGATTCATTTTCAAGGCGTCCGTTTAATAAATCTTCGAGTGAATATGACAAAATACTTAAATTCATTAAAGGAAGCACAGCCTGCTACAGCATGTAGGAGCTATCTGTGTATGATTAATGGTTAATAAGCAGGAGATAAGATTGAAAATGAAAAAAACATTTTCATGGAGGCTGTTCAAGTCACAGTCAGGGGAGGCATAAACAGAAATAAAGTGATTTAATTCCTAAATGGTAGACAATTGAACAGTGAAAGTGCAGGGACATGATCTATACCAGCATTTCCCAACTGATGTTCCACGTAACCCTAGGGTTCTACAAGAACAAAATTGAGGTTCTGCGGCGATTTGCCTGTCAGGTGGTCCAAGCATTTAGGGCCACCCGATGGGTATCGCTAAACAAGGGTCCTGTCAGGCACTGTGGGCGTCTAAGACCGCGACTGGATCCCTGTAGTAGTGACAACACTTCCTCCCAGACACAGCGTGTCGGCAGGAGGGAGAGAGAGAGAGCGAGCAGCGGAGAGTGATCAGTTGCCGACCTGACACACCATTCTCAGTCAGCATCACTGAAGCAAGTCACCCTCCTGAAGAAAAAAGGTAAGTGAACATGAGGGTGACTGCAAATATTAACATATATGTGTGTGTATATGTCGGTGTGTGTACCTGTGTCAGTGTGTGTACCTGCCACTGTGTGTGAATCTGTATCTGTGTGACTGTGTGTGTATATCTGTATGTTAATGTGTGTTTCTCTGTGTGTATGTGTCAGTGTATCTGTCAGTGTGTGTGTGTGTGTGTGTATGTATCTGTCAGTATGTGTATCTGTATCAGTGTTTCTGTCAGTGTGTGTATCTGTGTCTGTGTGTCAGATACATACACAAACACACACCGGCACATACAGATACACACAGGCACACCAGATACACACTGTGTGTCAAGGTGTGTGTATCTGTGTGCATGTGTCAGTGTGTGTATATCTGTCAAGTTGTGTATGTGCCAGCATGGTACTAAAATCTGTTTACCATCTGTAGAAAAAAAAAAATATATATATATATACACACACAATATATATATATATATATATATATATATATATATAAATATATAAATTTGCCAAAAAAGAAGACATTATGCTCTGCTAAATGTCAAAAGGTTCCACAGGAAAAAATAAATTTGGAACCCCTGATCTATACATTCAAACAGCTTCATTAAACGAAAATTGTTTTGGTGCTTAAAATATCCCTTTAAAGCGTATGAGTGTGATGGCAAGGGTGCATAATTCATTATTGCACTATGGAATATGGTCCTTTAATGTAATTTGTGTAGTGCATAGATGACCTGCCTGCCTGGTAGAGGTGACACTGTCAATGTCAAAATGTGTTAATTTGATTGTATGGAAGGTCAGAATATTTATAGCCTTAATTCCTCTTTGAAGCTGGGACCCCCACAGATGTCAGATGACAGAAGTGGTGTTGTAAATTGCATAGGAATGTGAAAAAGTTCAAATGAGTGACCATATGAATGGATCCTGTGATTAACCAAAGGCTTTGTAAGGTGTGAGATTCTACACTTGAAAAGCCTGAATGTCTGGCTTCAGCTTTATGGCCTATACCTCTTAATTGATGAGTCAATCTGTTTGATATGCTGAAGGGACACTATAGTCACCAGAACAACTACAGCTTATTGAATTTGTTCTGGTGAGTAGAATCATTACCTTCAGGCTTTTTGTTGTAAACATGGTCTTTTTCGAGAAAATGCAGTGTTTACATTACTGCCTAGTGATAACTCCACTGGCCACTCCTCAAATAGCTGCTAGAGATCCTTCCTGGGTCATGGCTGCCTAAAATGCATCCAAACATTCAGTATCTCCTCCCTCTGCATGCAGACACTGAACTTTCCTCATAGAGATGCACTGATTCAATTAATCTCTATGAGGAGATGCTGATTAGGCCAGGGCTGTGTTTGAATCATGCTGGCTCTGCCCCTGATCTGCCTCCTTGTCAGTCTCAGCCAATCCTATGGGGAAGCACTGTGATTGGATCAGGCTACCACTTCTGATGATGTCAGCAGACTGCTTGTGTTCTTTTGAGGCAAACAACATGCAGATCTACAGCTTCTGGCTTGAATACAGTAAAATTTTGCTATATTTATGGAGGCATGAGGGGCCCAGAGGGGCTAGATGGTGGTTTTAACACTATAGGGTCAGGAATACAGGTTTGTGTTCCTGACCCTATAATGATCCTTTAATGGCCATTAGCCTTGTTCCAGTATCATATCCAAAAGAAAAAAAAAACATTTGTTCTTCCCCACAGAATAAGTAAGCCTCATTTTTGTTATATTTGGAATGTGACAAGCGCCATCTTCTAAGCAAGCCCAAACATGATTGGCATAAATTAACCATAGGGGAAGGGATTGTGATGTCCACTATATTGGGTCACAAGTAAGGTGTGAGACATAGCTATGTTATGGAAAAAGATTAAATTTGTAGATCTTATTTCTGTGGCAAGTATATAAGAGAAGATAGAACCAAATGTTTCCATTTGGATTGATGTTGGTCTGGGGCACAAGGGGGTGGTCACTTATTGTCTATATATATATATATCTTAACTCTACCTCTTGGTGGTGGGAGCGTTAAAATAGTTATATTTATATTACTATGCTTAAGTGTGGGTGATCTTAAAGGGGATTTTATCATTATTTCCAGTTGAGTGCAGACAAATAGTGAATCCCTTTCTCCAACACAACTACGTCACGCACCCTCTTGAAGGAGGGTGCGTATGTGACAACGAGCACACTGGTTTAATGTGAGAAGGCTATCTAAAGTGCATGCACGTCCACTGCTTCATAGTATGACAGCTCCACCACTAACAGATCATAGAGCAAATGTAAGTATGTTCTATACTTACCTCATGTACTATTATCACCTATGGAACTGCAACAATGGCATTTCATGGGTTTAATGAAAATTTTACTGTTTCAACAACAAAACTAGCTCTGCTATATTATTTCACAACTGAGGGTTTTTGTTTTATTTGAAATAATGTGATAGAATGTGCGAGCAGTCCAAACTGTAAACAAGATGCCTAGATTTTCTCTCTGCAAAAACACAACTATCATACTCTAATCATAGTCTGCTATGAATTGTTCTGCAATTTCAATTTGTGAATAAAAAAAAAAAGTTGCAACAGAATAAACATGTGAAAATTGTGCAACACCGTATTCTTCACGTATATAAATCTCAAGGAGAACTTCACTTTTTTTTTTTTTTTTTAAAGGATTCTGTAATTGTCAAGGATAGATGTCATTCTGAGGGCAGATAGTTTAATCTGCATTCCATGGCATGTTTGCGTTCTTGGGAAGTAGTGCCAGGAACAGGAAATAATGGGAAGATTTTCCAAAGCAAAACACATGTGATTTTAAGCGCAAAGTGCTAAATGTTCAGATACAGTCTATGTTCATTGAGTGTCTCCTTTTCCATTGACATCTCCTCTCCTCGTTCAAGGCTTTGTTCTTGGTCCCCTTCTGTTCTCTAAATACTGCAAGCTCGCGGTCTTGGTGTTATATTTAATCCTGGTCTCACCTTTGCATCTCACATCCAGTCTGTTGCTAAAACCTGTCGATTCAACTTTAAAAAATTTTTCCCACATCCACCCTTTCTTACACAAGATGCTGCTAAGTTGCTTGTTCATGCTTTGGTAATTTCTTGCATTGATTACTGTAATTCTCTCCTAATTGGTCTCCCAAGAAGTCATACTGCCCCTCTACAATCTGTAATGAATGCTACCACCAGGCTGATCTTTCTCGCCTGTCCCTCCTCTCACATATGACCCCTCTGTGGATCCTTACACTGGCTTCCTGTATCATATAGTTGTCAATTCAAAACACTAACACTTATAAAACTCCTTGTTATATTTATTCACCGATTCGTGGGTATGCCCCATCTCGGTCTCTCCGTTCTGCGGGTGACCACATCCTATCCGCTGCTTGCACTCTTACTGCTAACTCACGCACGCAGGATTTCTCAAAGGCAACTCCTTTGCTTTGGAACAGTCTGCCTATCCTCATCAGCTCTTTTCCAGTCCTCAGTTGTTTAAGAAGTCCCTCAAAACCCATCTTTTCAGAAGTGCTTATGGCCTCCCAGAGTAACTTCTATTTCACAAATCTGTCTCTTGCTTTTTCCTAAAGGACCACACTCTACTCTCACCTCGAGTTCTGATACTTTTCCATCTTGTTGCTCTTCCTTTATACTCCACTCCTCTAGACTGTAAACTCGTCTGAGCAGGCTCCTTATCTACCTATTGTTTCTGTGTTATTTTGTAATTGTCTCATTTATTGTTAAATTTCCCCTTTCACAATATTGTAAAGTGCTGCAGAATAAGTTAATAATAATAATAATATTGGTTTCCACTGTATTTGCCTTTTATTTAGCACTTTGTCCCATAATAGCACTTGAGTTGCTATATGTCCCCTGATATCTGTGAAACAATATTGTTCATGTGTTAAATGAACACTGCAAGCACCAAAATAACTTCAGCTTAATGAAACATGTATGGTGTATATACTATGCATCTGCAGTCTCACTGCTAACTTCCCTGCCATTTAGGATTGAAATCACTTTGCTTAAGCCGCTCTACATTTTTTTAGCTTCCCTGATTGCACAGTGTTTAATCTAGAATGTACTATCTTCAGTTCTACTAATTACCTGCTAGAACATACAGTAACCTCCTGTATGTGTCTAAAGGGAAACTGTCACAGCTTAGCAGATCCTCTGCTCTCCCACTGCGATGTAATTAAAGAGATGGGTGTTACACTTCTGTAACAACATGACACTGAAACGCTGGCTTCATTGGCCATCATCCCGGCTTCTGAATGGAGTGACGTCATGTCATTCCGTTCCTAAACTCACTAGCTAGCGCTATCAGCACCGGCTACGGAGTTACTATAGTAACCACAGTGCATGCTCTGTGGTTGAGCTGGGTGGAGAGCAGAGGGACATCTCTTCTGCTCTGCCTGGCTCGCAATTGCTTGGCATTCAGTGTCTGAAAATTGCTAGCACAATGTATAGATAAAATGTTATGCTCATTTAAAAGAGCTAGATCAAATTTTTATCATGACAGGTCCCCTTTGAATTAACAAAGCAGGAGATACAAACTTCTAAAGTAAACACACTATGCTGCAAAAAGAAAGCATTTTTCATGGGAGTTGTGCAAGTTACAAGCTGGGGACATATGGCTAGGACTGCATAAACAAATTGATTTAACTACTAAAACCACCTCATAAAGCTAAACATTGTTTTGATGCTTAGAGTGTCTCTTTAAACACTACTTTTTTTAAGACAGCATGTAACATAAAATTACGGAATTAATTTAAATATCAGGCTTTTTTAAACCAGTAACCGTTTGCTGTGTCTTTGATCTTATATACCGATTATACACAGCGATGCCTGAAAAGAACTTCTGTATTCACCTAGATGGCTACCGCACTGTGTGGGACTGCATGCAGTCTTTTTGGAACAAGTAGAAGCAAACACATCTGTGCAAGACCGGTTATATCTGTAATTCCTTATCACCCAGGGGACCAACACAGTAGTACGAGTTCATAAAGAGTGCCAGTAAGTATATTTGCATACCAAATAACACTCTATATAAACATCTGCCTGCACATTCTACAGATGTAATTAAGAGGACTATGCAATGGATCCCATCACATTCGGAATGCCATAGTCACTTTAAATTATATGAAGGGTGCATGTTCACATTAAGGCTCAATTATGAAATTAGTTCTCCGTTTAAGTAGGATGGAAACTGCTGGCTTTTATGGGATATAGTACAGCCCCAGTTCACTAGTAATTAATGATCTTTGTTTGTGGGGGGGTTGTGTTCCAAGCTCTGCAATGTATCTGCACATATTGTACTACATGTAAATTGTATAAATGTTGACGTTAAAACAAGATCAGTCTGGCAGGCAGAATGCAGCAAAGGTTTCAGCTGCATATCTTCAGCCAAAATGAGAAATCCCTAGCCAGACAAACATGCATTCAGAGAGTCAACAAGCTAATTTACGGTTCTGTGGATAAGGTCCGTCATAAAGACATTAACCAAGCTCCAAGTAAATATGAGAGCATCTGTGTCAGAGCAGGTGGAACCCAAGCACGTCGATACAGCTGTTTGGCATGTCAAAGTGTTCCCTCCTGGCTGACAAAGAATTCTTCAGCACAGAGAGAAAAACAGATCAACAAGGCTTGGAAATATAGTACGCAGATTGGATTTCAATTTCTTTTTAAAATTTTTAATTTTTTAAATGAGGTTTGGAAAGATGACATAGAGCAGAAACAAGTTCACTTACAAAGATAGTATCACAAGTTGACAATCCTCCAAATAGACACAAATCAAGACAGAAAGAGGGTAAAAGTCCTTGCAAGTTTTATGTTGGGGTATCCACCCAAATCTTTTAATAAGTCAACTAAAATACACTGTGATACTTTAATGATTTTGGATTCTGGTCAGTTCAATTTAAAGCTTGGAAAGGTCCCCAAGTTATACATGGAGAACTTAAAAAGAAACCAAGGAGAAACTGGAAAACATATTGGTCACATGTCAAGGACTGGTTACTTAACAGTGCTCCCAATGGCTGCACATGGTAATCAATGCCTGTTTCAGGTGTGTCAGCATGTGTCAAGATATGCACTCACTATACTGAATGGCTTGCAAGCAAGTGCAATCACACATGCAAACACACACAAATTCCTGATGTTGGACCTTTCTCTGAGCCAGATCACCCTTTAAGAATCTGTTGTTCTTATATCACAAGGCCGGCCTGCTAGAAGCCTTCAATTTGGAAGGCTTATGATCTAAACCTGATGGTCGAGCAAGCTACTCTCCCAGTAACAATCAGTTTTGATTCTTCAGACAAACTTCCTCCCTTTAAGAGGTTCCCTTCAGTTTTTCTTCTCTTGTCCTCCACCCTAACTCCTAGGAACTATGTCTCCCTTCTACCTTCACTGGCAGTAGAGCAATAGTGTTCCTACCTTCCTCAAGAACAACTGATGAGTACTGCCCAGTAGATTAAACTCACACTGGAAGGCAAGTTTAGTCTATTGGGCAGTACTCCGAATGAAAAACGTACAGTGAAGAAATATATCTGCACACTGTTAAAACACTTTATAAACAGCAAGATTTTATTTTGATCAGTGCCTTACCTTTAGTCACTGGTTGAGAAAACTTGGTTCCTTTTTCCAACTTGAAGTCAAGATACAGGGTTGGAGTTCGAGTGTAAACTTTAGACTGCAATTTAATTAGACAATACACATCAAACGTTATAATGTGAATATAGAGAGTATAAACTCATTAGAGTGTAAGCTAACAAAAAAATCTGAATGGCAGGAATGAATGTCTACTTTTAATAGAACAGAGTCAGATCTACGACCATGCATCCTAATGCTACAGGTTATCTTTCAGACATAAAATTATTTTAACCAAGTGCTGCCACAAAAAATTAAATTGTGGAATTTGCAGCTTAGGGAATCAGAGATAGTGATGCACTAAAATAAAAATGAACCACTTCTTAATGTGCAATTTGCAAGGGTACATTTAAGTCAGACTATCTTCATTATATAGGAATTCACGTCAATAAAGCTCATACAAAAATGATGTGATCATGCTTTAAAATGTAATCTGAAATTCTTATCTGGCCACGTAAGGGATACACGGTTTTTATGTGCAACATTTTGCTAGGGAAACCAATTCTTGTTGACACAACAAACAAAGCTGTGTTTCATTGCGTAAAGTCTAGAAGTCTGTTACAGACTAAAGAATAGGTTCGTCAAATCAAGATGTACTCATTTTGTCAAATATACATTAAATGTAGGCCACTTTAGCTGATCTGGAAAATTCTTTGGATCAGCTAGAGTTATAGCCTATTTCAACACGAATTGCTGATTTTAGTTTTCCCTTCGCCATAATTCACTCTTACGTAGCACATGTATCTGACAGCTGGTGGGAATATTAATATCCTTTCTTTTTTACTAGCTCTAAAATTGTTGATATCTGTAGCTCATGGCTTCCCTTTAAAGAACCACTCTAGGCACCCAGACCACTTCAGCTAAATGAAGTGGTCTGGGTGCCAGGTCCAGCTAGGGTTAACCCATTTTTTCATAAACATAGCAGTTTCAGAGAAACTGCTATGTTTGTGAATGGGTTAAGCCTTCCCCTATTTCCTCTAGCGGCTGTCTCATTGACAGGCGCTAGAGGCGCTTGCGTGATTCTCACTGTGGAAAATCACAGTGAGAGCACGCAAGCGTCCATAGGAAAGCATTATGAATGCTTTCATTTGTGACCGGCTGAATGCACGCGCAGCTCTTACCGCGCGTGCGCATTCAGCCGCATGGGAGGAGAAGAGGAGGATCGGAGGAGGAGAGCTCCCCGCCCAGCGCTGGAAAAAGGTAAGTTTTTACCCCTTTCCCCTTTTCAGAGCCGGGCGGGAGGGGGACCCTGAGGGTGGGGGCACCCTCAGGGCACTATAGTGCCAGGAAAACGAGTATGTTTTCCTGACACTATAGTGGTCCTTTAACAAAAAATGCATCACAGTTACTTTACCAAAGAACAAAAAATGTTCACCTTAATACCCATTGACTCTCCAGAAATGACTGAGACAGTAACTCCATTTTTCGATGGTTTCGGGATGTCAGCGTTTTTCAGTTCTTGATACTCCGGTACAATCATTTTTTCAGAACTTCTCAAGTTGACCCAAAGTTGCAATCCATGCGCAGGTTCATCTGTGCAGGGCATCTCAGCATGAACTATTCCCCTTCCTGCAGTCATCCACTAAAAGCAATTTTAATCAAACTGTGATTAACATGCTCTGTTGACACAAGGATGACTTGACAAGTTAAAATACATAAAAAGGTTCTAAAATAGGATTGGCCTTTCAATTGCTGTTGGACTATACTTTATAGAATTCTGGTGTTTGTAGTCCAATATAAAATGGAGAACCAAGTTTGGACACCCCTGTCTAAAATTAATATTTTGTAACTTCACTACCTGTACCTGCCTCAGGTTTGAAAAATATTTTCTCCAAAGAAACTCTTCTTACCTGTCTCCAAACACAGCAATCTGACGGATTGTTTTACTATTGTACATGATATGTTAAAACAAGAAGAAGAAAAAAAAAAAAATTCTGGATATTTAATTGTACTTCAAATCAATACGTGATTAATGATACATTTAATGGCAGCATTTACAATGACTAAGCATTAATTTAATAGTGTTTTGGATGGCAAATACTTACACATGCCAAGTATCCACCCTTTTAAACCATAAATAAAACTTTTACTGCAACAAAGCTGCATTAATGGAATAAATTAAGACACATGCACGTTCAAAGTGTGTTGTACAGAAGATGCCATTGGAATCTGTGCTGGAATTCCATGAGTTTATATATAGTATAATTTAACCATCACCACAATTAATATAATCAAGTGATCGTGTAGTCACAACCTTCTTGTATTATTGGTTACCTGCAGGTCTCCGGGGTCCAATTGTCCAACATGACCACAAAAGTCTTCATGTGCCATTGATCCTCCATCCAATAAGTAGGACACCTGCAATACAATATTAAAGAATGTTTTTTTCGCAACTCTGTAAATTAATATGTATTGTCACAATAAGTAGTTCCTGGAAACACCTCGACATGATATGTACATTGTAACATTTGGGAAGATTGGTTGACAGTGGCCATTAAGGGATGCCCCTTGGTCAGTAGCAATAAATCAGATACATTGTGATATTTAAACAGTGGTCTGTTGGTTTTAAGAGGTCCAAGTTGTGTATCCATGTAGTCATGTTATTTACAATAAAATTCTGACCCCCAACATTAGTGTGTCATAGGAGAACTCCGTTTATGACACATCAGGCAACATTTTTAAATGTTTTCTTATACAATTCTCTCTAAACTCGAGAGTTCGTGGGTAGTGAAAATTTCAAGGGATCAGCAATTTCTGGTGCCCAAACCTTCACATCTAGCACCAAATTCATTTCACTGTCAAAGTCACTTATATCACATGAACCTTTATTGTCTGTAAATAAGTTTGGAAGATTTCTTAATCTTCAATGCCAGAAGAAACCAGGACACCTCAGTACGGCCAAACTTGGATAGTTCCACAAAAACCACAGTCGGTAGATTCAGGTTTACCAGACTGTATATAATCTGATTTAATAAAAAAGTTTCCAAGGAATTTAAATAAATTAAGATGCATTCATGACAAAATATATATCAGAATAAAATCAATATTGAATGGACTCCTACAGAGAGAATATTGAAACAATAGCGTGTTTTTTATTTTCCCATTGTAAAATAGACATGGTATAGAAGGTTTGTCACAGAAACTTGCTTCACCGTTGTAATGTTTTCTTAAAGGACCACTATAGTGCCAGGAAAACATACTCGTTTTCCTGGCACTATAGTGCCCTGAGGGTGCCCCCACCCTCAGGGACCCCCTCCCGCCCGGCTCTGGAAGGGTGAAAGGGGTTTAAACTTACCTTTTTCCAGCGCTGGGCGGAGAGCTCTCCTCCTTCTCTTCTTCTTCATTTACAGTGAGATGCACGCAAGCGCCTCTAGAGGCTGTCAATGAGACAGCCACTAGAGGCTTTGGGGGAAGGCTTAACCCATTAATAAACATAGCAGTTTCTCTGAAACTGCTATGTTTATTAAAAAATGGGTTAATCCTAGCTGGACCTGGCACCCAGACCACTTCATTAAGCTGAAGTGGTCTGGGTGCCTAGAGTGGTCCTTTAACTGGAAGATGTTTGGCTCAATAGGCATCATTTTCTAACAAACAGATACTATTGTGCTGAACACATAGGCATGAAATAGAAGATTATACATTATAGAATATACTGTATAATAATAAAAACACACACAAAAAAGTGCTCATTGGTGCTGGAACTACATCTGAAGTAAGAAGCCAGACTCATGTGCACACGGTCTAGAACAGTGGTTCCAAAACCAGTCCAGCCACACTGGAAACCATCACAATGTGTCAACAATGAATAAATTAAATATACGTCCACGCACACAGGAGCAAGCAGGTGCTCAGATAGGTAGACAGAAAAATATCAGACTGTAATAGTGATTACAAGGACACATACACAGCACATTACATGCAATGGAAGGAGAGCCAGTAGCAATGACTTCTTAAAACATACATAATGTCAGGGCAACTTGCCGGTGTACAGCAACATGACACGACGTAATGTTATAGGCAGAACAAAGTTTCACAAGAACATAAATTGCAACAAGATGGATCGAGGAGAGGAATCGTGTGGTACCCAGGTGTAAAATATTAACTCTAAGGTATAACGTTACAAGCTACTCATCATTTCACTATCTGGGGCTTCCTTGTGTGAATGAGGTCAAGTTTTAAAAACAATTTCTCATTCATCTGATTTACTGACACTCAGGCTTTGAGTCTGGTCATAAAACAATTTTAGATTAATCAAGATTACTTGTTAAAGACAGCCTCTGCGGCTGAACATGTATAAGACACATCACAGTATGATGAAATGCCACTAGAATTACACTCATCTACTGCTAGATAGAAGCCTGACTTTTATTTTTTACTGGAATTAATTTGTATTTATTGTTGAAAGGGTTAGTCACAACATGGCCACTTCTGCATATAAGAAGTGACCTTGGTGCAAGCAATCTGCATGTGTAGAATTTCAGCTTGCAATGCTGTTTATACAGAGTTCTTAGTGAATTTGTTCCAGAATGTGGTTAAACCTTTGCCACATATGGCCTAGATAGGTTGGAACTCTGTTCTGGATTAGCGAATGTCAGTTCTGTCTACACAGTACATGCCGGCAACGAATGTAATAAGCATCTTCTCTTGCGTGCAGGGGTGTGAGTGCCCCTGCAAGGAGACTGTGCTTGCAATCCAAATGACTGGCTCTTTCTTAAAGTACCACTATAGGCACCCAGACCACTTTAGCTCAATGAAGTGGTCTGCGTGCCAGGTACCTCTAATTTTAACCCTGCAGCTGAAAACATAGCAGTTTCAGAGAAGTTAAAGCAGCAAACGTTTCGAGCAGCAGCCCTTTCTCAATGCTTAAGCATTGAGAAAGGGCTGCTGCTCGAAACGTTTGCTGCTTTAACTTTGTCCTCAAATAAACTGTGGTAGCATCTGGGTGTGCACACCTATACTGGATGCGCAGGACTCGTTTGTTTTTTGGTCTCTAATAATATTGTAAATTGCTACGGAATCTGTTGGCGCTATATAAATGGTAATAATAATAATAATAATAATGTCACTTATTCCCACTCAAAATAAGCCAAAAACCATTACACTGAATCCAGTACTGGGCCAAATTGTCCAAGAACGTTTTCATGTCTTTTCCGACGTCACGTTGTGTAAACAGATGCCTAGCCATGATCCAAACAAGAGCACTGTTGGACCTTGGGCACATGCGTGGCGAGTGCCACAACTCTCCAATCAGCTTCTTCTGATAGTTTCTCCAATGAAGCCAATATTTCTCTGCCAGAAGCACTGAACGCTACATTGCGCATACATGCGGTGTCTGCATTTTTGAGCAGTAAGATGAGCTGAGTGACAGCTCATCTCAACCACAGCCTGCTCACCTCCCAATCCAAGCGCAGAGGAGGGGGAAGGACAGAGGGATACAAAGAGGGTAGGAGATGGACAAGGGGAGGGGAAGAAGCAGTTCTGAAAATATAACATAGGGAGGCAGGGAGGGCTGGCATAGCAGAGGTTCTCTGAGGAAGTGTCTTTGAGGAACAAAACATGTAAGTATCTAACTCACTTTGTGCCTCCCCTCCGTGCACCATTGGTTTGTTCTTTTTGTAATTACAAGTTGGATGAAACGGTCTATTCCTTAAATAGGTTATTGCTTTGTACCGTCCCACCATCGAGATCTTGACTACAGTATTGCTATTATCGTATAGTCTAGCAGTCCAGCACTGTCAGCAATCTGGTTGAGAGGTCTCAACCAGGCTATGACATAACTCTGCACGCAGATAGTGCCAATACAATCCTGACAGATTCTGTTCACTAACTCGATTACCAGGTATGAAGTCAGCTCTGTGAACAGGTAAAAGGAATCTCGGAGACTGCAATAAACCTCCACAACTTTTACTAAAGACTGCACATGCTGGTGATTTTTTATAAATTTACAGGTTTTTTAAAATATAGTGTAATTATCTGAGGCACACAAAGTCTAAATTTGAAATATATTACATAATAATATTGTGTCCAAACATCTGCAGAATATATCAACATTTGTATTAACTTGAGACAGAACCTCAGAGGACCATTAACAAATAAAAAACTGTCTGAGCTGGAATTTTCAGTAGACTCCTCAGAAATGACACCATTATACTGAGTGGGTCTCAGACTAAAACCCCAAGTAATTTCTTCTGTATAAAAATATTACTGGTGATATTTATCTAAAAAAAAATTTTTTTTAAATATCAAAAGACAATTACTCAGTTCGGCAAAAAAGAAATAACATGAATCTATAAAAGCTCTATAATGTCACTAACATTTAAGGCAAAAAAAACAGCCTTATTTTAAAATTCTACAACTCTCACATTTATGTAAAATTCCATAGCACAAACTAAAGGAAGCAGTAACGTTAGGGTTCCAAATTTAAATACATTCAAGCGCAACCACATAAAATATGGATAGTATATACAAGAAAACAGTGCCCTCTAGTGAATTAATTACTTATTGCTCGGTGAACAAATCTTGACAGTTGGAGTCACAAATTTACCAATACTTTTAAGCAGAATGGATTGACCAGAAAGAGTAATGGGGAGAGGACTTATTAAAAATTGATACATTTCTATTTTTTGTAACATATATTCAAAAATAAAATATACAATTCTAAAATAAAATGTAATACGTCGACAAGTATTGCTAAATAGCCCAAGAAGGCTAAAATCAGCCAATAAAACTGCACAAATAACAGAGGTGTATTATAAATTTACGTGGAAATTAATGCTTGCGTTTGGCAAAAGATTATCCCAGTCATATAGAACTTTATCAACAGGAATCATCTCTGCATTGATCGTATCCAAACAGTATTAACAAGTATCCACAAAAACTAAATATACAAATCATGATATGTGCACGACTGAACCCTCTTGTCTTTCATAAGGTCTTTTGGTGGATGAAACATGACATTTTTAGAACACACGGATTTTAAAACAGGGTTCTAGTGCAGTTTAAACGTATGGAAGTTCCACCCCCCTACTATATTTACAAAGAGAATGGAGTTCCCATACATCTTTACTATGAACTATACTGCTTACAGTATAGAAACATTCGTACAAAGCATTGGACATTTTAAAACTTGAGAAAAGCTAAATTATTATTTTTTTCTTATGGAGATTTTACATTTAGGGTGCTCTCTATATAATCCTATGCTTTTCCCATCACATGAGGCAGACATCATTTTAACAAAACATGCTATTTTTTTCCTTCAATGAGATAGAAGTTATGAAAGCTTCATATTTTTACGTATGTCAAATATCATGCTGGGTACAGCTAAAACATCCAAGGGTGAGCCAGTGTGGAGGAGCAATTGTGAAACCGGGAGAGGTGATTTTTATCTTTAATATGTAAAGGGGGCAGTAATCCAAAAGCAAGAAACACTGTATCATTATTAATATATATTCAACATTTTAGAGTGTTCCTCTAAGGACTGGCTCAGTCTGTACATTGAACATTATGCCAGGCAACAGTGCAGGGGTCCATAATTATGAGGGTATCAGAACACCCTAGAATGCACATTAAGGCATTTTAACACCAGGTTTGAGGTGGAGTGAATGGTTAAGAGTGGGATGACGTCACTTACTTAATGGATGGGAAGGGTAGGAAACCCAAGGAGTTTTCATAAGTATTTGTTTAAGGCTTAAAATAAAATAATCCTGTGTGTCTTGGGAACACATGTAATGCCATATAATTACTAGACCTTATATTTAAAACATATGGAACACAGCATTATTAATAGCAGTTATCACAAGTGTGGACTCGTTGCCAATAGAAGAGATAACTTCTTCAGAAATGTCCAAATAGTGGAATATTTCATGTTATTCTGTTATACGGTTCTTCCCTGTTCTATTAGAAATGTTGAGCAAGTTGCTGGATATAGATTATAGGGCCTATGGAATAAGCACGCGGCTCACATTATACAAGAGCCTTCCAAAGAAGCGGTTATGAAGCCAGGAAAAAGGTGAAGAAAACATTGGTCTGTAATCATATTGTATGCTGGGATACTGTAATTGCATTTCAGGACAGAGAATCATAATTAGTTATACGGAGTGCTGAGTTAATGGACATGGATTTGTGGTGCATTTGTCTATATTATATATTTACAAGTATACAACTTAATTTATAACAATGGTTGCAAAATAGTGCTCATACAGGGTACTGTGTGATAAAACAACCTTCAACGATTGTTGTGCATTTGTAAAGAAGCAAGTCAATTATTTTTTCAGAGAAGCAGGTAGAACGCGGCTAATTACCACGATTAGAATTTCATTACTTAATTATTAAAGCTTTTTCTTTGTTTACTTTTAAATTAATGCAAAAAAAGTATGAAAAAAAACTGGGGGTGAGGTGTGTGTTTTGTTGTTGTTTGTTTAAGGAATAAAACAATTGATCTTATTCATATGTATGCAACTAGAATTTGCAGCAGCTATAATAATCGTGTTACTGTAAATGTTTTCAATTCCTTTACAGGAATTAGTACAGAGACAAGAACAGGGGCTGGAAATATCTTCAGATAAATCAAATAAAAGATCTGATAACACAAGACCAGCAAAGTTTTCAAATATATGCATAAATGAGCACAGATGTATTAAAGATAATGACAGAGCTACCCATTAATGTGTTCCCAGAATCAAAATAAGAGCAAAAACAGCTGGCTATATTACAGAATACAAATAAAGCAGAGTATTTAAGTGCACCGACAGATCTTTGCAATATCTGTAAAGCATTCTACATTAAAGCAAGTCATTACAAAAAAGTAGACGTTAAGACATGTGCAATCCCACATAAGGGTACCAAATTAGGTAACTGTCTGGTAAACACCAACATAATTTACTATCCTTAACATGGGCAATCCCACATAAGGGCACCATGCTAGGGAGCAATCTACTAAACAGTAGCCTAATTTGGTATGCTAAATAGAGCAATCCCACATAAGGGTACCAATTCAGGGAGCTATCTGCTAAATAACACCTTAATTTGGTATTGTTAAAAAGATGATTGAATCAGTAGATATTGATGATTTATTTTATTTCAATATCATCAGGCTAGTTCATTTAAAGGGTAGGTAACACTAGCCATTTTGCACTATAGGTATTTTATTTTTATTTTATTTTTTTAATCAACAAAGCTTGACTAAATGTAAAAAGTTTTGCTGAATCTGCAAAACAGGACCACTCAAATAGGAATTGCCCAAAACAGATTAGTAGGTTATCCAAGCTTAGCTTCTCAAACAACGTTTAGCTATTACCAAGGAAAATCTTCTGTGCACCTATCAGGCTGGTTTAACCACTTTTTTGCATGATAGGATTTCATATTTAACCTTCTTACAGTGGAATCCAGCAGAGGGCACCAGAAGATTGAGAAAGATTTCCTCCTCAGCATCATCTACATTAGCAGGATCTGTGTATCCCCCCACCCCCCCCACACATTTATTTATTCAAGTATCGTGTTTAGAATGATTTTGGGGTTATTTGCATATATTATATAAAAATCGCAAAGTCAAAATGATAACATATGTATTGTATGCTAAAGGAGGCAACAAACTGGGTAATGCACCGGCCAGACGCCAGAACCAAATTCGACATATATTAGCTAACTGATAATGAAAAGCTTAGCCCTATACAAATATAGCAGGGGTGTGCTCTACATCAGGAAAGGGAATACAGTCTGATAATGACATGCCACATGTAGTTTTTGTTGTTATATCCAGTTATTTTGTCTTTGTCTCGAAGCATATGTTTAATTTTCTCATATAATGGAAAAGCTTTATAAGAATATTAAACACAAAATAAAAAAAATAAAAAAATAAAAAAAAAGACTAAAAAAAAAGAGAATACGCTCACACTGTGCTGAGGGCACTTAAGCAGTGCTCTCTGTGTGGTTTTGTAGGTTAGGGAATGGCCAGGGGGGTCTGTGTGCTTGATGCTGGACATTATGGGTGCTATCAGTGACACAAGTTGCATCACTGAGGACACTTGAATGCTCACCCACCTCTCCCATTCCATGCCTCTCAAAGTTTGTAAATATGGACATGGGATCCAGAAGGACTCTCAGGTTTTCAAAACTTAAAAAAAAAAAGGTTGATCACAAAACTGGGGGATAGCATGCACAGCTCCTAAGCGTTATAACCACTTCAAGATGCTGCAGGTGTGATGGTATTTTTGGCAGGTATCGAGTAATCAAAACACTTCAATGGCTCCAAAATACCCAACTAAAATCTGCGAATCAACGCTTATTGCACATTTCTGTAGGGAATTCTTACTGTTAGAACAAGGCTAGAAAAGCTGACGGCATTTACAGCACTTAATAGTCTGGAAGGGAGTGGACTGCCTCTGAGTCTGTCAGAGGAGATTTTTGGTCTATACAGTATCACACGGAATCAATGGCAAAGCTTGAATTGACTGCAATCAAGTGAAACAGTACAGAGATAGCCTGATGGATATGAAAAGATCCTTCACAGGTTCAGTATAACTTTATTAATAATAATAAAAAATAATTTAAAAAAGCCGATAGGTAGTTGTGCACAATCAAGTTAATTATTGTTTTAGACAAGAAAGTAAAACTGGAAGCTAGAACTACATTTTCAAAACGACAATTTAAGGTCAAATTTTTGGCAAGCTGTACTTACATGGAACTTAAACCAATTTTATATGTTTATGAGAAGACATATATAGTAGGATTAATGGGAACTTTGTCAGTACAACAAGTATCTTTGCGGCCCACTGAGAAATTTACAGGTAGGCCAACTGCCCTGGGGCCTCTTTGTGCTTTGGCCTTCCTGCAGGCTGCGGACGATCACATGCTCCTGCGACGGTTGGCGGCCGCAAGAGGGCAAAACATTCTTCCATGTTGGCCACCAGATATGCGCATACAGTGTATAGAATCATATCTGGCGGCGGAGTGAGCAGAATGTCTGACTGCGTGCAGAGCAGGCCAGCCACTCCCCCTTCCCTACTGCTTACTGTGCCGGAATATCGTGTGGCCTGCTTAAGCACAGAAGATCGTGGAGGGCTGGATTGGAAAACGGCTTCAGGTAAGGGAAGAGGTGCTTGGGGGAACCTCCCTGTAGTGTATTAAATTGGGGGGCTGCTGTGTATTAGAGTGGTGGGAGGGGGGAGCAGTGTACCAAATTGGGGGGAGGGAGGTGGGGCAGTGTATTTGTGGTGGTTGGAGGGGAGCAGTGTATTAAATTGGGGGGAGGGCAGTGAATTAAATTGGGAGGAGGGAGGTGGGGCAGTGTATTAGAGTGCAGAGGCAGTGTATTAAATTGGGGGGGGAGAGAGGGAGCTGTGTATTAGTCGCAGGGGAGGGGGAGTGTGTTAAATTGGTGGAAGGGGAGCAGGGTGTTAAATGCGGGAGGGAAGGGGCTGTGTATTAGAATGGTGGGAGGGAGGAGGCAGTGTATTAGAGTGGTGGGAGGGAGGAGGCAGTGTATTAGGAGGGAGGGGAGGCGAGGCAGGGTAGTGTATTTGATTGGGGGGCATAGTAAGTAACATGAAGTGAAGCATTTGAGTAAGAAAAAAAAAATGTATATATATATACACACACATATATATATATATATATATATATATATATATACATATACACACACACACAGGATTACATATTGTTTGCATGAGAATGAGATTAAGTATTTTTAGTTTCTGTTGGTCTAGGTCAAACTCTGTTTTTTGGCCCACATAAACTTAAACCTTGTTTATTTTGCCAGTATTAGCCTCTGAGTTTGACATGCTTGCAGTACACCCTTAGAGCATAGTAATTAAAAAAAGATTGTACCAAGCCTAAATCTGCTCAAGGAAAAAACAAAAAAACAAAACAAAAAAAAAACTATAATTTGTTGTTATGCAACAACATATCATTTGGTGGAGATGAATGTGAAATGCCAAGAACATAATTTTTCTAACAAAGCTTTTAAATGTAACCATAACAAAAAATGAACGATAATACCATAAGCCGAGAGATACTGCATATCTCCCAACATTCCAAATAGAGAAAGAAGAGCACTAATTTTAGGGTTATGAGTGGGAGTGTGGTTGCAGGGCTGCAATAAGAAATTTTAGGTAACTTACTAATAACAATTTGTGCAACCAAAAAATTTAATACAAGATCAATGTATCCTATTTACACAGACTGATTTCTAAACACTTATATTGTAATTAAAAGACACATTACTGTGAGTATTATTGCTATGGAGCTCTGGTATGAACTCAGATACACCAAGAATACGGAATTATTAAAATTGGGCATGGAGATTTTTTTTCTAAAAATCTGAACACTTACGAGGTATGGCACACCACCGTTTATCTTTGTAAGGCATTATTTTACTCTTGACACAGGCACTGATAGCGGCAAGCTATAGGGGCTGAAGCACTGAATCTTTTCTAGTAAAGCGCTGGATCACCTCCACTTTTAAGAATCTTATTTACATTTTTTACATTTAGCTGATTGCAAGGCCTCACAAAGCCCTCCTGAACTAGCCAGACCACTCGGGTCCACATTTATTTCTGATATTGGCTAACCACTTTGAGCCCACTTTCATTTCCGATACAACATGAATGGCCACAAACTCTAAGGGTACTATCTCTTGACCACAAAAAGGTGTCCCCAGAGCACTGCTGTGGACCATCACTGTCCTAAATAGCCAGTCCTCTGTTATACTGACCTACCCCCAATGCTGGGATACCACTATAGTACGCAAGGGTTATTTTATGCTGCCTCCCAACACTGGGATGGTATGAACTCGGTACAAGCCCAAGAGCATGGGCAGATTATGAAGTGAAAAGGGGCAGATACGATCAAGAAGGATGTGGGTTTCCTGAAGAGAGAGTGGGTGAGAGTGGGGTACATGCACAGTGAGCTGTCTTACAACAGACCTGGCCAGCCCCACTAAGGGCTTCTGAATTGCTCTGCCCATGGACGCATTGCTCTGACAGCAATCTGAGCAGTGTGCGCACATTTAACGGTGTGCTTGTGCTGCGCTTGCTGGGAACATTTTCCTGAATTAACAAGAAGTGGGACATCAAGGAAAAAAAAATCTTAAATGTGTGCGTGGAGGTGTGAAGGTGAGACTGTAGTATGCTGAAACAGATTGATGGAATGAATTTATGCACACATTATTGCACTTTTCAAAGCAACACGATGCTTACCGTTTCAAATCCTCTGTGAGGGTGGTCTGGGAATCCCGCAGGCTTCCCACCTTTAAATTCATCCAGCATCAAAAATGGATCCAAATTTGTCAACTAAAAACAGAATTATACATATAATTAGCATTTCAAAATACAGAACATGGGAATTTACAGTGCATGCCCTCTTTAGCTCCTTTGTCTGGCCTGCTCCAGCGTGGCCCAGTCTAATGCTCCTCGTAGAGAAACATTGGGGACCTGATGTGCATGTGAGGCAGGTCGCTGCCTCGGAGTTTCCCCATAGAAAATATTTTGTTCAATGTTTTGCTTGGTCCATGCAGCGGAAGCACCTTTAGCGGCTGTCAGTGTAACAGCCATTGGAGGTGTGTTTAACCCTTCTTAAGTAATCATTGCTGTTTTCGGCAAAAGGCCAATGATTTAACGTGAAAAGTTTTACTTCACATTTTTAAAACACGTGCGGGATTGCTCACATCTACATATGATTTTTTTCGGTGGGATTTATGCACTAGACATAGTTATAGTGATTTAGAAATAAAATGGAAAATTAAAGGCTAATATAATTAAAGGAACTGTTAGAATTACAAACCTGCATTCCTAACACTATAATGGTCCTGGTCCCTCCATAGTAGTCCACTCCCCCAGCCATTTGCCGAAATTTGTAAGTTTTACTGGTCTTTTCCCAGCGCTCATGCTTCCTTAGCACTGCTTACCTCTCCACCTCTTTTAACGTTATCAAGAAAGCATGGCCTTTTTCGAGATGGTCTAATCCAATACTATTCATCGAGCAATGGGTTTCCGTGTCACGTGACAAGGTTTTATTTGGTCAGTGCAGCAGAAGCACCTCTAGTGACTGTCAGGAAGACAGATTGATTTAACCCTGAAGTGTAGACATTGCAGTTTATTTAAAAACTGAACTGTATTACATTGCAGGGTTAAAAGGACTGGACTTCAGCAACCGGACCACATCATTGAGATGAAGTGGTCTGAGTAATTATAGTGTTCCTTTAAGCTGTCATTTTTTGTAACTACATTTTGCAATTTAGATTTCAGTCAATAAACCCATAAAAAGTATTTTTGTGAGTTTATTGGCAATTTATAGTGAATTCACAGTAAATTTAAAATGTTAGGTCAAAACAGCAAACAGAAAACTGTGGACTTGGAAACGTTCCAATTTGGCTATTTTGCCCAAATATTTACATCTTACTTTGAATTCACCCTGAATAGCCATGCCTCTGTGTACTGAATTGTAAGCTTGTGAATAGTGTATTGCAAACTATTCATGTTCAGGCAAAGCCAGCTGCTTAGTAAAAGAAATCCCTCGTACAACACATGAGGTTATGCTAGGACAGAAAGGGAGGGCCTTCTCAAATGCCAGAGTACTAGGTCACACCCAAAACACAGTAACCAAATCAGAAAACAAATGTGATTCCAATCCTCAACGTGCACAAGCGTATCATGCAATCTAAAAACTCTGATTTATTATATAATATCTATAAAATAATCTTTCATTGTTATAATTTTCCAGTTATCAAAAAACCTAGTTATTTCATTGAGTAGCTGTATGGAGGATTCCTTAAACCCTCTACCACCAAACCCAAAAACACACACAAACAAATTAACAATAATAAAGGGTTTGCGGGAATAACAGACCGATCTCACGGGATTCTCTACATATAGTCTTTGTTAGTTAGTAGGCAATTATGCAAAGAGACAAACAAACATTTGAAAGCCAAATACATATTTTTTTTTTCAAAATGTTACTTTCATAACATTTTGTAGTATTCTAAATTGTTAATATAGCGGAATCATGAGTGCTAGGGTTAGTCCATCATTGATCACTAATAAATGATATATCATATATATGTAATTCCCCCCACAATATACATATCAAACTGTGATTTTGAATTGTTCTGCTTTATCAGTTTGTATACCACTGCTAAATAAGTTGGTATTTGTTTGATAAAGTGTTAATCAAAACCTTCAACTGAATAGCCAGGCTCTTGGTAAGAACCCAGGAATAGAAATTGAAAAATAGCAAAGAAATACATCATCACAAACAATCCAAAACATTTATAATGTAGCAAAATATTAACTAAAAATATAAGCTGGTGATTGGCTGCTGATGTGAATAGTAGCTTTGAGCAGTTATTTGTGCGAATGCACACATTTGGTCATACCTCCATTTTATTATAGTTGCTTGGCACAGTGAATAACCATCGTCGTACTTTTTGCATTTTGAAATATTAGATACTTTATAACAACAAAAATATACCCCTATCAATTTCTCTAATACACCTGTAATATATCAAATCCATCCTGCCCAGTAAAAGCATTGTTGGCTTTGGACAACAGGCATTATGTTCTCGAACATGGATGGATGGATTCTAACTTTTGACTCATTGTGCACCCATGTCCACTAAAGAGTGATGCATCACCCACTTGTACTTGACATGGACTGTATAAATTAATGTAAGAAGTGATACAGCATACCTCACCATGAGCGAGTTGCCAATGTTCTAAAAAGGCTTAGTAAAAAGAAGAATATAGGCACTCAATCTTGCTCACAAATCAATAGCAGTCTTATTACTCTACCAGTCCCTAAACAGCAGACTAACTAAGAATATTGCATTTTGATGTTCCACAGAATTGAAATTAGCCAGTCCGGAACTCTAGCTGATGTTGCCAGATTTGTTGTTCCCCTTCCAGCAGCAGATGATTTGAAATTCTGTACGTGCAGCGTTTCAAAGAAACCTACTGCACATACACAGGGTTAATTACTGAAGTTATTAAAACTCTAATTACTGTACTAAAGCCAAATTTGTAACTCTGCTTCTAGATCCGTATAATTCACAGCTAAATAAATCAAGACATTAAACGAAAAAGCACCTACCCTTTTCATGTATTATATTGACAATGCATAAAACACAAACACCTTCCATTTCAAGACCCTGAATTTGTTTAGAGAAGCTCACTAAGGCTTCAAATAGACCCCTCTGTCTGATATTATAATAAAAAAAAAATTGCGCTGAAGTGGTTATGATACCAGGAGCGCTCTGCCACCCGTTTCCTTTCATTGTGTTAGAATGGTTTGATTTCTTACTGAATGCCCATTCATTGAGAATGCAGTGTACTTTCGCTTACATCACTTTTGTGGGAGTTATAGATCACACAATCCAAAATGCAGGGATCCCTAAACATCAGCTGCAACATTTTAAAACCGGTATACAAATGTACTGATGCTGTGTTCCACTGAATACTGAGTGATATGTTAGAGCAGCACAGTTATTCCATACATTGATAAATAGTTGTGAATGACATAATGCAACAGTACACAGTTGTGACATGAAGCATTTGCATAGTACAGGGTCAGTTCAGTGCAGGAAATTGTTCCTACTAGTGCAAACAGAAGCAAGGCAGATACAACTGTATAGCATGGTTTGCCATATATAGAGGGTCTCTCTTTATTAGTGTGCCCTGAATTGAAGTGGATTGTGGTAGGAAGCCTTGTACAGGTCAAACAGTAACTTTGTTGAATGTTGGTGTGAGGTACTCGTGGTAAACGCTACAGTAACCTGGCTGTGCACCTATGGGGATCCAATGGCACGTCTTTTGGTCTATGTCCCCATTGCTATGTCCCATCTATTTCTATTATTCCCCGCCTCCTCCCTCAATCTACAGCTGGTTGTGTTTGCCTAAGGCAGGTTCTGTATGGTTTGGGGGCTCGCCTTCTGGATAAACTTATCCCACTTTGCTCAAATCTCTTGCTACCCCCTAAGAGATTTTTCCTTGCCATGCTTTCATAATCTAAGTTATTGGAAATTTGTTGTCTAAGAGCTTGCTTAGAGGGCAGTTCAGACTACTTCCAGGCTCTAGCTATGAAAACATTTGCCGCCACAATACTGTGGAGTATGAAAATTGAGTCTGGTTTATTGAAGTTATCTAGTGCAATTAGGAGGAGACAAAGCTCCAGCCCCAGAGTTGTTGTGTTACCCAAAATCCCAGATGTCTCTCCCTACACCAATTCCCAAAGGGGTGGACTTTGCTACACTCCCACCAGATGCGACACATAGTCCCCTTAGTGGCTGTGCATCTCCAGCATGCCTATGCTCAACATTTTAATGGTGACGTCCTCCAGTTCTGTGAGTGACAGTTTCCAAAGGTGTACTTGGAAAATACAGTGCTTACAGTGTAGAGATTGAGGGGCCCCGGCTTTGCACCAAAACCACTATATGAAACTGCAAAATTATGGGGTTATTCACAAACCAGCAAATTAGCAATGTTTGGGCATAGTTCCATTTTTAGTAAGGTGCGCCACAATTTTAGAATTACATAACTAATTTGCAGCAGGTTATGAGTCAAAGCATTTCCAGATGTCCCTAATAGTATATACACGTGAGAGTGAGAAACTTTCCTAAGACAAATAATCAAAGCTAATCTATAATATGAGCTGCTAAACACAACATACCTCAGGTCTGCCAATGCTCCTTCGCACAAGGGCACCGCGCCCTTCTGGCTGTTCCACACTGAGGACTGTTTTTATAACTTTTCTGACAGTCATTCTTGCAGCTTCTCCTGGTCTGGAATAATAGCACACAGAGTAAAACAACCTCTTATACATTAATACAGTGTAATATCTATGCAGTTACAAAAATATTACTTTCAAACGGCAAACAGCAAGTCCACAAAACACCAGGCAGGATATGGGAAGTTGTGCTTGTTTATGTAACTAAATGGAAAATGTACAAAACACACAATTGGAAAAATGTTGTCAAAAAGCCAGAGCTCTTTCAGCCAATGTTATCTAACCTACATTGTTAAAGGGAGAACAATCACTTCTCTGGAAAAAATACTGAAAATCACCTATAATGTTTATAAACCTTTTTTCACATGATGTAGTTTTATTTTAAATTTATATTAAAGTTTTAGAAATCACATCACATTCCAGTTCTGTCGAGGCCCAAGCAGGGGAACATGCTTCAAAGAAGGAGAAAAATTAGAAACATTGAGAGGTTCGTTTAAAAGAGCAATTCTGAGAAAATGTTCTAAAAGCATAGTAGTAACCATGGAAACCAATGCAACATTCCTGCTAATTGCTTCACTCGTAGAATTTTGCCCCAATACTGATATTTATATGTAAACCCAGGTGCAAAGTACAAAAAATAAAAATAAAACCACAAATCTTAAAACTAAGACTGACAGAGAGCGCTAGGTTGAAGAATAAAGGAGGTATGGATTTAGGAACAGTGAACAAAAAAAAATTATAGTTTTAAGTTTTAGAAGACTACTTAACATCACCTGTCTTAGCAAACAAATATGATGATTCAGTTATATGACCATATTGTGTTAAGCCCACCACTAGTTAGTGGAGAGCTTAAAGGACCACTACAGTGCCAGGAAAACATACTAGTTTTCCTGGCACTATAGTGCCCTGAGGGTGCCCCCACCCTCAGGAACCCCCTCCTGCCGGGCTCTGGGGAGAGGAAGGGTTAAACTTACCTCTTTCTCCTCTCTGCCTCCTCTCCTCCTCTTCGGCTGAATGCGCATGCGTGGCAGGAGCTGCACGCGCGCATTCAGCCAGCCAGTCTCATAGGAAAGCATTCACAATGCTTTCCTATGGACGCTTGCATCTTCTCACTGTGATTTTCACAGTGAGAAGCACGCAAACGCCTCTACCGGCTGTCAATGAGACAGCCACTAGAGGCTTTAGAGGCTGGATTAACCTATTTATAAACATATCAGTTTCTCGGAAACTACTATGTTTATAAAAAAAAGGGTTAACCCTAGCCGGACCAGGCACCCAGACCACTTCATTAAGCTGATGTGGTCTGGGTGCCTATAGTGGTCCTTTAATACAAAATGGCTATATGATGTAAATCAATCCCCCTATTTGTTTGCCAAGATAGGTAATTTTAGTAGCCTTGTAAAATGTAAAACTATTTTTGAGTGTGTGCTATTCCCTAACCGGTATTTTGTATAAATTCTGGTCACTATGGCAGCACCACAACCTGGAATGCAAGTTCCGGGTGTGCCCTAATTCCCCTTTTTTCGAAGTATGGATTTGTACATTTTAATTTTTGCACCTCACAAATACATATTTGTTAAATATATGGGATAAAGTAACATAATATTAGAAATCTCAGGAAATGTCAGTCCCTATTAAAGGAACAAGCTAATTAAAGGACCACTATAGTGACAAGAAAACAAACTCGTTTTCCTTACACTATGTAATCCTTAGGTCTCCCCCACCTTCAGGGCCCCCTTCCCCATTAGCCACTTACCTTTATCCAGCGCCGGGCTCCCTCGGCGCTGGTGACCTCTCCTCCCCCTACGACGTTAGCTCCAGAGTGGAACCGAAGCCGTGCGCGCATTAAAAACGCCCATAGGAAAGCATTTCTCAATGCTTTCCGATGGGCGTTTTGCCTGCTCAATGCGATTTTTGCATTGAGCGTCGGGGAAGCACCACTAGCGGCGGTCAGGAAGACAGCCACTAGAGGCTGGATTAACTCTGCAATGTAAACATAGCAGTTTCTCTGAAACTGCTATGTTTACAGCTACAACATTAAAACCTGGGGGACCTGGCACCCAGACCACTTCATTGAGCTGAAGTGGCCTGGGTGACTATAGTGGTCCTTTAAATACTTACCTTTATCGAGAGTAGTGCCAGAATTCTCACTGCGGCCCAATCTCCATACTGCTACGTCCTCAATCCTGATGACTTCTGTCCAGTCAGATGCTTCACAAAAATAACAAATGGGGTTGCTGTATACTTAAGTCATTGCTGCCGCCCATGAGCAAAGGGCTTAATTTTGTATGCTTGTTTACGTCACACAAAAAACCCTGAAAACACAAGGAGTATGTGCGACAATCGCCATATTCCGCCAATCCAATACATCTCTATGAAAAAACTAAAATCCATGCTTTTTATAGATAACGATTTTGCTGGTGCAAGACTTCAAAAAGATTCAATACCAACACTTACTTGTGTCAGAAACCCCTAGTAGTTATCGGTCTTACAGCAACTAGTAGACATGATAGTTTCAAAATGCATGACACTCAGTCAGCCATTAAACTGGTGGCGAGTGTAGCTATAGCTGCTGGCTAGTTTACTTTCAGCAAAAAAAAATTTAATTTTGAAAGATAACATATCCATAAACCAAAGCATACTTTAAATGCAATCAGAAAAACACATTACGGAATAGATTTTATCATTTGTCAGTGAAACATTGTTCATGTAACTAACCTGCAGTCTCAGTGTCTTCTAATGAAAGCTCAGGGCAAGAAGTGACTGAGTATTTGTCATGTTTTCAGTCTTATAATACCAGTACAACATGCTCAGCATGAGTCAGCAGAAATGCAATAAAGCCTTAAATGTGTCAGCAAACACTTAATAAATACATCTGATATATAATTGTGAACAATCTCCAGAATAGTTACAAACTGCAGAGATTGTCAGCATGACTACTCATATTGTTAGGGGGATCTTGGTCACAGTGAAAGATGCCAAATGTGGGTGGTTTGGTTTCCAGAAAAAGGCAGCATTACAATCTGTGTGTAATACAGTACATATACTCCAGCCATTCAGTCAGGGAAGAGCATTTTAGGTCAGAGTAGTCAAATGAAATCTGTGTAAACACTGACATGCATGGATAATCCTACACATTAACCCTACTTTACCCCCAGCCCTTCATACAGCAGCACTAATTCAATAGGAGATGGGAATGGGATCAGTAATTCAGGTACAGATAGCTTCCTGTTTCATATACCGACCTAACACTAGGCTGGCTGAGAGCAATAGGGTTTGTACTGCATTACCACACTATATAAAGCACTGACTTCAGTGGGATACAAATACACTCCTCTTGGTTATGCTAATTTTGCAGACACTGAGCTGACCATGTGCTCTGTGCTGGACTATATCTGGATTTCATTCATCTATGTGTTTGTACAAATAAAATAATGCCATCACTGACCCTCTTTTAAAGAGACAGTACATTGATAGCAGGGAGTTTGACTCTAAAGCTGCTCACATTGTCCCTTTAACTATAATCACCATGGGGTGGAGGGGTTATGTGATCAAACATGAGTAACACCCCCTCCCCACCATTCCCACACCATATCCCACACCATATCCCAAACACTATCTCCATACCTGTCAGTCAGGCCACGCCCACTGTGGGAGATGTATGGAACACGTGGACAGATCAAAACAATCCGACTGTACTTCCCGTGTTCTACGCCACGCCCATCGAATGTCAGAGGCCGTGCCCCAATGAGACAGCAGCAGGGAGAGCTTAGCGGTTACTATGACGACTAGTTATGGGTGGGGCTGCGGCCATTGGGCAGTGTGACTACAGACTGACCCAATACACCCTGCAATAGGAGGGGGATGTCAATGGCACAGCTAGTATTTCCACTACTAAGTCAAAATAACTGAAATAGGAAAAAAATAGCTCTCCAAGTCAATTCTTTTCAGACATAATTTACTGAAAGAATTTGAAAGAATATTTACAAACTAATGAATATGTAACACCATACATGATATTAAATAACATTCTAATACAGAATATACATGTCAACAGTATTATCAAACAATTGGGAACATGAAAAACCCATGTCCCCTATTATATATATTTCTGTGTCTGTTTTCTGCATATAATCATGTCTCATGAACAAGAAATCAATGATCGAATGAAAGAAAAATGTAAAAAAAAAAAGTTTTCCATTTAAAGGGACACTCCAGGCACCCAGACCACTTCTGCCCATTGGAGTGGTCTGGGTGCCAACTCCCACTACCCTTAACCCTGCAAGTGTAATTATTGCCGGTTTCATAAACTGCAATAATTACCTTGCAGGGTTAAGTCCTCCTCTAGTGACTGTCTACCAGTCTGGTAGACAGCCACTAGAGGAGACTTCCGTGTTCATAGAACACGAAAAGTGTTTTTAAAACAACGCTGGACGTCCTCACGCTATGCATGAGGACCTCCAGCGTCGCTGAAATCCCCATAGGAAAGCATTGTATAATGCTTTCCTGTGGAGAGGTCTAATGCACGTGCACATTAGGTCTCCCCCGCCAACGGCCACGCATGCGCATTAGGTCTCCCCCGCCGGCTGACGTTGGCGGGGGAGGAGCGTAGGCGGAGCCTGACCCAGTGCCGAGAGACATCGGCACTGGACTCCGGTAAGTCACTGAAGGGGTTTTAACCCCTTCACCAACTTGGGATGGGGGGTGAGAGGTAGAGGGGCACTAGAGGGTCCTGCAGTGCCAGGAAAACTAATATGTTTTCCTGGCACTGGAGAATCCCTTTAAAAATGTTTGCATTAGACTTGAATTTGACTTTGAATTCCCATAAATTCTCACTTTCGTGAATAATCCTGTTAGTTTTAATTAAACGACAGGTGGAAATTACAATTTTAATGCTCACACTTATCAAGAAAAATATTTTAAAGGGACACAATAGTCACTACCAGAACTACAGCTTAATGTAGTTTTGGTGCCTATGTCCTGCCCTGTGTCTATATCCTGTTTTTAATGTAAACACTATCTTTGCATAGAAAACGCAATGTTTATATTACTGTCTTGGAAAACATCTAGAGACAGTCACTCAGATGGCTACTTTGCTAAGATCTGCATGGAGGCACCAAACGTTCCTCATAGAGATGCATTGATGAAGAGATATCGATTGGCGCAGGGTTTTGCCACACATGCTCAATAGCCTCACAGTGCTTTCCTATGGAGTATAATTTGCTTTGCTGAGATCTTTAAATGTAATGATCTCAGCTAAGGAGACAGGGCCAGTTAAGCACATTTTTAAGAGGGGCAATGTGGGGGAGGGGATGTAAACCTAAATGGTGTTTTTAAAACTAAAGTGTTAGGAATACACATGTGCTTGTGGCACTCTTTTAAAGGGAAACTCCAGTGCCAGGAAAACAATCAGTTTTACTGGCACTGCAGGTACCCTCTCCCTCCCACCTCCCATCCCAGGTAGCTGAAGGGGTGAAAACCCCTTCAGGTCACTTACCTGAGACCCCGCCGATGTCCCTCGGCGGTGGTTTCGGGTTGGCGTCGCTCCTCCCAGTAATCTCGTCAGCCGGTGGGTGAGACTGATCCCGCCCGCTGAGGAAACCTAAAGAGCATGCTCGGCAATGCCGCGCACGCACATTAGGTCTCCCCATAGGAAAGCATTGAAAAAGATGCTAGAGGTGGAGTTAACCCTGCAAGGTAATTATTGCAGTTTATACCACTCCAATGGGCAGAAATGGCCTGGGTGCCTGGAGTGTCCCTTTAAGTGTCAGTGTGTATGCAAATGTTGACTTTTTTTTATTGCATTTTACTGTTTAGAGAACCTGGCATGTTTTGCTATCAGAAAATCCATGGACTTTTTATGTCTAGACCGTGACACTGTTCTCTCTCCTGGGTGGACTGAGAAGCTTGTTGTGGTAGAGTGTATTAAGCACATACTTTAGGGAAACAATTGACTCTGGTAACCTGAAATTAACCAAGTAAATCACTAAATTCTAGATTATGGCAAATCAAGTCATACTGCCTAACACCAAGCTGTAACTATAGTTGATCTGAAGAATTTTTTTAAAAAAATCAGGCTTCATATTTGCTTTACTTTCTTTTACTGTCACTCCCAGCAGCAAAGAAACAGTTGACAGTAAGTAAAAAATTTAACAAATCAGAGTGTATAATAGGGTATGTTCATTCATCAAACTCCTGCCAACCCCTCTTTCTTTGCTGCTTAGGCTCCCAGGTGAGTCTATTCCAATTACAGTCTAGTATTGATATATCTATATTGATTTAATATATCTTATTGTTATTAACCTAATTTCTAAACTTAATGGTATTCTAACAGTACTTTTTACTCTAGACGTTTCCCCTTTAAATTAATCCAACTGGACTGTGTGTCTTTAGGTAGGCTTTTAGTAGACTGTTTCTATGCCCTCTGTGGGTTTCATTGACACCCCCACGGTCTGCCCAGTGTGTATTCCTATCTAAAACGAACTCCCTTTCCTGCGGCCAGAAGCCGAGACCTGATTGGCTTCGACGACTCCTTCCTCCTGTGGCCATTTACTGGGCGGGCTCTTTTCGTGCTCTTTTGCTCCTCCATTTTCTAACAGTAATTTAATCAAACTGAACTTCTAGTCAATATTATTAAGTGTCTTTACTCTGTTTTTGTTACAGATTACACTAAATCCTTGCATAAGAGGGTGTCCCCCTCTATACCTCAAAAAAGCTGTTTTGCCTCATTACTGAGGGTGACCCCCTCTATATTATTTTAATATTTGCCTCACTGCAGAAGCTGACCCCCTCTATATTATACCAGTTATCTACCTCAGGGCTTGAGTCCTGCAGGAACGCATGGGAACGGCGTTCCTGCACTTTTTCTAAAGCAGGAACGCCGTTCCCGTTACCTGTCCTGCAGGACCGGCCCTGCTACATGCACAGAGGGGCCAGCACACGCTGTGTTCCCTCTCCAGCTATAACTCTCGCGAGACCCGCGGCTGTTACCATGGCAACGCTCCGCACAGGCGAGTCTCGCGAGAGTTAGAGCTGGAGAGGGAACACAGCGTGTGATGGCCCCTCTGTGCAGCAGCTGGCTCCCTCCACCGGACCACCAGGCGATCTCCCCCCTCCCTGACAAGGTAAGAAGCAGGGAGGGGGGAATAAAATAAATATTATACATAAAGTAAAAAAATGCTTCCCCCCCCCCCACACACATCATCCAGCACTCACACTCACACACACATCATCCCATGCACTCACACACACATCATCCAGCACACACACCCATCATCCAGCACTCACACACACACACACATCATCCAGCACACACACACACATCATCCAGCACACACACCCATCATCCAGCACTCACACACCCATCATCCAGCACACACATCATCCAGCACTCACACACACACATCATCCAGCACACACACACACATCATCCACACACACACACACATCATCCAGCACGACACACACACCACATCATCCAGCACTCACACACACATCATCCAGCACATCACACAACCACATCATCCAGCACTCACACACACCCATCATCCAGCATCATCCAGCACTCACACCCATCATCCAGCACACACACACCCATCATCCAGCACACACACACCCATCATCCAGCACTCACACACCCATCATCCAGCACATCTCAGCACACACACATCATCCAGCACACACACACACACATCATCCAGCACACACACACACATCATCCAGCACACACACCCATCATCCAGCACGCACACACACACACATCATCATCACACATCATCATCCAGCACACACACACACATCATCCAGCACGCACACACCCATCATCCAGCACGCACACACCCATCATCCAGCACGCACACACACATCATCCAGCACTCACACACACGTCATCCAGCGCGCACACACACATCATCCAGCACACGCACACACTGCATTCATTATACACACTCTTCACTCACTACAAACACACTACATTCACTATACACCCTCTGCATTCATTATGCACATTCTGCACTCACTACACACTACATTCACTATACATACTCTGCATTCACTACAAACACACTACATACACTGCATTCATTGTACACACTCTGCACTCACTACAAACACACTAAATTCATTATGCACACTCTGCATTCATTATACACACTCTGCACTCACTACAAAAACACTACATTCACTATACACACTGCATTCACTATACACACTGCACTCACTACAAATACACTACATTTATTATACACTCTGCAGGCACTACAAATACACTACGTTTATTATACACACTGCACTCACTACAAATACACTACATTTATTATACACACTGCACTCACTACAAATACACTGCATTCATTATACACACTCTGCACTCACTAAAACACACTGCATTCATTATACACACTCTGCACTCACTACAAATACACTACAATTATTATTCACACTGCATTCACTACAAACACACTACATTCATTATACACGCACTGCACTATATGCATAGGAGTGTAATTTGTATTTTTTTTTTTAAGGGGGGGGGGGAGGCGGGAATCTTGGGTGAGTTCCCACACTTTTTTCCCCAGGACTTGACCCCTGATCTACCTCATATAGAATGGTGACCCCCTTACTGTCTCCTGAGGGTGACCCCCTCATTGCATATTATTAATTCGGTTATACCGTTTCTTCTGCACTAACTGTGGGTGACCAGCATGCTTAATTGGCGATTTAAAGCATTTTATATATATATGCCTTGCGTTTTTTGATCAAGTCCACTGCCTTTGTATATATATATATTTATTTATACTTGTGGTGACCCCACTTCTCTCAATATGTCTGATTTGCCTGAACCAGCAGTCTCTGCAGAGCTCAAAGCTTGGCTGTATAACGCCATTGCAGACTCCATTCCCAAAGCCTTGGCAGATTTTCACGACAACTCAAAGTCTGCCCCTAGGGCTCCTGTTGTTCAGCTCTCAGACTCTGAAGAGTCAAAAGGCTCATACCATGACGAATGTCCCCGCAAACGCCCTTGGAAGGGCAATAGTGCTACCACCGGTAAAGGCAAGGCACCAGCAAAAGCACCTAGATTATCCCTTTCAGGTACTCTGGATGATACCCCCAATTATAACTTTGACCCATTAGAGGGTTCAACTTTCAACCTGCAACTTCAGGTAGTGGATGAATACTGTGCAGGGTATTCGGACGAGGACTTTCCCTCCCATGAACCCCACCAAAATGAGCCCCAAACCTCTGATCCTAACCAAAACATATCTGAGGATATTTTACTAGATACCTCTGGCCGCCCCGTGTTCGACCCTAGGTATATCAAACACCCACGCTCTGCCGAGTGGAGCCCCCCCGACCACATAGCTAACTTCTGCAGGATGTGGCTCCGTAAACCTTTGGGAAAAAGAAAATTAAGAGCAGAATGCCCACGACCTGTTATCCTTACTCGTCACCTTCCTGTATAAGACAGGAAAAGATCCCCGTAAGGGTTTGGAACAAGGCCTGAAGGCCACCCAAGATAAAATGATGGATATGGTGGGACCGCTTATCCAGATATTCAATATCGCAGATGAGGCTTTGGCAGGTGGCACTATGGACGCACATATGGTGTGAGAATGGGCACAGAGGGCCCTATGCCTACTGAAAAAATGAAAGACGTAAAGCCGCCTTATATAAAATCGATTCAAAGCTTGCCAACTTAGGCACTAAAGAGCTTGGCCCTGAGGCCCAATGTATGCTATTTGGAGACAAATTTATTAAAGAATTACGTAACCACGTGGCTGTGTTTACTACGCTTACAAAAGGCAATCTTCCTTCCGCAAGGTAATTAGGTCCCAGCATTTTTCTGGGAGAGCCAGCCATTACAGAGGCTGGACGGCTGGCAGAGCTGCCTTTACAGGCTACAGGCCTCGACCTTCAGAGCATTGGAACTCAGGCAATACCCGTTTCCACCAAAAGCACTTCTTCCCCTCTCGTGGATCCATTAGAGGACGTGGATCTGCTTCCCTCCACGGTCGCACTCCTACAGGTAATGGACTCTAATTTTTCTTATGTACCTATAGCAGGCCGATTAATCAATTTTTCCCAACAGTGGTCCCGACTCATGCAGGATCCGTGGATCCTTCAGACCGTGTCTGGCTTCCACCTAGATTTTACAGAGGACCCAGTTCAGGTGTCCTTGCCTATCCCTCTCAGGATGTTTCAATATAGACGACACATCCCTTCAAGTCGAACTCGACAACCTAGTCAACAAGGGTGCAATCGAACAGGCCCTCACACCACGAGGTTTCGTGAGCAACATGTTTTTAGTCAAGGAAAAGTCAGGAGAATTCCAGTCATCAATCTGAGAGAACTGAACAAATTCATAAAATACAGACACTTCGAGATGGAAGGCATCCATCTATTACGAGACCTCCTCTGCGAAGGAGATTGGTTCTCTCACTTCGACCTCAAAGATGCATACCTCACGGTACCAATCACGCCAGAACACCGCACTTTCCTCCAATTCTTTTGGGGCTAGAGACTATGGCAGTTCACCTGTCTCCCCTTCGGACTGTGCTCCGCACCTTGGTGTTTCATCAAACTAATGAAACCGGTGATGGCGCTACTCCATTCACAAGGGATTCGGTCCATCATATACTTGGACGATATCCTCCTTAAGGCTCAAGATGAAGGGACTCTGCGTCTCCATACGGATACGTCTTCGGCTCTCCTCCAGAATTTGGGTTTCATCATCAACCTCCAAAAATCACCTCTAACTCCGTCTCATACGGTACAGTTTCTGGGATTTCAGATAGATTCAATTCAGGCAGTCCTGCAACTCCCTGCTATGAAAATCAAGACCATAAAAAAGGACATCCGGGGATTGCTGGCCTTACCATACTTCCGACTCAAGGATTTAGCCCGCACAATCGGATTACTCTCCGCCTCAATCGAGGCAATATTTTCAGCCCCACTACACTATTGGGCAATGCAACGTTTGAAAACACGCTACTTGCATCACTCAACATCTTACGACCAACAGATTTTTCTCACAGACAAAGTCCAATTGGAGCTCCACTGGTGGCTTCAACATATGGAAGCCTGGAATGGAAGGGCTATCTTCGTCCAGCAACCCCATTTCATTCTGGAATCAGATGCCAGTCTCCTCGGATGGGACGCCACCTGCTCGGAACGTTCTACCGGAGGCCTCTGGTCCCCATCAGAACAGGCACTACACATCAATTGCCTCGAACTAATTGCTGGTTCTTTCGCGATCCACAGTTTTACCAAAGAAGCCTGCAACTGCAGCCTCATCCTGAGAATGGACAATGTCTCAGCAGTACGATATGTGAACCGCCTAGGTGGCTCCCGATCAAAGATGCTATCAGATCTGACAAAGGAATTGTACCAATTCTGCCTGGACAGGAATATCTCCTTCGTCCAGAATATCTCCCAGGCTCCGACAACCTCGTCGCAGATTGGTTTTCCCGTCACTGGAGGGATTCCAGCGACTGTCAACTGGACCCACAAATTTTCCACGATCTACAGGTTCTGAGAGGGCCACTCAACCTGGACCTGTTTGCATCCCGTCTGAACCATCAGACGGACGCATTCTTCAGATGGATTCCAGACCCAACATGCCTGGCAGTGGATGCCTTCCTCCAACCGTGGCCAGCATCCGGAGCATATGCCTTCCTCCAACCGTGGCCAGCATCCAGAGCATATGCCTTTCCCCCTTTTTCCATGATCCCACGCACGATACAATACCTCAGAACACAGGGCGTCACGATAACACTGGTGACCCCACTATGGCGAACCCAACCATGGTTCCCCTATCTCCTGGAAATGTCAGTGGACTATCCCCTACTCCTACCCCTCCTGTCTTGCCATAAAATTCGGGATTATTCTAACCTTAGTGACCGAATAATCTAAATTTTATTAAAGACAGGAGGCGAATATTTTCCCACCCATAAGAATACGCGCCCACCCCGCTAGGTAGGTATTTCGCAACACCTTATTTACTAACCAATTTATTTTCGGAATCTAAGGTTTCAGTTTACTCTTGCAGACTGCATTTACAGATACTATCCACTTTAACTCATAACATAAGATTTGTCAGAGTATTTGGTGTACAATATGGTTGGAAACATATCATTAAAAGTAATCAAGTGTTGATTCTCTTACCCAAGAGACCATACTTTCACGACCTATCTCTCTCTTTTTTCCTAGTGTGAAGACTCTTCACTACCTTCACAAAGAATTACCTGCGTTTTCCCCACATCGTTTACATGGTTGACTTCGTTTTGAACTATTCATTCTTCTACCGTTTATGTTTACATGGTTGACTCTATGGCTGTCGGCTTCATCAAGAAAAAGGAGTTGGGAGGAGCCTGATAACTGGACATACTCTATTATACAAGCTTTTGGTGCTTAGACTAATGCTTTTAGGTAGCTAGCAGTCAGGTTTGGATCCAAGGGGTTAGCATCACCAGGGTAAACGCTACACACTGAAACGGCAGATGTGTTTTATTTTTCCCCCCTAACTCCATGTACAGAGTGTGAACATGGACCAGGATGTAGGCATGTCTGCAGTGTCCCAGTCCCTTTTTCGGCTCGTACGCCCCCTTTTTGGATGAGACAGACCCTTTTCCTGGTACATACGGCAATTTAGCAGTTTATTTCATAAATGTTATGTGTGATAGTGTATTAAAATTACTAAATTATGCTCAGCCATATCTCATGAGTACAGACTACCCATACCCTTGTCATGTTTTTTGGGAAAATACAAAATTGAAAAAAAGAATCTGTCTATTGCTTTTTTGTTTTGTTTTTTTAAAGTGGCTGTTTGAAGATAGGCCTATGGTGCATTTTGGGGCAATTGAGCACCTTACACACATTAATGACTTTGTAAATGAATACAATTTCCAAATGTGGGCATTATGGAGACTCTCACATGACATATTTTAAGGTGCCATATAAATGCCAATAATGATAATTCTAAGCCTAACCCTAACAATAATGTTAAAAGGATTCCTTCTGCAGCAGAGGAATTCCTTGGCTGATTTCTGAAGTTGCTGGTCCTAATCCTAACAAGTCACCCTAAAGCTAAACCAAACTCTAATTCTACTCCTAAGCACCCAGCACTGATCACCCTCTGCAGCTGGTGATCACACCTCAGACGGCTTGCAATCAAACTCAATTGATGTCTTCTCAGACCAGCGCACACTTACAGCATTCTGATCTGAGGGCTGTGAAGGAGGTACGCAGGTGTCAGGAGGAGTCAGACGCACGTCAGTTGGAGAGTGCGCCTGACACTTCATTTAGCCCAGGGGAGCTAACAGAAGCAGAAAGAAACGTCCCTGGCTGTTTGATTGACAGCCAGGAGGGTGTTTTAATAATTATTTATAAAAGTTCCATTATAATTGGATACCCATTTAAGCATTTAAAATGCCCATGTATAGGGCAGATTTACTCCTAAATGGGTAGAAAGGCAAATATGGATTGGTGATGCAAACATTGAATCATGTGTTGTAACACTTTAAAATAAATGCCATTGTGCTAGCTACTCAAACAGCTGCCATTCTTTTCATTATTTATTTATTCAGCTATCAGTACATTTCTTGTATCAGTATGCCAAGCACTTAAAGCGGCACTGTCATGCAAAACTTACCTTTCCCCAATCGCTTTCTCTTCTCTTCCTCTCTTCTCTTCTCCTCCTCTTCTCTTCCTCTACCTAGTTTTCTTAAATACATAAGACAAAGTGGGGACAAAGTAATTCCGCAGCGCTTTAATTTGTCTTATGTATATTTCCTACGCTTGACCAGCCCTGACCCACTTCCTATGATCAAATAAATTTTCACACAATACTAACCCTTTCCTCCGTGATCTCATGATGCTTCCTTTCACTATTCCCGACGCCCGCAAAACTAACTAATTTCATCCTAACAGAATGAGTAATGTTTGTCCATTCGTGTTAGGAGGACATTCGGTACTTTCTTTTTCGGATCGGAATTTCATCTGAATGAATGAAATTCCGATCATATTCATTCCTTACTAGATAGCTCCCTAATTCTCATGGTATTAGGTATCTATCTACTGAAAGGCTGAAATATCAATTTTGGTCTGTCAGCCAATTTTACTAATACTAAGTAAAAATTACTTAGTATTAGTGAATAAGAGAGTTTTAAATCTTCCTTCTGCCCCTACTCGCTATACCGCAAGGGTATGTCTTCTAAACAGTGAGCAACATGTGGACGACCTATTGTCTCTAGGTACGTTTTTAGCCATGTCTGATTGGCAACTTGCAAGGCTGAAAATGTTAAATATATATATGCATATATATTTTACTTTACACATATATATAAAATAAATTGACTTCCTCACCCCCCACGGGTTGTTTTTGTTAATGTGTTTTCCTTATTAGCTGGTCCTCTACAAGAGGTCTGGAAGTTTGAGAATTCTGTGCAGTGTCTTAGCTGTTCCTAGAACTGCACTCTTCTGGATAGCGATCTCAGATGTCCCAACTGAACTCTTCTGAAGCCATTCTCCCAACCTGGGGGTTACAGCCCCAAGTGCTCCTATCATAACTGGGACTACTACTGCCTTCACTTTCCACATCCTTTCTAACTCCTCTTTCAGTCCTTGGTATTTGTGCACCTTGTCATGGTCCTTCTTCAGATGTTATGATCACTTGGTATTGCTCTCCACTGACGTATTCCATTCCATTAAATAAATGCCTTTGCTTAATCGGAGCTCAGGCAGACACTGGGGCTATTGGGGTAGAGAAAAATATATTAAACGCTTATATTTGACAGGGCTCTCTTTCTCTGCTACTGCCAAGATGGCTATCTCCTATGGACACTGAAACAACTCCCCCTGGTGGTATGAGCTAAGGATGGTCCCTGAATTAAGAGGCCAATATCATGCCTGCAGTAATGGGCAATTGGCTCTGCTGCCCATTTGGCAACACGATGAGAGTCCCATAAAACTATTTCTTAAAGGAGACGAGGCATGTTCAAAACTTGCTGAAACAGAACAGTTTCAAAATCTGTCCCCTTTTTTGACAGATTTATATCGACACACACAAAAGCAATGGCTGGGGTATATCAATTTACCATCCCCTTTTATTTTTTTTTAGCTTACTCCTCTCCCTACCCAAAAAAAAAAAAATCTGTGGGTTTAACCCCTTAAGGACACATGACGTGTGACATGTCATGATTCCCTTTTATTCCAGAAGCTTGGTCCTAAAGGGGTTAAACAACTTCCTATATTATATTTTTTTTTAAAAATGGTGAGGGGCTGCCCAAGTATGAGCCTATATTGGCTGTAAGGAAGGTCTGTATTGCAAAGCTTGTGCTTCTGTAATGTCTCTTTTTTTCAATTTTTTTGTACAAGAAATACAATGTCATTTTAAATGATGAAGACACACATGTGATCAAAAGAAACTTTATTGCATAAAACAAAATTATGGAACTTTTTATTTTAATATGGTGCATAGCTGCATTAAAATATACATTAATGTGGGTATCTAACATTTTATATTACAGCTTCATTTATATCTTTTGTATACATATTGTAGCTTTTGCAGCTACATGTATTTCTGCATGCGCGGGCACACACAATCTCACTATACACACACTGAAGATAGACTCTAGTCCAGGAACTTCTCAGCATTTTTGGCCAGCAGAATACTGTTGGAGTACTTTAATCTTTTGTGCCAGACTTTGCCCATCCCTGTAATTGCTATAACACTAATCCAGTTTTGCATGTACACAAGAATTAGGTTTTATTATTTATTGTATTTGTTATATTTGTTCATCATGTTTATACAGTGATCAGTCATTCCATAAACAGGGTGAGATGACTAATAACACAAACATTTCCTTTTAGACTGGGAGTAGTTGCGTTGGAATCATTTTTTTTAATTCAATACAGGATAGATAGTAGCACTAGATATATCTTTTTATATATACTAGTATCATAATTGTAAAAAATATCAGTTTATTCCAAATGAAAAGGCAAGGTGTGACTTAAAATGCATTTGTATGCACCAGGGTATCACACTGCATATTTCTCTTGTCGTTATTGGGGCAGGTGTATGCCCTTCTATAGCTGCATACATCTTTTGATGAGGTAGACATTATCTTCAGGAACCTACACCCTAAGGAACACTCCAAGCACCAGAACCACTACAGCCTGTTGTAGTGGTTATGGTGCCAGCCGTGTCCAGGTGCCCTCTCAATGTAATTTGTCAAATGTTATTTGTTTTCATTTACCTGGGTCCCATGGGCACCTGCACTGCATCTGGCCTTCTCATGCAGCAGAAGCTAGGTACTTTGACTGAGCTAAGCAAGGCCAGTTACAAGACCTAACTCAACGGCAGAGAGCACTCAACCAATGCTCTCAGCCAATGAGCATGCCCCTTCATGTTCTGCTTAGTTCGGTGGAGCTAACTGCATTCTCAGTAACACAAATTCAGAAGCAGGTTCTGTGGCTGGCCCAGGTAAGTTGTCAAACAGTTTGACATATTACTCTGGGAGGGCACTAGAACACTACTGTCACCATAACCACTACTGCCGGCGGTAGTGGTTATGATGCTCGAATTGTTTCCTTAATCTATTTGCTGTACATTTCAGCAGCGAATTGCATAGAAAGCATATACCAACCTGAAGGGGATCCTGACATCCACATGTATTCTGAAATACAGAGCTGTTTCAATGTTGCTGTGCGGCATAATTATAAGTGTGAAGTGGTGTATTATCTTTTTGTTTTTCTTAGAAATGATATATGAGTGCACTGAGATTGACTACTTTATAGGGTTCTATAATTAGGATTTCGTACAATTATCAGATAGGTCACTAACACACATGTAATCATCTTTTATTCAATCCCACAAAAATATACAGCAGTGTTGGAAAATTGCCACAAGGCTTAATTAAGCATATAATTTCTTTAAGTAATCAAGATTTCGATATAATACTATCCAAAATAGTTTAACCACTTGGCATTTCTGCAATAAGTCTTGAATAGCAACTGTGATTTGTAAGATGTTTTATGACCATCATTGCTTTTACGGCAGAGTCACGATGCACCAATTGTTATTACGGCATTCTCCTGAGATGAGGTATCTAAAAACAAGAAAACTTTATCAGCAGAGCAGGAAGCCACAGAAGGCAATGACGTATGATTTCCAAAAGTGATGCTGTTAGAGTTTGTTAAAACGCAGTGTTTGGTTCCTCCTCTTCATCCACATATGCCTTATTAGTGTCTCCTTCTGAACTTGAGCTGGATGATGAATCATTGTCGATATTGCTCATCATCACATTATCACATAGGTTAATTTCTCCCACTTCATGGTCATCAATGGCTTTTCTTCTCCTAAAGCATAAAAATATTTGTTAATTTTGTATGAATATTATATATTGATACATATAAATCTAGAAATAACACCCACAGTTTCTGTACCGCAGGTAAGTAGTAGATCAGTGAAAACAAGGTACCGTATTTACATAAAAACATAGAATTTGACGGCAGATAAGAACCATTCGGCCCATCTAGTCTGCCCAATTTTCTAAATACTTTCATTAGTCCCTGGCCTTATCTTATAGTTAGGATAGCCTTATGCCTATCCCACACATGCTTAAACTCCTTTACTGTGTTAACCACTACAACTTCAGCCGGAAGGCTATTCCATGCATCCACTACCCTCTCAGTAAAGTAATACTTCCTGATACTATTTTTAAACTTTTGCCCCTCTAATTTAAGACTATGTCCTCTTGTTGCAGTAGTTTTTCTTCTTTTAAATATATTCTCCTCCTTTACTGTGTTGATTCTTTTTATGTATTTAAATGTTTCTATCATATCCCCCCGTCTCGTCTTTCCTCCAAGCTATACATGTTAAGTTCCTTTAACCTTTACTCAAATCTATTGCGCACCTTTTTGGAAAATAAACTTTCCAAATTTTGAATGCGCATTAGATCTGATGGCACATTACATTCGGGGAAAAATTAGAAATTTTCTGTTGAATTGCATTCCGGCAAATTCACACAGGTGAATTCTGGTGAAATCACACAGGCACATTCCGGTGAATTCTTACAAGCAAATTTGGTTCCTGAAAGAGTATTAAGAAAGGATAGACTTAACAAGTAACACTAAAATTGGAATACCATCAATGTTACTATGGAATATGGCAATAAACATTTTCATTGTAGCACTATGTTGTATAATAGTATCTTCTTGTGTAAATGTGCATTACATTCGCCAGCAAAAACATTTTTCAGTTTCTGTGAAAGAATTTACATTGATTCCAAGGTTCAAGCTTATATGTGTCATATTAGATAGCCTATACTAAAATTGCCTAATTTGTACTCATTAAATGCTTAATGCTTAAAACGACACTTAAGACCATATATGTCTAGTTCCGGGAGCAGATAGCCCCCACCTGAGCTGTCTCTCCTAAATCAGTCTGTTCCTTCTTTTTCCTGGAACTTTTCTGTTATATGTACATGACGTGCATCCCTATGTCTTATCTGTACTCCATTTACCCTATCACTCCCTTCCTACTACTGTTCTATGAGTATTTGCACGTAAGCACTTACTTTTTAATGTATAAAAACACAACTAACAAAATAAAGGTCAGAGGCTTATTTTGATAACCAACACAAGTCTGGTGTCTAAGTCACACTTCTCCAAGTGCACTTGAAAATAACAGTTTGGGTTCCCCTGAATATAACAAAGATCGATAGTGGGTCTATATCACTTCCAGGTTTCAAAAATTGAGGTGCGCACTAGATTCTATGGCGCATTAGATTCGAGTAAATACGGTATATCCAGGTAGACAGAAAGTCAGACATTCTTTTCTGATTGCAATTAAATAAAGCATATATATATATATATATATATATATATATATATATACACACACACACACATCACATTAATACATTGAATATATCACTTTAAAATGAGCTTAGCAAAGTCTTGGGTGGTTTAAACATTATACAGAGCTATAGCAAGCTCCAAGAACAATAAAAATTATAATTTTTATTCTCTGGCATCAGCGTGTGTTTCTGTATGCAAATTAATAATTTCCCATTGGACCACTGATAAATAATGAGCTAATCCCTTTGAAAACTGTATATTCATTACATTTTGTACTATAGATATGGACAGGTGCACGGGATCTCAGATGCTAGCTCTCAAAACATTCAAAATAATGTGACTTTGTAGTTCAGTAATAGCTAAAACATCAAGGTTACACATCTGTTCCAGAGGCTTCCCTGACAGGTATTATCCTGTCAATTTAAAATCTGTGTTCCTTACTCTGTGTGTCATATATACATTTGGGGATGGTGGAAAACCGTACCAGTGTATTCCATGGTGAATTAAAGGAACACTATAACATTAGAAATGTATTCCTAATGTTATAGTATCCCTGTCCAACCCCTAACCCCGTTTTCAATAAAAAATTAAATAATAAATTATTTATTATTTTTGGCATTTATATAGCGCCAACTTGTTCCGCAGTGCTCTACAATATTATAAAGGGGGGAATTTAACAATAAATTAGACAATTTCAAAATGTTACAGGAACACAAAGTTGGAGATCCTGGTCAAACAAGCTTACAATCTAGAGAAGGTGGGGTATACAAACACAACAAGAATGGCATCAAAGGGCATAGGTGAGAAAGTAAGCAACAAGGTGAGAAAGTAGCAGAACTGGAGTGGAGTGTGCTGAATTAAAAAAGAGGAAGAGTCAGGTTTGTGAAATAGACATTACTCTGGGAGGCGATAAGCTTTTTAGGGACTTCTTAAATGATTGTTCTAAAAGAAATGAGCCATCTGCTAGAAGTCCTACAAGTGTGAGTTAGCAAAAGAAGATCACCAGCAAAGCAGAGAGCTGGGAGTACCCACTAATTAGTGAAGAAATGTAACAGGGGTTCGAGATGTTTAGAGTTTTATAGGTAAATGTTAGTATTTTGATTTACCCCCGATAGGGTATAGGAAGCGAAAGGGTGAGCAACAGGAGATAAAAAGTAGACGTGCAATTTGTTTTGTTCCGAATGCAAATTTGGGCGAATGTCAGAAATTTGGATGCTTCCGAATGACTGAAGTGCCGAATTTTGGAATGCCGGACCGAATTGCCAAAGTGCCGAATTTCCAAAGTGCAGAAATGCTTTGAATTTCTGAAAAGTGTCAAAACAGGAGATGGTTTGTAACGGATCACCTGGCACCCCGACTGGGTACCTCCGTTAAAGGACGTTCCTAGCGCTTCCTGAGGACTCCAAGCACTGCAGCAGACACCACAACCACCGAACCGGAGAAGCATACGAATGCTCTCAAGCATTTGAATGCTGTAAGCAGCTGAACAGGAAAAGGATACAATCAGCTTACACTCCTGGCAATCAGCATACAATCCAATTCCCCCAATAACGAGACGAAACTTCATTTTGAGGTCAAGAAGAACTGACTGTACTGGCACATACAGCCTCTTTTATTCACAATCCAAAAACATAGTACTGCCCACAGGGTTTTGAAATACAACCAATCAATCCGTACAATACACACAGACACCCCCACACAAAATCCTCCCCTCTGCCTGTGATATGATGACTGAACACACTGGTTAATCTAATTATCACAGGCAGAGAAATACAGCATTATAAAACATATCACAGGGACCCCAAAACATGCAATAACCCCATAAAAAGGGTATATGCTCGGAACCGGGGGATCTGGGTGAACCACATATCCAAAATTCACCCAGATCCGTTCAGTAGTTTGGTAGATGCAGTTTAAGCTACAAAAGTGAGTGATCCCGAGCTACAAAAGCAACAGGAGCACTTGAGAGAAAGTTCTGCAGGAGATATGCTGTCTAAAATGATATCCTTGAAATAGCTTTATTGAGGGTATCTACTACAAAAGTATGATCCCAAAAAAGAAAATATAAATGAAACTTAATACACCATAACAACTAGAAAAATAGGTATATACATAAGGAGTAATGGACTCAATCTATAAATCTGGGAATAGAGCTGGTAGAAATGGAGAAATAGGAACCTGTAGTCTAAACGTCTCTACAGAACAGCCTTAAATAATAGAAGCTGTCCTAGATATAGACAGGTTAAATCCAAAAGGAAGGTCCTATAGTGGCCTCTGAAATGAAATCAGAAATTAGGAGTAAGAAGAGGGAGAACTATAAGCTCTTATCCTTGTGGCCAAGTAGACTAAAATGCAGAATATGTCTGTATCTGTCAAGTTACCAACTGGGAGCTTAGATACTGAAACAGTATCAAAAAAATAATAACATAAAAGGGAAAACAAAAACAAAGTATCCCCTACTCTACACTCCAGGACCTCTCTATCTCTCTCATAATGTAAAGAGGTTTCCCTTTGGGTCTTTTTATAGATAAGAGTCATATCTATCTTAACGATTGCCCAACTAGGCATATATATAATTATGCTAAAAAGAGCTATCTACACCTTTAAGATCGGTATTTCCTTTTCTATAATACGATTTACCCTTTGGAGTTTCTATACTGCCCTTTGGAGTTTTTGTGATATATATGTATGTGTTTGATCCCCTACATATACGTTTCAGATGCAGTGTTTTGTTATTTGGGCATAGTTGGAAGTGTGGGGCTTCTCTGTGCAATTAGATGCGCTATTCTTTATTATACATATGGATATAAGCGCCCGGCACAGTATCGTTATGTGGGAGGTTTCTGTCTCCATGCTAACGAGCATTGTTCAGCGCAAAGCGTGACACTCGTCTGGAAATACCCGCCCCGTTTACACCCACGGGGCGGTACAGACGATGATTGACATCTTCATGCCGTCGGAGTGTTTGGCGCGAACTGATTAAACACGCCCAACGATATGATTGGCTATAGGGCTAGTAGGTGGGATATTTAAACTCGGCTAGGAGCAGTATTGAGTTTACCTTTGACAAAGGCGCTTTAGGAGCGCCGAAACGTGCGTTAGGTCCTACTTTTTTTGTTTTTATTTCTTCACCAAGTTTGATGTGACCACAGGGTGGGGGTTATGGACTTCATAGCTATTTAGACTATGCTTTAATTAGCTGGTAGTTGCTCTATATTGGTAGTAGACTAAGAGTGTAGAATCTTTTTTCTTCCACAGGATCTGCTAGGAGTAGAGCATACCATTAGTGGCAGCAGACAGCATTTTAGTTTTCTAACAGACAGCCTGGCTTTTACAGGCAATAGCTGTGCATATTGCAACCACTTGGTTGTTTCCAAGTAGAGGGGATACTTTGTTTTTGTTTTCCCTTTTATGTTATTATTTTTTTGATACTGTTTCAGTATCTAAGCTCCCAGTTGGTAACTTGACAGATACAGACATATTGTGCATTTTAGTCTACTTGACCACAAGGATAAGAGCTTATAGTTCTCCCTCTTCTTACTCCTAATTTCTGATTTCATTTCAGAGGCCACTATAGGACCTTCCTTTTGGATTTAACCTGTCTATATCTAGGACAGCTTCTATTATTTAAGGCTGCTCTGTAGAGACGTTTAGACTACAGGTTCCTATTTCTCAATTTCTACCAGCTCTATTCCCAGATTTATAGATTGAGTCCATTACTCCTTATGTATATACCTATTTTTCTAGTTGTTATGGTGTATTAAGTTTCATTTATATTTTCTTTTTTGGGATCATACTTTTGTAGTAGATACCCTCAATAAAGCTATTTCAAGGATATCATTTTAGACAGCATATCTGCTGCAGAACTTTCTCTCAAGTGCTCCTGTTGCTTTTGTAGCTCTGGATCACACACTTTTGTAGCATAACTGTATATATACAGGGGTTACCCCCTACCAAGTTCTGCACACACACTCTAGTTGGGATTTTGGCACTTAGGTGCTCTCCCTTCTCTCCCCATTTTTTCACTTTTAGATGCAGTTTAATGCAGATTCCGCAGAACATATACAGGCTATATGAAAAATAATTACTGTATAATGTGTCCCCTGTTGTATAGTTTAAAACTACTGAACAATGTCTTCGTGCACCAAATACTGGCGAGATGGCACCGTGTAGAAAGTCCAAACAGTGTCTGTGAATTAAAATGGCCGCCATCCATTGTTCTCACCATGTGCTTCATCCATTGTTCTCACCATGTGCCTCTGATACATGAAATGGTGGCCACCTAGTAACTTCACAGTATGTCCCCAGATAGTTCTTAAAGGGCCAGCAGCAGCATAATAAAATACAATATGCCCAAATACTGTATTTAAAGGGCCAAATCTCCCAGGGCCATAGTCAGCAGGCAGGAGGCAGGAAAACAGGCTTCTCCAATGCCCAGTGGTGAGGTTGGTTTCGCCACATGGTTGGCGTTAGGGGTTGGGGTAGGGTTATGGTAGGGTTACTGGTTGGGGTAGGGTTAGGGGTTGGGGTAAGGGTTAGTCTTTGAGATAGGGTTAGGGGTTGAGGTAGGGTTAGGGGTTAGGTTAGGGTTAGTGGTTGGATTAGGGGTAGGGTAGGGGTAGGGTAACCCTAACCCTAACCATAACCTAACCCTACCCCTAACCCTACTCCTAAACCAACCCTAACCATATCCTTATCCCTACTCCTAAACCAACCCTAACCCTACCCCTAACCTTACCCTACTCCTAAACTAACCTTACACCTAACTCTACTCTTTACCCTACCTCTAACCTACCCTTAACCCTAAACCAACCTTACCCCATAACCCTAAACCAACCCTAACCCTACCCCTAACCAAATCCTAACGCTACACTTACCCCAAGTGCCGAAGTTCCAAAGTGCCGAAGTTCCGTAGTTCCGAAGTGCTGAACCAAACCAAAGTGCCGAAGTACCGAATTTCGAAAAGCCAAACTGAACGAATATTTTCCCATGCATATCCCTAATATAAACCAGCCTAGAACATGAACAAGCTCCTTAGCAAATTACTGCATATGAAAGGGCAGACCTGACCAATGTTTTTAAGGTGGAATTGGCAGGATGTGGCAACAGACTGGATATGGGTGTAAATGTGAGACCAGAATCAAAGATGACAGCAAGCTTGTAAGGACGGCCTGATGTGGGCATCACCCACTTGCAGAAAGAGCGAAAGAGGAAGATCAGTGTTATGAGGAGGAAAAATAAGAAGCTAAAGTTTAGGATTAAGTTTCAGAAAGTGGACATCCAATCAGAGATGCAAGTTAGCAATGGGTTACGCAGTCTAGGTGAATTGGGGAGAGGTCAGGGGAAGGAAAATATATCTGGGTGTCATCGTCATTCTAAAGGAATTAATACATTTGTCAATAGAGGCAGTATAAAGAGAAAACAAAAGGGGACCAAGAACAGAGCCATGATGGATTTCAACCGAGACAGGACAAGGGGAGGTGGTGTTATTAGAAAAGGAGACACTGGATAAACGTTGTGGGAGCGATTGGTCATCGAGTACATGGAACTCAAATCGGACAGTGGACGGCAGGAACACCACTAACTACTTACCTTCCACAGATGCTCGGCTATTGGAACGGGAGTCGAACAGCGTTCGATAAGACTAAACTCCCGAACAAGAGACATAAACTGAGACTACTCCCAAAGCTATACATTCAGTATTTTATATTTTACTTTGAATCCAGAAAGTAGACCAACTGCACAGCCTGATTTTTTGGAACTGTTTTAGGCATGGGACCATGCGTGTGGTCGGTCAAAATGTGACTTCCATAGAATTCCTGAACCCCTGAACTGATCTGGATGGTTTTTGGATATGTTGGTCACCCAGATCAGGGCTGTCAGGGGATGTAACATTTGTGGGCATATTATGTGTTTTGGGGGTACTTTTGGTCTGTGACTTTGTATCGTACTTCCCCACAAGGCCCATAGGGAGTGCCTCTTGCATGGGGATTGTCATAAAAGGCCAAGTGTGGCACCATTTAAATCAGTTCCAGTTTACTCTCAACACAGAGCCTCGTCTCGTAGGGGAAAGCTATACCAGCTATAATCCCTACTCTTGGGATTGTTCTTTGGATTGCTGTAATCACTAGCTCTTATAAGAGCTGTTCCTGCTATACTCTCTGGAGTGGGAGAGGTTCACCCACTGGAAGCTGGATCCTGGTCTTGGGTCCAGGGTGGGTGGAGGACGGTGAGTTCCCAGCCTAGCTGTAATGCTGGACGTGGGGACTACAGTGCTGGTGGTGTCTGGTGGAGTGCTTGGAGTCTTCAGTGAGCTCTAGGAGTATCCGACTGGCGGAAGCACCCGGTCGGGGGGCAGGCGGCCAGTCACAGAAGTAATGTATACACTATATACAAAACTATTCACATTTTAGACCAAAATATCTAAACTGAGAACATAGCTGTGGTGAACAGAACCTCGCCAAGGGCTCCTGGAGGGGCCTGCTTGTCAGCCTCCTGCCTCAGGACTATGGGCCCTGCAATATACCTTGCCCAATGCACTTTAAAAGGCTCCGTTCATGTGATTAATGTACTTTTGTACTCCAGAAAGAGAGACCGACTGTTGGCCCTGATTCCCTGGAACTGTTTTGGGCATAGGACCATGTTCATGGTCGGCTAAAACTATGACTTCCATTAAAATCCAGAACCCCTAAACTGATCTGGGTGATTTTTGGATATATTGGTCACCCAGATCGGGGCTATCAGGGGATGTAACTTTTGTGGGGTTTCCATGTGTTTTGGGAGTACTTTCGGGATGTTGTTAAAATTAATATTTTTCTGTGCCTGGAGATAATGGAGTTTAGTACAGTTCCTGATTCAATTATCTCTCAGGTACAGGGGAGGGATAACCCTGTTTTGTGTGGGAGTGTCATTGGCATGTTTGCTATAACTAGTCTCCTCTCAGGTCCAGTGGGGAATGCCCCTGGAATATGTCACGGTAAACCCCTTGCATGTGGATTCACATAAAAGGCCGTGTGTGGCTCCCATTACACCAATTCTCCTTCACCCCCAACATAGAGCCTCATCTCATGCTTGAGGGAACAACTATATTCACTACTCTGGGGATTGCTATAATCTCTAAACTCTCTTGGATTATAATCACTTGCTCTTTTTAGAGCATACTGCTACACACTCTCGGAGTAGAGGTCGTCTCACTGGAAGCTGGATCCCTGACTTGAGTCCAGGGTGGGCTGAGGACAGCGAGACCCCCGCTGGCCACGGGGACTGCAGTGGTAATGGTGTCGGGTGGAGTGCTTAGAAGTACTCAGAGTTACTAGGAAGCAGTGATTGGCGGAGGCACCCAGTCGGGGTGCCAGGCGGTCCGCCACAATAGCTTACCATGACTTTCTAGTTCAGTTATTTTAAACCCAAAATGTAAAATTCACACTGAATATACACTGCATTCCCAACTAAACACGTAAGTAAATAACACTTGTTTTTGTTATAGTTAATTGTGCACACGTTTTTATATTTTCCACAGTACAGGCCTTCCACAGTACAAAGCCTATGAAAGTGGTCCATGCACTCTACAAGCTAAACACAACACTCTCTAGCAACAAAACAAAAAAATTACTCTTTCAGGGATATTCACTGAAGTGAGAATTGTTAGGAATTCTCCAAGCCAACTATGCCTTACAGTTAGGTACTTTGGCCTTAAATTTGAAATTCATTTTGAATTCCTGACAATTCTCCCTTTGGTAAATGACCCTCGGTAATAGTGCAATTCAGTGTATTTTTGCATGTGACACTTTAGTAAAAAAAAAAAAAAAAAGAAAAGATGAGGGTAACAACTAAAAGGAGATGGAAATTGTGGAGAAATTACAGTTGTAAAATGTAATGCATTTGCCTAAAATGTGCAATTTGCCAATTCTACTGATACACTGTTCAGTGAATAAACCCCTTTAAAGAAAATGTATTCACGTTTTAAAATGCAAACAAGCAAATAATCATTCATGCTTTTTAAAACTCACCTTTTCTTGTCTCTTTGTCCAAGGATAATAAGGGTTATCAAAGCAATAACTATTAAACCAGCCATAACACCAAAAACCACCAGCCAGACTTCGAATGACTGTTGAGAAGGAGCAGTTAGAGTGGGAGGAATGCCTACGAACTCCAAAGACTCATCATCCAAAAGAAAGATGCTGTTAATTCTTCCTTTTGACATTCTGTTTGCGAAATATACATAGAGAGAGATAATATTTTAAGTAACTTATAGTTATAAGAAATACAAGCAATCTTTTTTGTAGTGCTTCATAAATTCATTCAACACTGTCCTCCATCTATGAGGGTCCACAAAAAGGACAGTTCAGATCTTTGCGGTGATTTTTGTAAAATGTAATATTAAAGAACTTCTCCAACTCTTTTTTGCGTCATTGTTTTTAAAATCCTATTGTCCTATTGGGCATTACTTTTTAGATCCCTCCCTCCTTAAATGTTAAAATAAATACTAAAATATCTATCTATAATGTATCGGAAATCCTTGCCAGGCATAGTTCCCAGTGCTGCTTAGCACTTCCCCATTATGGCAGCTATTGCGAGGTCCAAACAAAGACTCCTCATAGGGGAGCATTTTAATGGAACATCTAACTGGCTAACAGTGCACAGCAACAGGGAAGGTGGCAGGGAAAATATTTACAAATATTGGTGGGTATATGAAGCCAGTAGGTCGACGGAGGGAGGGAGTGTAGAAAGACGCTTCCCCTTGTAAATGTCTCAGTATATCTCAGAAACGTTGCACAATATAGCATCATGACCATGGTTGTTGGAGTAGCCCTTTATGGATAAAAAATTTTATATTGATTTTGGTTTGCAAACATTTAGACAATAGTAAAGGACTAGATTTATTTTAACTAGAAACAGAAATGGACACACTAAGCAACAAAACAACTTTAGCTTAATGAAGTGGTTTTGGTGTATAGATCATGCCCCTGCAGTCTCACTGCTAAATTCTCTGCCATTTAGAATTTAAATCCATTTTGTTTCTGATTACTCAGCCCTACCCACTCCTCTCCAGTGGTTATTCACACAGTCAACATTAATATTTTACAGGGCTCTTTACTAGAGTCAGACTTGAAAGTGAATTCAACATGAATTTCAAATTTGAGGTCAAAATAGAAAAATGATCCATGTCCGCAATGCATTCAGGTGGGCTACTCAGGCCTTCTATTTGAAATTCACTTTGAATTATCACAATAGTAACTAACTATTTGTTTTAAAAATAATTATATAACGATGGGCCGAAAGCTATGAAACACATAGAAGTTGTATTGACTGGATATACCTTTATTTATTTATTTTTTACTTCAGAGAAAAGTTTTTACAACTTCAGTCTTGTTAAAACCATGCATGTACATGGAATGTCATGAATATGTTATATAAGGTCAAAAATAGGAGAAATGGAAAAATTCTATATCAACTATGCTTTCAATTCAGATTCTCTGGTTTTCCATTTGAAATTCACTCGAAATTCTCTTTGAATTCTCACCTCAGCCAATGAGTCGGCCCTACTTGGCACGGCTTGGCTCAGTGGAGTTAGCTGAAGCTTCTAACTCACTGGGATGAGGTGATCGGCACCTGGTGGACATCAGGCATGTTATCAGACCATTCTCAAACCAACAGACTAACATAATGTTTTTTTTTTATAGTTTACAACGGTATATTGGGTGTCTCTGTGTCAGGGCATTTGCACTGTAGCAGAAGATACTCTCTTTATGTGTGATGTAAATCCACAGGCATATAAATAAATTAACAGGTAATATAAGTTTGCCCCGAAATATTAAATAATAAAAAGAAAACTTTGCTTACCTAATGGCTTGTTCAACTATAGATTTCTCTATTATTTCCAAACCATTTGTGTCTGGCTTAATCACTTGGAATAAAAAGGAAATTCTTTTGGTTTCATTGTAAATGTCTACATTATCTGGTCTGTATAGGTGGGGGAAAAAAGTGTTAGAAAAACATTGTCAAACTGAAATTTACAGTCTACAAAGAAATAACATGAAAACTATAATTCTAAAATTTATCCTGCTAAAATTGTAGCATTTTTGATAAAGGGTAGTAGTTCATGAGGACAGGTTTGTAAATATATAACCCACAAATTAATATGAAAGTAACAAAAAATGTTCGGTACATATGTGATTTCACATACTCCGAGGCCAATGCTGTTGACAAGAGTTAGCAGGCAATACAGGAGATACACTTCTGTTAGATCTCACCAATACAAAGTACATTTTCAAGGAAATGTTATATTTATGCTTCAATGCAATTTCAGCCTTAAAGGACCACTATAGGCACCCAGACCACTTCAGCTCAAGGAAGTGGTATGGGTGCCAGGTACCCCTAGTTTTAACCCTGCATCTGAAAACATAGCAGTTTCAGAGAAACTGCTATGTTTACACTGCAGGCTTAATCCAGCCTCTAGTGGCTGTCTCCCTGACAGCCACTAGAGGCGCTTCCATGAGTAAATTGCACTTATTTGACACTGGACGTCCTCACGGACCAACAACGTCAAAAAAGATCCCCATAGTAAAGCATTGAATAATGTTTTCCTATGGGTGGGTTTTAATTCGAGCGTGCCTCTGGCCGCGCATGCGCATTCGGCTCCACTCGAAAGCTGACGTTGATGGAGGAGAGGTCACCAGTGCCAAGGGAGCCCGGCGCTGGATTACGGTGAGCAAATAAATGGTTAACCGTTTAGGTGACTAGGGCTCTATTTGTATTCCTAACGCTGTAGTGGTATTCTAATAGACAGAAAGTGAAACAGTGCAATGCAAAGGAAACGCCAGTTTAGTGATGTAGAAATTCTATATGTGATTTCTAACTGGTGTTAGCTCACGTTCAGTAGCAACAGATGCAAAGTCAAGAATCTTGACAGCTTGTGAGAGATGCTAGCAGTGGGACCAAAAGAGATAATTCAACTGGTTTAAGCTAGGTGAATGATGAGCTAAAAACAAGGCAAGTAAAATATGTCAGGAACCCAAATTTTAGCCCAGATTTACTACAATAATTATAGAGATAAATATAAGATTATATTATATTTATGCTGAACATTTGAGTAGTCTTCATACAATCTTCTTTTAAGGGTAATATTGAATATATTCCCATAATTTTCCACTTTCTGATGTGCACCTTGTTTTATTTGTAATAATTATAGAGACCCTGGAGAAATATTTTTTTTCATAATTAATGTGGTTTTATATAATATAACAGCTGAAGAATGGTTAACAGGTCATTTTAAAGAGTTGGCAAGCTAGTTCTATATACATAATTTGGGTCCCTGTCATAAAGAGTATAGAACCTCTGAACTACAAGGTTCAAAAACGTGTATAGTTTAGTTTCTATGGGATATGTTAGAGCATTGATGGCAAAAGGAGCTATCACTTGCAAAGAAGTGACCGTTTCTCATTCCTCTGCCCAATCGCGAAAAAAATCCAGAAAAACGCATGTCAAAAAAGTTATAAATTGATTTGCATGTCAATGAGTGAAATAAGTATTTGATCCCCTATTAATCAGCAAGATTTCTGGCTCCCAAGTGTCTTTTATACAGGTAACAAACTGAGAGTAGGAGTACTCTCTTAAAGGGAGTGCTCCTAATCTCAGCTTGTTACCTGTATAAAAGACACCTCTCCACAGAAGCAATCAATCAGATTCAAAACTCTCTACCATGGCCAAGACCAAACAGCTGTCCAAGGATGTCAGGGACACGATTGTAGACCTACACAAGGTTGGAATGGGCTACAAGACCATCGCCAAGCAGTTTGGTGAGAAGATTACAACAGTTGGTGCAATTATTCACAAATGGAAGAAACACAAAATAACTGTCAGTCTCCCTTGGTCTGGTGCTCCATGTACAATCTCACCTCATGGAGTTTCAATGATCAAGAGAACGGTGAGGAATCAGCCCAGAACTACATGGGAGGATCTTGGTAATAATGTCAAGGCAGTTGGGATAATAGTCACCAAGAAAACAATTGCTAACATGCTACGTTGTGAAGGACTGAAATCCTGCAGAGCCCGCAAGGTCCCCTGCTCCAGAAAGTACATGTGCAGGCCCATCTGAAGTTTGCCAATGAATATCTGAATGATTCAGAGGAGAACTGGGTGAAAGTGTTGTGGTCAGATAAGACCAAAATCAAGCTCTTTGGAATCAACTCAACTCTTCGTGTTTGGAGGAAGAGGAATGCTGCCTATGACCCCATGAACACCCACCGTCAAACATGGAGGTGGAAACATTGTTGGTTTTTTTCTGCTAAGGGGACAGAACAACTGCACTGCATCAAAGGGACGATAGATGGGGCCATGTACCATCAAATCTTGGGTAAAAACCTCCTTCCCTCAGCCAGGGCATTGAAAATGGGTAGTCGATGGGTATTCTAGCATGACAATGACCCAAAACACACAGCCAAGGCAACAAATTAGTTGCTCAAGAAGAAGTACATCAAGGTCCTGGAGTGGCCTAGCCAGTCTCCAGACCTTAATCCCATAGAAAATCTGTGGAGGGAGCTGAAGGTTCGAGTTGGAGAAGATCTGCAAAGAGGAGTGGGACAAAATCCCTCCTGAGATGTGTGCAAACCTGGTGGCCAACTAAAAAAAAAAGTATGACCTCTGTGATTGCCAAAAAGGGTTTGCCACCATGTACATGTCGAAGGAGTCAAATACTTATTTCACCCATTGACATGCAAATCAATTTATTACTTTTTTGACATATGTTTTTCTGGATTTTTTTTCTGTTATTCTGTCTCTCACTGTTAAAATACACCTACCATTAAATTATATACTGATCATTTCTTCACTTTTTTCCCTCACTGTATGGTAAATCTGCAGTATTACTACACCTACTTAGATGAATCTTTGTTAAATTACTTACGTAAATACAAGATTCGCCTTTTCTTTTCCCATTTCAGCAAAATATTTTGTCATAGCGTAAGCCACTGATGCCTTGAACAAGTTCATTTCGGATTCATCCCACGGATACTGTAAAACAATAGTCACATTTAAAACGTACTGCACACATTTACAATAAAAATAAAGATTCTACACTTTCACATGCAAAATGAGTTCAGCCCGGTTTCCCATTAGAAAATAAATAAATAACATGTTTTTATCATTATTATTATTATTATTATTTTTAAAAGGGACTCTCCAGTGCCAGGAAAACAAACCGTTTTCCTGGCACTGCAGGTCCCTTCTCCCTCCCACCTCCCATCCCAGGTTGCTGAGGGGGTTAAAACCCCTTTAGAGACTTACCTGTATCCAGTGCTGATGTCCCTCAGCGCTGGGTCAGGCTCCGCCAGCTCTCCTCCCCCACCGACGTCAGACGGCAGGGGAGACCTAATGCGCATGCATGGCAATGGCCGCGCACGCGCATTACACCGCCCAATATGAAAGCATTATTCATAGCGTGAGGACATCCAGCATCTCTTAAAACACTAAGAGTGTTTTAAGAAACCGGAAGCTCCTCTAGTGGCTGTCTTATATGTTTTATGACATATTTTTTGATATATCATTTTAAAAATGTATCCAAAAATATCAAATCATTTGCAAAGCTACACACACACACGCACACGCACACACACACACACACACACACACACGTATGCTTGGCAATTGCAAGTTTTCACACACACACACACCAGTATGCTTGGCAATTGCAAGTTTTCTTATAGACAGCCACTAGAGGAGGACTTAACCCTGTTAGGAAATTAGTGCAGTTTATGAAAAACTGCACTAATTACACTTTGCAGGGTTAAGGGGAGTGGGAGTTGGCACCCAGACCACTCCAAAGGGCAGGAGTGGTCTGGGTGCCTGGAGTGTCCCTTTAAGTATCTCAGTAAACAGAAAACTAAGCCTTTATTTTGGTTATTATTGGACTCACTGAATTTTAATGTCTAGAGATAATAATTGCAGGGCTATTTACTAAAATGTGAATTGTCAGGAACTCAAAGTGAATTTTAAATTCTAGGCAAAAATAGCTGAAATAAAAACATATTTTGGTCTAAAGTTTGAAAAGCACTACCTGACAATTCACTTTGCAATGAATAATCCTGTTTAAATTAGACACATTTAATAAATTTGATTTAGGCTTGACTTTCTAAAACTCCACTGAGGGTAGTAATTTCCAAACCATGACAAAATGAAACTCTTTAGCTGTAGATTACAAAGCAAGTATGAACAGGGAGCAATGTTATATTATTGGATAAAAAAAAGAACTGGTAAATGCTAGGCATTGTCATTAAAAATAAACAGGTGAAAAACTAATAATCAATATAAATTTCACCGTGAACCTTATATTCATTATTACAGTTACTCTCTCGTATAAATTAATCCACTGTCATTCAGGATCCAATAATTTGATTGAGTAGTTGCCCTCTGCTGTATCTACAGTCTTCAAAGTGGACAAAAGTATGAGACTTGAAATATGTTATGTGCTTTTCAGCTGGATCCTTAGACTGGTGCTATATCTGATTTATATTAAAGGGACACTATAGTCACCACAACAACTACAGCTTAATGTAGTTGTTCTGGTGAGTATAATCATTGCCTTTAGACATTTTCATGCAAACACTGCCTTTTTAGAGAAAAGGCAGTGTTTACATTGCCTCTAGGGACACCTCCAAGTGGCCACTGCTCAGATGGACACTGGAGATGCTTCCTGGGGCAATGCTGCACAGTTGAATTTTCCTCATAGAGATGCATTGATTAAATGCATCGCTATAAAGAAGTGCTGATTGGCCAAAATGGTGTTTGGCTCCAGCCCCCATTCTGATAATGTCATTAATGATCGGGGGGAGGGCCAGCGCAGGCGGACCCACGAGGCGCTGGAAATAAGGTGAGTTTTATTTTTTTTTAAGGGAGCTGAGGGGGGTGGGGGGGAAAGACACCTAAATGGTGGATTTAACACTATATTGTCAGGAATACATGTTTGTGTTCCTGACCCTATAGCGTTCCTTTAATTATTATTAAGTACAGCAGAATGGAAGAAATAGGTGAAGTTTCTCTGGACTTCCATTCAATTTGAAAACATTACCATCTAGTGGCTATAAATTTACATTTCAGTATGTTTCTGCCTTCATGCATAGCTAAGTGACATAAAACCCCATATTTTTAAAATAAAAATTAAACATAATTTTGATATGTAAAACATATCCAAACCTGGGTGCCCTGTAGAGAAACAAATCCTGCTTAAGCCGGCAGCAAGAAAGCAGATTGTGCAACAAATGCTAATGCCAGTCATTGAATTTTGGGATGAAGTCTATGCACCTGCACCGCAAACACAACTTCAAAAACACACTTTTTTGTATAATTCTCCTGCTTTGTGCTACAATGTAATTACATGACTTACCGTTTCGACATGTTAAAACAACTAAACTGGCTATCACTAGAATCCAGGCACTCCCTTCATCTTTCCAGCCTTGTGTTTAAGAGCTTTTCTGGGAAGCTCCCATCCTATCTCAGTAGAATGCTCTCCCCAGCCATTCCCACCTCTTATAACCTTTGATCCAGTACCAGCACTTTATTTAGTATACCACGTTACATAAAGAAAATAGCTCAATCCTCATTTTCTTTCAGAGCACCGCAAGTATGGAACAACCTCCCGGAAACAATCTTCCTCCACTCTAAAATACTTTAAGAGATCTCTGTCAACATATCTCAGTACAGAATGCACCTGTAACTATGGGTGATTATAGTTTATATGTTCATGTTAAATAATATGTATATTTTAAGATTACTTTGCATTTTTAATATTATACTGTATCAACAAACGACGCAGTGTTTGTGGACCTAGGATATACTTGAAAATGAGAGAAATCTCAATGTATCCTTCCTGGTAAAATATTTTATAAATAAATAAATCGATTTCAACATGGGAGGCAAATTAAATAGTGCTAATGCTAAATGAACTAAAGCGTATTTAATCAATCTGTTATAAGAGCATTGTGAATATATATAAAGCAATATTCTAGTGAAAAAAAATAAATACAGTGTCAAAATTAACAGATAAAGTACTAGTGCTTTAAGGCATATACATACAATGCATATCATATACCTACTCTATATCAAATGAAAATGAAAATAAATAATTTGTCTTCCACGTTGGAATTAGTGTAGGACCCGTTGATATTGGGGTATCGTGAAATAGTGGTGGGCTTAACATAATATGGCCATATGGTGGAACTGAATCCCCATATTTGTTTGCTGTGATTTTACGTAGCCCTGTAAAAAGTAAAACTGCATTTTTGTGTGTGTGCTATTCCTTAGTATGTATCATCCAGTCATCAGTGGAACAAATCTAATTTCACACATGGAAAGGCTAAATCACAACTACTCCTTAAACAGCTCTGGAATTTCTATAGCAGATAGTACCAGAACACATTTGGGGTAGGAACATCTGAATGATTCTATAGAATAGAATGATTCAATAGAATCATGATTCAATGAAGGGTATGTTCCCACACCAAGAGGACACTCTTTCTGACAAAGGCCTTAATTTAATATTTTTTTGCAGAAGCTTTTCTTTTTAAGTAACTGTTTTACTTCTCTTCGTTAGCCCCAAATCAACATCCACCCCTGCAAAAAGGCCCTTTAATTTTACTCAGAGGAGGGAAAAGACAAGAGGAACAAGGTAAGTTAAACTTAATTTTTACATTTTTTTGCACCAGGTGAGGACTGGACACCTGCCTACAAGTGAGGGACAGGAACACTGCAACAATCGGAAAACTAATTTGTTTTGTTTTTTTTATTATTTCATATTTTTTAAAAAAGTGTTTTCATTTTTTTATATGCTTTATGATATATTTTTTGGTATATCATTTTAAAAATGTATCCAAAAACATCAAATCATTTGCAAAGCCTATCCAAAGATATTCTTATATGATTAACCATAAATTTTACAATTTCCTTATCTGCACCTCATTTTGCAAAGGAACATGCCATAATCACACACACACACACACAGCAGTATGCTCTGCAATTGCAAGTTTTTTTACCGCATCATCTCCTAGGCCAGCGATTAGACTTATCCTCACTTTTATTAAATTTTCTGTGTCTAGGATGAAAGAAAAAATAATACATGTCACTCAGCGTGTTCAATATTGCCACAAATAAACAGAACAAGAAGGACTATTTCCTCTAGGTGCGCTCATTCTGCCGTGAACCCTCCGTGCAGGAAGATCAATTATTTTTTGTTGCGGAGCTGTTTTTATTTTTGCAGCAGTTTTTTTTATATACATTTTTTAAAAATTTTAATTAAAAATGTAATGGCATGTCAGGCAATATAGATTTTCTTTGTCCTTTTTTGGCTCTGAAAACAGAAGAATTAGAAGAAGATTTCTGATGGTAAGTATATTTTTTGATATACTGAATTACAAAATCCAGACATCGATGAATTTCATCAACAATGTCTGGATTCTACAGTCTTAATGGCCCATATGCATTCAGTTGGCTTTGCCCCATTCTGTTTGGGGCCACTTGGACTTACTGAATAACCTTGAAAGCTGTCTTACGTAAACATGCATTTAATTAAAGTTTATTTAGTTTTATCACCCTGCCAATAGTTGTCTCTTAACATTTTCCATAATATGTGTATAATACTCCCTTTTAACATACTTGTTGACCATTGTGTCTTCCAACCAACTTTTCTTCCATTTTGTTCATTTTCCTTCTTCAGCCAGTCATATAATGTTGAAAAGTAACTAAGCAGAGGTTGGGCGTTCAGCTTTGTTTCTCCTGTTATGCTCTCTAGTGCTTGGGTCCAGGGTTTGGAATTTCCAAGTTCCAGCATGGTACTGCAATATATTACATGAAATGTGTTAACATTGTTGCCATAATTACAAGAGCTGGAGTTGCCTACGCGTAGATTGAGCTGTGGAACCTAATCCCCCATGATGCTTTGCTAGCCTAACTTTCATAACTGCTTTCGAGATATTGTTTGGTTATTGCTTATTCATAGGCTACATAGTGTAGTCATGCGTATAGTATTTATAAAGCCACCCTTAACCCCAGGTCTAACTCTAACCGCAGTCCAAAAAATAATGTAATATATAAGATACAAAACAGTAAAACTAGTACTTGAGGAAATAATTATATCTCAAGGTTTTGAAGATATTTATAAACTTTTGGTCTAATATTATGTCTCTAGATCCACAAGATCAGATTATTTTCTCATAATACACGGTTTCTTAATTATGTATCCTATATTTGTCTATCTATCTATCTACCTATCATCTTGTGTATCATTTAACTTTCCATGTTAAATGTTCCCGACACTATTGAAAATAAGAGGTTTCAATTTACTATTTAAAAATAAATATACAAACACAATTTTGTAATACTTTAACTTCTCATATTAATCACCCCGTTAATTCCGCTGAAATATATAAGCCATTCTAATGCTTGGGTGAGAAGCTTCTTCATGCTGAGTCCTAATGGGCTAATAAACTTCACTTTTTGTGAAATGGTGCTTGATGAAGTTTAATGGCATGCCACTGTAATTTAATCAAGTGACATTTAATACACTATGGCCTTGATAAGCTTTCCAAATTATTAAATACTGTTAGAAAAGTTTCCAAATGATTTATCTAGAATTGTTTATTTAGAAGTCTATGTCGATTTATGTAGATAAATAATTTGGACATTTTTTCAACAGTATTGCATAATTTAGAAAGTCTATTAAATTAAGGCCTATACCATGTAAAAAGTTAATGAAAGCATTACTGTCTGAATATAAGAGGGTACTTCTCACCGTAGTTTAATGCCAGCGTCTAAAGAGTTAGTGATGTCACATGAATGGAGAGATCCCACGTGATTGGCTGCTTTGCATAGCGCATCTTGGAACTGGAACTGATAAATTGTCCTAGTGTAATATCTGTTTAAAACGAAAGTATACATATATTTAATTAAACTATAAATCTATTTCCTCAAAATACATACTTAAAATAAAAAATAAATATATTAAAATATGTATAAAAAATGTATTTAAAAATTAAAATATATAAATGTTAAGTTTGGAGTAAAGTTTGGATAATATCTTACCACTGGTAATCATAGCAGACTAAGATTTTTTTTTTTTTTTTTTTTAGGAGCCTATTTTTCAGAATTTCTACTTAACAACTGTGCCATATTCCATGCCGAAAACAGAGGAGACAATTTTGTACTGTATAAATGAATTATTAATAATAAAAATAATAATATTTTATACAGTTTATATGTTAAACAATGGAAGTCCCAGACATTCCTGATGAAAAAGTAAAGAGGGCAAGATAGGGACATTTATTAAATGGTTAGTCCAAGCACCATGACAACTTAATTGTTTTGACGTATTCATGGCGCATGGACCCTGTATGTGCAGCATTTCAGAATGAAGCGAGCATAAATATCCTATAAAAATGAGATTCTATCTTAAATATGATGATCTTGGTCATCAATAACTTTTTCACAGTAATCTCTGTCTATGAGATGCTGCTCTCTCCTGGTGCGCCTTCCACCTCTCCCAGTGCTCTTTCAGTGTTTCTTTCTCTGGCTTTGCCTCTTCCCCACAACCCCTTTCTGCTGGTTTTCCCCAAGGGTCTGTCCCTTCTGTTCTCGATCTATTCTCGCCCCTATTTAACGCTGGACGCAGCTAAGGTGCTGGTCCATGTCATTATCCTCTCTCGCCTTGACTGCTGCAATCAGCTTCTCAGTGGTCTTACATGTTCCAAACTTGCTCCATCACAGTCTATAATAATTACGGCGGCGAGGCTCCTCTTCCTGTCTGCCCGGCGGGATCAAGGTAAGAGGTAAAGAGTTTTAAAACGGTTTGCTTCCTTAACGAGGAATGGCGCCAGGGTACCCCTGACATTATAATCACTAGAGCAGATATTAGGTGGTCATGGTTATTGGTTGTCTGGCCATGTAGCTAAAGCCAAAACATCAATAAGCATATAGTGGAGAGTTTACTATTTTTATTACTCAGAGTTAATTGTAGTAGTGATATTATAAAGTATTTAAGTGTATTTAATGCCACCTAGACATGAAATACAAGCTATTGCACTGTTATTCTGAGCTTACATGTTGGATTTTGCCTCGTATGTGTTTTAATTATATTTAATTACGGTTGTAGAACAATGTGTGTCAACAAATGCAATTAAGGCATTTCTAATTAAATGGTACACTCATAAATTAAAGTGATGATAATGTAGGTTAAACAATTCATTTATAAAATCCTCCATGAAGGAAAGATGAATTAGCTTACGTTTATCAGACAGAATCTTCTTTTTTTAACTCATTATATAACAGTGAATAGAGAACTGCAGATGTAGAGATGTAACTATGATACTCAATTGAGTTTGAATTCATCCCTTGCTGTGAAAATAATCTTACCTAATGAAAGAATAGTCATTGGCAACATGGAACAAAGCTGCTGGATCGCAATATGTCTCGTCATGAGGATAAGGTTCCACTACACCTACCAGCTCATGCCTAGAACGAAAACACTTTATTTATATAGCAATTTATGCATACATCAAATTAATAATTCTGCATTTATAAACATTGAGGAAGGAATCTAATTTATGAGTTTTGATTAATAATCATAAAATAAAACTTTATTCAGAAGCAGCACAGGAAACAAGAACACACCACTAAAATCAGGAAATTATACTCAGAATATAATTTCACTTACAAAATAAATTCTACTCCTAACAACAGCACACCAAATATAATTAAAATGCCACTGCTATGTGAAATGCCATTCTGTCAACTGACAGGAATCTAATATTTCTCTCCCTTCTTAATCTGAGTTATCTTTTCTTGTTTCCTTAATTTCTGAGCCCTTCCATAATTCAGTGGTGTTAGTAGAACATGGGATTTGGAAACAACTGTCAGGATGTAGTTAGTGTCAGTTGAGAGCCTATTATAAAGCCCTTTGTAAGAGTTTTGCGGTGAGTGTCACCCGTTTGACTTTGAGAGATGAAGCAAAAAGAAAAAAAAACAATATAATTCAAGAACGACCACTAATGCTTAATCGTATTAAATGCACAATCTAAGTAAGTCGCCTACCTGCACTTGATTGCTTTCAACGGCAGCAATTTTCTAAAAGACTGCACGATTTTTCTCTTATACTTCTAGTTCTGTCCATTTAAAATATATTTGACGTTGCATACGTCCACGCAATACTCCACTTCCCTGAGAGGTTACTTACTGCTGATTTACTGTATGCAAAGGAACTTTAAAGAGGAGTATCTTTTCCTTGGAATTTTATTTATTAACTTGCATATTTATATAGTGCAGAAAATGGAAGTTACCTCCGCCCTGAAATGCACCATTAGGATCATAAGCATAAAAAGAACCTCATTGTAAAACCATTGTCTATTCGTAGACACTTACTTCATTCTCCACCATTCCTCCATCCATTTGTCTTTAGGTATTTCTCCTCTGAAGACCTTCCATCTCCACTGCTCCAGCATGAAGGTGAACGGCATAGTACCAACGATGGTGAGGGCTTGTCTAAGTAAAAAGTTGATTTCTGTCTCTGTAAAGAACATGTATCAATAGGACAGGATATCACTCTAAATACTTTATCGCCAGCATATAACCCTTAATTGGTTTTAAGCTATTTGTGCAATTAAACATAAAACATTTTCTATATTATTTCCTTCGGAATAAGAAAACATGTAAACAGTCTTTTTGATATGGTATTTGCCCATCATTCATGTACAGATTTTTAGGCATCTATTGTGAATTCTTATCTAGTCTGTAAATGCAAGGCATTGCTCAGACTTAGTCTTAAAGGGACACGAGAGCCGGTACAGCTTAGTGTAGTAACTGCTGCAGAAAACCACCTCTAGTGTCTGTCATTCTGAAGGGACTTCCCGGGTTCGGTACTGCAAAGATTGCAGGACCCATTTTCAGCATCTCCACACTCTGATATAGATTCCGAATGCACCCACAGAGATGCATTGCTGATTGGTGCAGGGCAGTGAATTTGCCACTAATGTGTGCACTAGCCAGTGGTTCCCTATCTTATGTTTACTTATTACCGGTATTTACTTATTACCTGTATGTATTTGTGAAAAATAAAATTAAACGTAAAAATTCATACCTCTTTAACCTGCAAATGGGCGCATCCATCTTAGCTCCCTGCCAATCATTGCTCTAAGCTGTGTCCTTTGCACCTGGCAGTCAGCATAGATAAAGATAAGGGGAGAAATAAACAAATGTATCTATTTCTCCTCAACATTTGCCATTTTTCTCTGGCTTTGCATCTCCTGAACTGGATTATGATGTAATTTCCTAAATCTGTAAAGGGACACCATAGGCACCCAGACCACTTCTTCTCAATGAAGTGGTCTTGGTGCAGTGTCCCTGACCCCCTAAGCACTGCAATGTAAAACATTGCAGTACTAAGATAGCTTCTAGTGACTGTCTACTAGACTGCCGCTAGAGGCACTGCTGGGAGTTTACCAGACTCTGGGTCCCCTAAATGACACTGGATGTCCTCATGTTGTGCATGAGGACGTCTAGCGTTGGTGAAATCCGCAGCTCTCGACAAGCATGCCCATTAGATCCCCCCGTTGGATAATGTTGGAGGAGGCGGCGATGGAATCGGGTGAGTAAATGAACGTTGTTGTTTTTTTAACCCTTCATATGCTGGGTGGGTGGGGACACGAGGGAGGAGGGGACGAAAGGTCACTATAGTGTTAGGAATACAGATTTGTATTCCTAACGCAATAGAATCCCGTTAATATAACTTAAAGCAAAAAGGAGCATCTCATGAAAACGTTATAGGTGATTTTCAGTGTTTTAGTCAGTGGAGTAAATAATGATTTACTAAGATAAATAATGCAGCAGAGGTAAGTCTAAAACACACTTACTTCTGCTGCAATTGAGAAACACTGAGAAACACAGAGAGATAGAACATGAGCATTCAGTGGTGCTACAAGCACTGCAGGGGTTACAAACCTTGCCAGGTAGAGCATGTAAATAAAAAAATAAAAAACTTGTGAGAATTCTAAAAATGGAATAGCTAACTATAACTATAAACTACAAATGGCAGTTCTGCTTTAAATTTGCACGCATATGAAAAGCTGACTTGGTCTTCCATACTGAGTCACTGTTCCACTTTGAGTTCGGCAAAATTTATAATAGAATTCGAAAACTGCCTTTTTTCCAGAATCTGAAGAAACAAGAACTATTTTGTTTCATTGTCTTTTACGGTACCGCACCTACAGAAACATTGTTAAGGATTCACCGGAGGTTCACAAATGGAATTCAGATTACATTTATGCATGCAATAGAAAACACACAGCATATTCAATGTGTTCCACTTTGTTTACCTTGATCTTCCACAAATGTGTCTGGCAGTAGCTTTAAATGCTTTAAGTGTTTTGGTGTAGCTGCAGAAAGGGACATGATTTCTCCCACAGCTTCATGAAAACCTTCATTCGCTCCATCCCGTAACAACATAGGCAACGGGGCATAGGCCATATCATACTGAATATGCCCCAACTCATGGTGTACTGTTAGGAAGTCTTCCATGTTCACTGTGGTGCACATCTTGATCCTAGATATACATATGAAACAAAATATTGAATCGGATTCACTTGAAACGTAAAATTATATATGATAACCACTTAGGCAATAGACAAAGTGCATTGGATTACTTTTAAAGGAACAATACAGTGTTAGGAAAACAAATATGTATTCCTAACCTTATAGTGCTCTCACCACTGTTTAGGTGACTGACCCACCCCTGCAAGGAATAAATGTTAATTTATTGAGAGTTATCGTATCTTTTATCCCACAACGAGCTGCTCTACCTGCAGCTGGTTCTACCGCCTTGGTTGAGGTAATCAAGACTGATGATCTCAGCCAATACAATTCTTTTGCATGTGTGGTACAAAAATGCCACGCTGCGCCATTTAGATGGTCCTAACTTCTATTGTTCCTGGGGCTCTCATGTTGTCTCACGGTTAAACAGGTATATAGGTGAATCCAACAAAAATAGCACTAATACACAACATGCCGATTGTTTACACAGGTGATTGGGAGTTAACGGTGTGTATAAATTGCACCAAAGAACATGAATTCCTGGAAAATTATGCAGAGAGTAGCAGATATGAAATAGGTGTGTCCAGTGGATATTAGTTACATTAGTGTAAGTGTTCTGGTTTTCCGACCTTCCTTGTTTTAAAGTGTTTTGAAGTGGTCATGGCTCGTGAAGTCTGTGCTTTAGTATGCAGTGTTTTAGTGTGAAATGCTTTACATATAGATGTTTTGTATTGCTGACAGGGGTGTAACTCCACCCCCAACACCAACATCAGAGTGTCATTAGCCAGCGAAAGAGTTCCAGGCTGGCTAACGTCAGTTCTGTGCATATTTCTATGTAGAGAGGGTCACTTATTGGCTGAGATTAATCAGCTGATGCTCTAACCAATGGATGGCTCATGGGATAAGTACCCAGCTTCTGCAGATCTGAACTTCACCAGCAAGGCAATACACCCATCACTCAGCAGGAACTCAGTAAGAGGACAAACCACAGCAAAATAGTTGTACCTGTTACCAGGGAACAGTGTCAGGCTATTCCTACAGTGCAATATTAGACACATCTTTTAACCTCAATGTGGAATGTATGCTTGTATGGTTTTGAACCTGCCATATTTGCCTTAGACGTCTGTATGGTCAATAAATACTTTTTATAGCTCAGAATCATGCTTGTATACAAATCCGTATGGCAACTTTTCTTCCATCATTGCTATAAAAAGACCATATCTCACCATTGGGGATGATTGAAAATGTTCTTTCATTGGTAGGAACACATACTTTGAATTTATTTTAAAGCCCAATGTTATCTCATACATAAAAAAAAGTTTTGAGACTCCAGGAGTGATTTTACATTCAGATGGGGGAAGATATTTACCTGTTCCTCTCCTACCCATTATCAGCAAGGTAACCTCAAAACTCAACTTAGCGTAGAATGTGATTCCGATCAGACAAGGTATGTGCACCTAACATAGATAGCATGGCAATTCATTTAAAATAGAGAAACAAATATTGCTCAGTTTACTTTCTGAGACTTAACCAGCAAGGCCTTTAATACTTTTTACTATGTCCTCTTGACTCCATAATCTTCTATTCACAATATGTAATACTCCACACACCAATGCCCTCAGAGTTTAATTGTGTCCTGGTGAGTTTAATTGAAGCTGAAATGGTAATGTTGAGACAATATCTCATATCCACGATGAGCTAGTCAAGTGAAGCAATCTTTAACACTCAAGAAGTTGTGGACTGCATGTCATTATGGCTGTAAGAGCATTATGGAAGATATAGTCCATAACATCTAGAGTGCGGAAGGTTGCCCACAGCTGATTTATAATTTTAGTCTCATTTCTGTTCATTGTATTATCTTTTTTTCCCTTTTCAAATAAAAAAAAAAAAGAAAGTGAAGCCAATCTTTAAATTAATTTTAATTGCATTTAAATTGCAGTGGTTTACCTGAAGTCATCCATTCCCAGATCCCAGGCTGTGGGGTGGCAAACCACTTTCCGTCCATCTTTAGGCTCTTCAATCATTGAATTTGTCCAGAAGTTGGGATTTAATTCAAAGAGACCAACTGACTTAAAAAAGATTTCTGCTTCTTTAAACATCCTTTCTACTGTCCACCCCTGAAACCAACAAAATTATATTTTACAAGATGTTTATGGATCTTAAAATATTTTACAACAATGCACCGTCTAATAGTTTAGGGACACTACGGTCATAATCACATCCTATGTCTACTTCCATATGAGAACAATTTCCGATTTTTTGTGTTTCTTTCCTACCTGAACACAATCCAAAAATGTTTACACTGTTACTGCAGGCAATGCTGCCAAAGTTATAAAGCAATTTTATTAAAGACACGGAGGCTCCTATTATGCATTCTCTTTATTATAGCAGCAAGAAAAGGAAGTATGAGAGAATCATATAAAAAACATAACAACAGCCTGGTAACAGTGGCACCAATCAGCATCCAGTATTATCCATATGGGTGTGGTGCTCCTTGACTCCTCCTCTTTCTTGCTGCTCCCTCAGACAAGTTAAGTACCTCATCTCTTGTTACTCCTGTGATTTTCATACATATATGTATATTTTGGGTAAAAGATTTCAGCATAGTGTATGTTTATGCTTATTTTATGCTTCACTGTTGTTGCTGGTTTATTTAATGCTGGTGTCTGGGAGTGCTGCCTATTAAAAAGGGGTCTCTGGGACCCTGAGGTTTTCCCCCTCTCAGTAGTGTTAGACTCTTTCCCCTGCTCGTTCCGTTTTTTCTGTGGGTTCAGCAGGGCTGCCCTTAGCTGCTCACCTTAGCCGCTCACCGTTTTGGCCGCGGTCTATTCCGCGGTTTTCTTCCGGTCCGCGCATGCGCGAACGCTCTTTTGCCGGTTTTTCCTCCTTTCCTAATGGCCGCGCATGTGCAGTACGTGCCGCGGCGGCCATCTTTTTGGTTTCTTTCGCCGCCTATGTAATTTTACTTGCGGCGGCCATTTTAAGTACTTTTTCGGCGGGAAATTGCTGCGGACCGATGCTGTAGGTGGATAACGGTTTCTCCTACCCTCCTGGCGCACTGCCAGACCCATCCTGTGCTTATTTGCTGTTTTTGCTGTCATTGCTGGTCAAACTGTAAGTGTTGGTGTGGAGGATTACTCTATCCTGACACCCTTTTTGTCCTTAGCCTTAGCTAGTATATTTTTCCCTACAGGTCATTTCAGATACTGTTCTTAACCATTAGCTACTACTAGTGGCATTACCTCATTGGCCCCAATAATTCTAACTCTGAGTGGACTTGGGTGTATAATCCCCTGTGGGCTTATATTATTGCTAAAATGCAAGATCAGAATGAGAGACCTGCAGGGTTTGTGTGTCCTACACCAGGGGTTTCCCCCTCAGACAGGGCATGTAAGGATGACGCAAGCCTCATGGCATCGGAGGAATTTCAATCCCTCCTCGATTCTACCATGGCACAATCCATCAACAAGGCGTTAGCCTCCGCGATGGGGGTCATGTCATCCTCTATCACACAATCTATAACCAAAGCGCTGATGCAGTCTCAGAGTAGTGGCCCTCAGAGCACACTAAACCCGGGAACCACTAATGTGGTACAGCCGGGACGCAGAGCCTTGACGAAAAGCAAACATATTGCCTCCCCTCCAGAACTGCAGGTTCAGCCTGCAATGATTGACACGCCTCAGGCTGTCAAGGATGGCACGATACCACTGTGCAATAGAGCCCCTGGCCGGGCAAAATCGGCCAGATCCTGGAAGCGGGCACGTGCCCAAGAGGACTCGTCCGATTCAGACCGGAGTTTGGAGGAGGAGTATGATGATTTATGTATGGACCATTATAGTGCGGAATATTCCGATTCTGGGTCTGAGGTGAAATTTAACACTGCGACCCAGAAGGCTACGGCTCAGGGCGCTGAGCCTGCCATATTGGGCGAGGGCGACGATTTGCGGGACCCTCTGGGTAACCCGTTGTTTGACCCAGATAACCTCCGTCACCCTCGCTCTGCAGAATGGGAGCCGCCTGCGCACATTGCGAGGTACTTCGCGCTAAGAGTAAGAAAACCTTTATCTAAGGAAGGACGTAACAAACTACGGGCGGAATGCCCACGGCCTATCCTTCCAGACTGAGTGGGAAAAACCCCTGACGTGGATCCCCAATTGGTCCAATTTTTGAATAAGTCGGGTTGGAAACCGAGGAAAGGTTTGGATTTCTCCCTTCGGAACTGCCAGGACAAGTTCCTGGACACTTTGGGGCCCATCTCCAAACTTTATGAGTTAGTGGAATCTGCCCAATCAGGTGAGAATGACTTCGATTTCGAAGTAGCGAAAGGCTGGTTGCAGAAGTTAGTCTGCATGGTGGGTAACGCCAATACAGCCATGGCAACTGAACGCCGCAAGGCGATTCTCATGAGAATAGAGCCCAAACTGGTCAGTATGGCGTCCAATGAGCCGGGGCCAGCCGCTAAAGGCTTACTCTTTGGTGAATCCTTCATTAAGGATCTTGGGCTGTACGTTAAAACATTCACAGCAATTGACAAAGCTCAGACTTCTCTTAAGAGAGTATTTGCACCTCGGGTTTTTGGAGGGGCCGGTAGAGGTAGGAGCCGTCTATCCGGCCGTGGATTTTGAGGCTCATTTAGAGCCGGCAGAGGCTCCTTTAATACCCAGAGACCGGTACCAGAACGAACCTATACCCCATTCTTCCCATCTCGTGGACGCCCCTGGAACTCCCGCGGACCGCGGGGGTCTGTCTCAGGCCGACGACCTTATGGTGAGTACCGAGTATCTCCATTTTTCCCATATAAAAGTGGGGGGCAGATTGTCACTGTTTCACCATGCTTGGAAAATTCTAACCTCAGATGTTTGGGTATTAAATACAGTACAGGGGTACCTGTTGGAGCTAGTCTCTTACCCTACTCTGGTGCAGTTCCCTCGAGAACTAAACATGGCCACCGACCACCAGAAGATGATCTCGGCAGAGATTGCAGATTTGGCGTCAAAACACGCTATTCAACAAATCCCATGGGACACAAAAGGGTTTGTGAGCAACCTGTTTCTGGTTCCAAAGAAAGGGGGTGGAGTACGCCCAGTAATAAATCTCCGACCCCTAAATGCGTTTGTCCAATATCACCATTTCAAAATGGAGGGTATTCATTGCCTTCGAGACATCCTACTACCATCAGATTGGATGGTCAAGATAGATTTACGGGATGCTTATCTGACAATCCCTGTCGTGGAAGTGCACCAAAACCTACTGCAGTTTCAGTGGCAAGGAACGAAGTGGAGGTTTGGATGTCTACCATTTGGTCTGTCCTCTGCTCCATGGTGCTTCACAAAGGTACTAAAACCGGTGATTGCCTTCCTGCGCACACGAGGGGTCAGGTTAATAATTTACCTAGACGATATCCTTCTCCTGTCTCAATCTCAATCCCAATTACGGGTTCATTTGTCTTGGACAACACACCTTCTCCAGAATTTAGGATTCTTGGTGAATTGGGAGAAATCTGTCCTTCAACCCTCCAGATGCATGGAATTTCTGGGATTTCAAGTGGACTCTGTGCAACAGAGGTTGTGCCTACCCAAAGACAAAATGATTTCGATCAAGGAAGAGATCAGACGACTTATGACTCGTACGACCATTTCCCTCAGACAACTTGCGAGGATCATAGGGCTACTGGCATCGTCCATACAATCTTCCCGGGCCCGTTACATTATCGTGCCCTACAAAGGCTCAAGGCCTCATATCTGCGCTCCGGACACTCGTACGAAACCTGTGTTACACTGGACGAAGATTCCAGAGAGGAGTTGACATGGTGACTAGCCCACATGGAGGTGTGGAACGGACGGGCGATATTCGGATATACACCAGATCTGGTCATAGAGTCAGACGGCAGCTTACACGGCTGGGGCACGCATTGTGGTTCAGTTTCCACCGGTGGCAGATGGTCCAACAAAGAAACGTTGCTACACATCAACTGCCTAGAACTGTTAGCGGCATCCTTTGCCATTCGCAGCATGACCCCCACAGGCATCTCATGCTCTATCCTAATCAAGATGGACAACGTTTCAGCGGTGCGTTATATCAACCACCTAGGAGGAACGAAATCGAAAGTTCTGGCACTGATGGCTCGAGATTTTTGGCACGTTTGTCTAAAACACAACATTTCGGTAATAGTGGAATATATCCCAGGACGGGACAATGCACTGGCGGATTGGAATTCTCGATATCTTCGAGACACAGGGGATTGGCATCTCCACCCAATGATCTTCCAACGTCTCTCTCGACTTTGGGGACCTCTCAACATAGATCTCTTCGCGTCTCGACTGAATACCCAACTTCCTCGGTTCTTCAGTTGGAGACCGGACCCAGATGCGCTGGCGACAGACGCATTCTTACAAGGCTGGTCCAAGGGCAAGAATTACGCTTTTCCACCTTTTACCCTAATCTCTCGGACCCTTGCACACCTTCGATATTCCAAAGGGACTCTAGTGCTGATAACCCCGATATGGAGGTCACAACCTTGGTTCCCACAGTTATTAGAAATGTCGATAGATTCCCTGCGACTGTTGCCGGACATACCCTACCTCCTGACCAATCCAGAGGGAATGAGTCACGAGTTGATCGACCAGAGTCTACTTCACCTGATGGCATGGTTCCTTTCAGGAGAACATGGAATCTCGAGGATGTTTCGCAGACGACACTCAGTCTCTTGGCAGAGTCTTGGGCACCAGGTACCAGACGTTCCTACGGGTCAGCTTGGAGGAAGTGGACTGATTGGTGCGTGGGACAATCAATGGATCCCATATCAGCTCCTGTGAAAATAATTTTACAATTCCTGACTCTACTCTTTGAAGAAGGTAAAGCCTTTCGGACTATAAATCTATACAGGTAAGCTATATCAGCGAGACATATGGGTTTGGATGGTGCTCCAATAGGTAAACATACCCTCATCTGTCGTTTGCTCAAAGGCATCCGGTTTGCTCGACCCCTGCAGGCTCGGTATTCTTCCTTCTGGGATGTCAATGTGATTTTTCGTTTTCTCGAGTCTTGGCCTTTGATTTACGAACTGTCTCTTAAACAATTATCAACCAAACTGTTGATGCTGTTTTGTTTACTTTCATGTAAACGGGTTGCTGATGTCAGAGCATTGGATTGGCAAGCATGCGCTTTTGTTCCGAACGGAGTATCCTTCAATATTTCACGTAGGACGAAGTCTGCGACTAAGGAGGTTTTCTACCCGTCGTTTCCAGACAACCCGAATCTGTGCCCAGTGTTATGCCTTAAGGAATACGAGCGCCGCACGAGCTCGCTCCGTCCTGATCAAACCCATCCATTATTCATCTCGTTCAGAGTACCGCACCTACCAGTATCTACTCCTACTTTAGCTCGTTGGATCAAATGGTTATTATCCGTGGCAGGCATAGACACTTCAATTTTCTCCTCACACTCCATTCGCGGGGCGATGGCTTCTAAAGCTTCCATGATAGGTTGTAGATTGGAAGACATCTTACGAGCAGCTGATTGGTCGAATGAGTCTACGTTTCGTAATTTCTACTTTCGACCGGTGCAACATATTTCCAGTTTGGTGGTTGCTCAGCTTCAAAATAGCATAATAAAATTCCCAGATTTTACTATTAACATGACGTAAAGTCATGATTTTATTAATGACACGGAGGCGAGTATTATTCCCTCCCGCCCTGCCCAGGGTGGTGTTTAAGTTACAGGTCAGTCATGGGACCTTTGGAATGACACAATACGGTAGGTACAATGTCATACACGACACGAAGGTGAGTAAGGTTTGTGATGAATATACTTCTATATACTTATAGTGTTGGAATAACGTAGTGGTAGAGTTGGATAACTGTGGAATAGCAGTCGCAAGTCTCGATATTACCATATATTTCTTCTTTTTTAGCTTGAATACACCTGTGAAAGTTGGCGGTTGAAGCTGTTCCCTGTTGAATTTCCGGCTATGGTTTTGTTTCGGGAATTCGTGTTTGTTGGAATATTTTGGAACTTACAATATGGTCTTCGGGATCTATGCAGAAAGAGGAGGAGTCAAGGAGCACCACACCCATATGGATAATACTGGATGCTGATTGGTGCCACTGTTACCAGGCTGTTGTTATGTTTTTTATATGATTCTCTCATACTTCCTTTTCTTGCTGCTGGGAGTATAATAAAGAAAGAGAATGCATAATACTCGCCTCCGTGTCATTAATAAAATCATGATTTTACGTCATGTTAATAGTAAAATCTGGGAATTATCGTTCATACCTTTTAATGTTAAAGAGTTACTGCAAGCACCGTTAATCACTGCACTGATTCAAAGTGGTCATGGATGGTATTATGTACATCGCTTCACTATGAAACGCTTTACATACAGAGTTTAACCTGGTGAAGGAAGAGTAATTCGACCTCCAGCAGCGTCATAGGGACAATGTCATTATCCAGGCCGGACACAAACAATCACTGCATGCTGGTGCCACACAGCCAATAGCAGTATTGACCATGTGTGTGCCATACATGCAGGGCTGGTGCAAGGATTAATGCAGTGCTAGGCAAAAAATATTTTGCCACTCCATAGTGGTCATGTAGGTTTAATCCCACAAGATATAACTGTCATGGTTCTCGCCGCAGCAAACAGACGGCCAGACGTGGTCACCCATGGAGGTCCCAACAAGGGACTTGAACCGGGGAACTTCACAGTCCTGGTCTTGCTTCCTTCCTCTGAGCCACAGCAGCTTTTGTATTCCACATGTCATTCTGGTCCTGTTCATCCTGGCATGTCTATTACTCTGGGGGCTGTACCTTGACTTTGGATGTGCTTCACCTGACCCTGATCAGACATTAGCAGGGTATTTAAACTCAGCCTCGCCCTGTGATCAGCATCAAGTCTTTGATCCTGTTGTGTGCTTTGTACCAGTGTTCCTGTCGTTTGAGCTGCTACTTGTTATTGACCCCGGCTTCTGACTACGTTTACTCTGACCTCTGGCATCCCTTGACTTCGGCTACTCCTCGTTGTTCCTGTCTTCTGGCATCCTTTGACCTCGGCTATCCTTTGATGATCCTGCTGTTTGAGTCCTTGCCTGTCCTGTGACTTGGTACTTCATCCTGCACAGCCCCCGTGCACAGACCCACAGGCCGGGTGAATTCTTACCTGACCACCTTGGCCTGTGGCTATCTGCAAGGGTGAGCCATTAGAGACACCTCCACTACAATGCCATGTTTAACTATGACAAGCGTTAGAAGTGCATAGCACTTGCCACTTATGCGCTTCAGGTCCCCAGTGCTCCTGTATGAGGAACATTGGATTGGACCAGTGTCGTCCCATTAGTGACATTGAGCGAGGTAAGGAGCCAAGAAGTGCGGAGGGAGGTTTGGTGCTTGATAAATGTAAGTAACCCCCCCTTTTTTTTATTTATAATTTTTATGGTGGGGGGAACTTGACTCTAGGGACAGAGGCACTATAGTATTTGGACTATAGGTTTAGATTCTTAACAGCGTAGTTTTCCTTTAAAAGTAATAATGATTTTTTGTTAATTAAAATGATCCTTTTTGCCCAAATGTAATCACTGATACATACACACTTATACACACACATACACACACTCACATGCATTCACTCACTCACATTCAATGGTCAACACAATTAGAATCAATGACCAATGCACACACAAATTCACTGATTCATGCAGATTGACACACACTGACTCAAGCAGACATACACTAACTCTTGTATACTGACACACACATACACACACACTGATGCCAACTGACACACAAACACACTGACCCATGCAGACACACATAGACCCATGCAGGCACACACACAGACACACTGATCCATGCAGACACACACACAGACTGATTCAGACACATTCATACAGACCCAAGCAGGCAAACACACACTGACCCAAGCAGACACACACAAACAGACCCAAGCAAATACACACACACACACACACTCTGACCCAAGCACGCGCACACACTCTGACCCAAGCACGCGCACACACTCTGACCCAAGCACGCGCACACACTCTGACCCAAGCACGCGCACACACTGACCCAAGCACACGCACACACTGATCCAAGCATACACACACTGACTGAAACAGGCTGACACACACACACACCACACAATAAAGTGGTGCCTTTATTTTAGACGGTCTCTCCATGTGTCCCAGTCGAGGCCTGGCTGCATTTATTTTTTTTTAAGCTCTGCCTCTGCTGTACTCCCGCCAACTTGACCCCATATGAGGTGTTTAGGGAGGGCTGCTCTTTGATCCTGGCTGGCTGAGGTTGTTGACACTGGGCGCAAGTCTGCAGCCATGTAGACACACCCAGTGTTATCACCTGCGGCATGCAAAACACAATTTGACCCCTATAAGTAGCGCCCTAAGTGACTGCCTGATTGGCTTATAGGATGCGCTGGCCCTACATACATGTCCTTTCCTCAGCTCGCTATCTCCGACATTCCTCCGCCTCGAGTGATGGAGAGTGAAATCAGACTTGGTGGTAGTTATTTTCTATCTTTTTTTTTTTTAGCGGGGACCAGTATAGGGAGGGTTACTCATACCAAAAACAGTGTTCTCGTAACACCCTGGTTTGTTTAGGTTGGATTAACTCTTTAATCCTCCTTTACATCATTGAGGATAGAATAAGTAATTTCTACCCTCTGTGTTTAACCCCTCTTTACAGTGTTGTAGTTATGATAAATGCTTAATAATATATGATAAGTGTTTAAGGGGAGGAGTAGGATTAACCTTTTGGGTTTCGAATCAACATTGCTCTTTGTATGTGTAAAACATTTTAGTTATGGTGGAAATGTGCATTGGTTGTATTACTGATTTCATCATACTACTCTAACAGTAATAATCTGTACATTATATGTCAATTCCTTTAGACTATTGAACTCGATAAAGGAAAAATAGCTCTGTGAATTGTTGATGAAAATTATCCAGTGATTGGTTAAGGCAGGCTTGCCCAAACTCCGGCTCTCCAGATGTTGCTGAACTACAATTTCCATGATTCTCAGCCTATCTCTTTCATTCATAGAATCATGGGAGTTGTAGTTCAGCAACATCTGGAGGGTCGGAGTTTGAGGAAGCCTAGGTTAAGGTATAGTAGACCTTTTTGTCATATAAATATAATTGTAAAATATTCAAGATAGATCATCTCCAACAGGTACATTTCTCTGTGCTATTGTTACATGTTCATTGAGAGGATAACATTCAGAAGTACCTGAGCAACCATAGTAGGAGTGACGTCAATGCTTTCTTTATCTGGATATGGAACTACCAGGGGGTACAGGTTTGTCCAAAACCTGCCCCACATGTCACCTGAAAAATTAAAAATTAGTATCTTACCATCAAGTAAATACAGGAAGTACTGTATGACTGCATCAGTCATTTCCTGCAAATTTTACAGCTATTCGGCTTTTTCAACTACTTGCATAACCTCCACCAGCGTGCAACTTTAACACGAGGCACGGTGGGTCTATGGATTCATGCAATGTAAGACCTGCTATCTGCATGTCCCTTCAAAGATTGAGATCAGATTATGTGTTCATAGTAGATTTGTATTACTATTCCTACTGGAGGAATGGAACCCATGTTGTCTTCTCCTGCAATAGCCCCTCCACTTAAGGTTCAACTAGGTGTGAATTTTAAGGTGACATTCTGTACATCTCTGTTCTAAAGAAAAGTTATTTGAGTATCCTTCAATCTCTGTCTTTTTGGCTAATACATGCTGGATGTTTCTTATTAATTGCATTTTCTTCTGTTATCTGCATTGCATGATAGTTCCAGGAGGTCAGCTAATGTCGGATCTATCTTATCTGACAACGGCAATCATAACATGTCATGGCATAGTCAAAGTATCTCAATTATCATTTATATTCTAATGTTTAATTGAAAAATGGCTCAACATCTTGGCAATGGCCACATGAAATAAATATTATGTCACAGCTACAAGATTCAAATTCCATTTTTAAATTTTTGAGAAGGTGTACTAAACCAGGGGCCCCTGAGTGTCTACCTGTATATTTTAAATTCACACAAATCTTTCAAAGTACGGTTTTAGAATTATTATTATTATTGATACTGAACAACTGTTGGAATAATGGCAACTATACAAAACAAAAAAGTTACCTAGTAAATGAGCAGGAAGGTAACCTTCAGAATTGAAATATTTAGCACCATATGTATCCTGTAACTTCGATCTAACATAGGCGTGTAATTCTTTGTAGAGTGGCAATATCTGTCATGAAAGTGACAAGAACAGAAGCATTGGTAGAAAATAACAAAACAATTGCTTATTCATATTTACAGTTCATATTGCCAGTCACAGACACTGACCAGATGATATACAGATTTAAGCAATCAAGCTAATGGCGGATCCCTGTCTGATCTTTATTATAGAACTTTCTTTATATACATTACTGAGTTTGAAGCAATGTTTACAAAACAAATGCACACTTGCTATGTGATTCACTCATACGTACTGCATATTATTAGTAGTTTGACAGCTGTGGAGTGCTGTGATACAACCTGCAAACTACAGTACTGCTCCTGGACTGAAAGGAAGGGCAGACATGAATGCTGCCCAGAAGTAAAGGGGTTGGGACAGAGGTACTACAAAGTTGCAGGTTGCTAGGAATAAAAAAGAGGAACAGGGGAGGGACGCAGTCATCCAGAAGGAGTGTAGGGGACCCTGACTCTTTCTGGCCCTTAATGGAAGCAATACCAATAACAAAAAAACAAAATACATAGTTGCATTGTCTGTAAGTGGTAGGAGTTGCAGTCGAATCTACCACGATGGCAGCAAGATGAAATGGTGGCAATTTCATCTTGCCTGGACTCCCATGGCTCAGGTGCCTTGGATGCGGTGGTGGCTGGCGTTGCAGGAAGATCGGGAGCTGGTGAGGCGGAGAGGATGGCAGAGGTATCCCCTGAAAACGGTCGGTGGGCCAGGTGGTCGAGGCCTCCGACGTGGCTGTTGCCAAGCCCGGTGAGAGGAGCAGCAGGACCCAGCACGGTGAGAGGATGGAGGCGGATGGAAGATGGATGGCGGCAGAAGTTCCCCGTGCACCCAGGCAGAGCGGCCGGCACAGTGAAGATGCTGAGTGGAGGGCCCAAGATGGCGGCAGAATGGCGTTAAGCTCTCGAAGTCCGTCTTCTCTTCCAGAACAGGCGGATGTGATGTCACAAAGTTGGACGCAAGGACTAAGACAGCTGACGTCAGTGGAGGCACCGCAGGGCACAATACGTGATGCAGGCACGCAGTCACGTCACAGGCCTCGCCATCTTTACCTCTTTCTGGAGAGTCAGACACACCAGAGGAGGCCAGGAACCATTAGGAACTCCAGAAGTCGGAGTTGGTGAGAGCAGAGCATGCAGGGAAGATTCAACCTCAGGAGTAGACGAAAAGGAGGAAGCAGCCAGGCCTGGAGTCTGCTGTCCATCTCCCCAGGGTTAACCTGTGCTAACGTTTGGGGTGATGTGCAGGAGGCACAGAGGGAATCTAGTGAGGTGCTGGGATTGCGGCGCGCAGTTGTAGAGAAGTTACCCAGGGGTAGTGGGTTAAGTGGGGGTCCAGGGCGCGCTGAGGCTGTTAGTGTAGGGGGTGGGTATCGCCCATGTTTCCCTGGCTGTGTTTTGTCGCCCTTGGGGGAGCATGTCCCAGCTGAAACGCAGGATATGATTCCGAAGGGTGAGTATGTGGAATTTATACTTAGTTCCCCTAGACAGGGATTCAGTGGACAGGCCATGCAGGGAGGTTCAGGATGGGGACAAGGCAAAACCGCTCCCCCACATATTTGGGAACTGGCTGCAGGGATTTAACATTTTTGTGAGCATCTTGGTTCATTTGAGGGGCATACAAAGTCTATGATCAACAATTTTCAAACAGAAGATGGCGGTGTGTCCGGGGATGGACTTTAGCATGCAGGATGATAGCCTATGGCTGCTTCTGATGACTCCATGTAGGCCGTGGCCCTTTGTGGGACCAGCACACGGCTCTTTAGCAAGAGTCACTGTAAGCTCTTGTCGATTCTGGCAAGAATGCGCCCATTGTGGAGGAGCGCATCCCGCTATGCGCTGCTTTAAAAAGGGTAAGCAGGTCCCAGCAAAGGGAACAGGTAGGGACAATGTTTCTAGAGGCGAGGATGCCAGTGTGCGCATGAAGGATAGGGCCAAAGCTTGGCCGGTCACCCAATAGGCGCGCCGCAGACGTTTTGGAAGAAGGGTTTTCCGAGGCTTTTTGGATTTTGTTTGTTTTTTTGGAAGCTTTTTCGTTCATGGATAATTTGAAGTAGGTGACAGGGAAAGAGGCGATTTTGCAAGACAAGCTGGACAAGAAGGGCTGTTTGCAGGGACTTTTGAGTCCCCCCCTCGAGCGTTTCCCAGTTGGGACTGGTTCCCAAGAAGGAAGCAGGGGGATTGGTGAATGACGACATTGGGAAGGAGGTGTGCTGGGTGAGATACGCTTCTTTTGATAGGGCGGAATTGGTGCGGGTAGCTTGGGCTGGGGCGCTATTAGCTAAGTTGGATATAGAGTCAGTCTTTCGCTTGTTGACAGTTCACACGGAGTGCTTCCACCTGTTGGGTTGTCACTTTCGTAGGCTGTGTTACCACTTCATATGTTTGCCCATGGGGTGTGCGATTTTGTTCTCTTACTTCGAGACTTTTCTTTTTTTTGATTCTTTTGTTTGTCCAGTCAGCCGACTCGGGGGAAATGCGTTGAGTTGTTAGGATCGATTAGGGCAGTTGCATAACGGTGGGGCCAGTCACTACATTGTCGTTTCTCGGGATCGAGATCGACACAGTGCAAATTATTTTTCAGGCTGCCGGTTGACAAACTGTCATCACTTCATCCAGGTCAACAGTTGGCTCCGGGAGGATTTGCAAGTATGGAGTCCTCTCCTAGGGACCTACAATGGCATTCATTTTGTCTGAGGGAAGCCACGTCCAATGCGGCACTAGAACTTTTTACAGATGCTTCAGGCTCCATTGGTTTTGGAGCGTTTTTTCGGGGTCACTGCGCGGAGGCTTGGCCGCCAGGTTTGAAGGATCTGGATCTGATTCGCAACTTGCACCACCCATGCTCGAAACCCCGAGCGTGCGGCAATGCCCGCCAACAAGGGTGTGGAACAGTTTCAGACCAGATGAGCATGAGATCCCAAAACAGAGCCATAGAGCAGGCCAGATCCTGCTTGATCAAGTGAATGAGATCCACCGTTCTCATACATCCCAAATCGTTCCCCCCCCCCCCCACGTGCACCACCAAAGTCCCTGGCCCTAACACAAACCTCCTCAGCTCGACACATTCGTCATAAAACTGCCCCATGATATCCCCCTAATAGCCCACCACCGAACCCTGGCCATGTCATCAGAAAAGCCCAAGTTCCTCCCGAAGTACCTCACCTCCGCTCTGCGAGCTGCCCAGTAAACATATGTGGCCCAGGATCCACACATAACGAGGGGGACCTACAAGAGAGGAAAGCATTAAAACAAATGCGGCCGAAGATAAAGCCGAAAAGGACCTGAGTCCTTTCTGCCCAAACGCTTAATATCGCTTAACCTCAACGGAGACCCATCCGAACTTCCGCCCACCGCCCTGCACAGTCGGCCTTGGATCAATGTACCTGAAGATTCAATGATGACTTGAACCACTGAACATCAGAGAGCAACATGGGAGACACCAACCGCAAGTTTGGCGCCGCCAATTCACCCACTCGGAGCGCTCGAAAAAACCAAAGGGCGAACGCCACCCGAAACAACAACAACTTGAACTCTGAAGCACACACCTGCGAAAGCATCGATAAGAGCTGCCACACTAAGTCCACCAAAATAGGTCTCTAATTATCCTTACCTTTCCGATGCCTCCTTCGGGATCTCCCGCTCATCTGGTCCGAAACTGTTCCACACCCTTGTTGGCGGGCATTGCCGCAAGCTCGGGGTTTCGAGCATGGGTGGTGCAAGTTGAACATGACGGTTTCTCATTTTTTACGGCAACTGGGTGGCATAGTGGTTCGTCACGTGGACCTGGAGGGCGACAATGTGGATTTAATGAGGAGATATGGAGTCCATCTGACTGGGATTAGTCTGGACATTTTTACCTTGGGAATACAGTCTGGGATGTAGGTGGCGCTGGCTGCAGGGGGCGCGATGCCGACCGATTAGGACAGTCTCGGTCAACATTGCGGTGGTGGTGCTTCTGGCCAGCGAAATACAAAGTGAAGTGAAATGATAAGTCAGCTTGGGGAGTCGCAGTCTGCCGAGGGCTGATGGCGGTAGGCAGGCTGATACGAACTCTGGACAAGGATGTGGGATCTGTCTGTTGGGGGAAGTTACCCAACAGCTGACAGTTGGATGGAATGCTGGTCCGTTAAAAGTTGTAAACTTAATAAAGCTGTGGCCGTTGCCCTTAACCATAATTCTGGTCTCATTTGTTGACAACGGGGGGTGGGGACTGGTCAACGGATGTTTTGCGGCTGTGGGGCTTTGTGATACACTCATACATACTGCATGTGATGGACTGCCTGGCACCCTGACTGGGTGCCTCTGCCAATCGCTGCCTCCTAGCTGTCGCCGAGTACCATAAGCACCGCACCGGACACCATAAGCAACATAGCCCCTTAGCTGCCAGCTCCCAGTAAGAAGACCTCTCCTCCAAGAGAGTATAGAAGGTAGAGCAGTGTAGCTCTTACAAGAGCTAGTGATTATAGCCCAGGGGAGTATTGTGATATAGCAATCCCCAGAGCAGATACAGCTGTTTCCCCCACACATGAGATGAGACTCTATGTTGAGGGTAGGCAGGAACTCGTTTATTGGCAGCCACAACTGGCCTTATATGCAGGTCCCCATGCAAGAGGCACTCTCCTCTGGACCTGAGAGTAGACTACAGTAAAAACATACACACGATTACATTGGCTCTCAGGTCCAGGACACTCCCATACAAAACAAGATAATCCCTCCCCTGTGCCTGGGAGATAATTGAATCAAGCACTGTACTTAACTCCATTATCTCCAGGCACAGAAAACATACATTTTTATAAAACCCCCAAAATACCTTTAACCCCTTAAGGACTGGACTGTTTTTGCGATGTTGTACATTTGCGACCAGGAATATTTTTACACTTTTGTGGTGTTTGTGTTTGGCTGTAATTTTCCGCTTTCTCATTTACTGTTCCCATACAAATTATATATTGTTTTTTTCAGGACCAAAGGGGCTTTCTTTACATACCATTATTTATATAATCTCATGTATTTTAATTTAAAAAAAATAAAAAAATATGATGAAAAATTGAAAAAAAATACATGTTTTTGACTTTTACTTGAAAAATCTTTTACTCATCTACAAAAGCGAATGAAAAAAACTGCTAAATAGATTCAAAATTTTGTCCTGAGTTTAAAAATACCTAGTGTTTACGTGCTTTTTTGCTTTTTTTTGCATGTTATAGGGCTATAGGTACAAGTAGGATATTGCGGTTTCAAAACATACATTTTAAAATTTATCAATAGTGACATTGTAACACTATTATCTGTCATAAATCTCTGAATAACACCCCACATGTACATATTTTTTTTAAAGTAGACAACCCAGGGTATTCAATATGGGGTATGTCCAGTCTTTTTTAGTAGCCACTTAGTCGAAAACACTGGCCAAAGTAAGCATTCATATTTGTTTGTGTGTGAAAAAAGTAAAAAAACTAAATTGAACGCTAATTTTGGCCAGTGTTTGTGACCAAGTGGTTACTAAAAAAGACTGGACATACCCCATTTGCAATACCTTGGGTTGTCTTCTTTTGCAAATGGTATGCCATCATGGGGGTAATTCTCATTCCTGGGCTACCATACGCTCTCAAAGGCAACGTAACCAACCTGGCCATTTTCAATGTAAAAATATTTGACCCATATATTTGACCTTGTAACGTTCAAAAATGCTATAAAACCTGTACATGGGGGGTACTGTTTTACTCGGGAGACATCACTGAACACAGATATTAGTGTTTAAAAACTGGAAAACGTATCACAACCATTATATCATCAGTAAAAGTGCTGTTTGTGTGTGAAAAATGCAAAAAAAGTAACTTTCACTGACAATATCATCGCTGTGATATGTTTTACTGTTGTGAATCACTAATATTTGTGTTCAGCGAAGTCTCCCGAGTAAAACAGTACCCCCCATGTACAGGTTTTAGGGTGTCGTAGAACGTTACAGGGTAAAATACAGTGCTAACAAATTAAATTCTCTGGAATTTCGGCCTGGGTTGGCAGGCAGGTCCCTCAAATTGCAATCAATAAAATTACTGAATTATGTAAAAATATTACATAAATACGCACGTAGAATTTAAATATATATGCATATTTATATATTTGAAGTCTACGTGTATATTTATATAATTATTTATGTAATTTTGTATATGGACGTATGTATATTTCTTATTATTTTTATTTATTTTTATATACATAGATATATATACAAATTCATTCTAAGTGTATTTTGATATAATATATATATATATTAATTTTAAAATACAGTTAGAATAAAATTTCATATAGCTATATAATTTTTTTTTAATTTTTTATTATTATTTAAAAAAAAAATATTTAATTTAAATTACTTATTATTTATATTTTATAATAATATATATATACAATATATATAGTTATTATATATATTATATATATACGTGTGTAATTTAATTATAAGTGTATTTTTATATTAATATAAGTACATATTAATATAAAAATACACTTAGTATGACATTAAATATGATATATAGACATATATTATATACATATAATATATGTCTATATATCATATATACACATATATAATTATTTTTTTTTTTTTAATTAACACTAACTTTATATTTTTTTCTGATTTTACACTAGCAGGGAGACTGCCTGTCAGCACAGACAGTCACCCTGCAGGCAGACACATGGACACCTATTGTGACCATGTGATCGCTGTGTTAAGCGATCACATGGCCACAGGGGTCCTAATCTGCCGTGTGGAGACTGTCTGGGCTGCAGGCAGTCTCCCCACAACCGGAGGAACACTGATCGCCGCCGGGGGAACAACGGCGATCAGGTAAGTACCCCCAGACCGTTAGGACGGTTCAGGACCGTCATCGGTCCTCAAGGGAAAAATGCCGATGACGGTCCAGAACCGTCCTCGGTCCTTAAGGGGTTAAACAAACCCCCCACAAAAGTTATAGCCCCGATGTGAGTGACCAACATATCCAAAAATCACCCAGTTAGGTTCAGAGGTTCAGGAATTTCCTGGAAGTCAAAATTTTGACCAACCGTGCACATGGTCCTATGCCCAAAATAGTTCCATGAAATCAGTGCTAACAGTCGGTCAAATTCGGTAGTCTTTTACAGGCTTCCCTGCAGGGCCCATAGTCTGTGGGCAGGAGGCTGGCAAGCTCCTCCAGGAGCTTGTGGCAAACTCACGTGGGAAGTGGAGTTTGTCACACTGCACATTACTGGAAGTTTTATGGCTGTGGAGCTCTGAAATACATTCATACATACTGCACATTACCAGGAGTTTTATGGCTGTGGAGTGTTGTGATACACTCATAAACACTGCACACTACTAGAAGTTTTACTGCTTTGGATGGGTGTGTTATATTGCACATTACTGGGAGTTTTATTGCCAAGGTGTTCATTGAAACACTAACTTGGGTAAGGCATTCTAGGCTCAAAGAAATGAGTTGCCTCAAATTGGGAAATAGGGACCAAGATAAAGGAACATAATAAACAAACCACCGCACTATTTCTTTGTGTGAGTTACACAAAATAAAATTCTCATGGACCCCCAGTGCCCTGAAAACGCATGCACTTCCTGCACACAGTGTTCACTTTGTTCACTTAGATTGACATCTTGTTCAATGGCTGTGTCCACACTGAATGCTGTCATGGTTCTGCAGGAACGGCAATGTTTTCTTTGCAGGGTTAACCTGCCTCATTCGTAAAGTCACTAAGGGTACTTCCACAAAATAGTGGGGTAAAACTGATTACCCTAGTTTTACCCCACACGTTCTATGATAAAACATTGGATTGGCTGAGATAATAGATCTCGATTATCTCAGCCAAAGAGGAGGAGCAGAATGCTGGGGACCAGCCCTGCGAGGGAGAAAATGTTACTAAACTACCCTTTCTTTCTCCTTGCAAATATAGGCCGGTCACCACAGGGTGAATTGGACACTATGGCATTAGGAATACATATTTGTATTCCTATTGCTATTGTGTACCTTCAACTTCCTCCAACAAAATTAGCAAATTGGGATATTTAGTACTGTATTCAGTATGTGATTCATTTTACTTCTAGTTGATAATTATACTATTAGGACATAATGACTACACAATACAGAAAAAAGGATATGAGCTGGATGTACAAGTCTTATTTTATCTATATATTCTTTATATATTCACAAAAATACCTGGTCGAATGTTTCATTCACATCTCGAATTACATCATCACGACTATAGTAATAATCACCAGTGGCTATAGTTTCATAGTTTCCTCTCCAGTAATCTCCATAGTCATTATAGCCTTGTAAAGAGACAGAAATGAAAATAAGTCAATCCGAACAAGGTGTTTAGACTATAGCGATGAATAAACTCAAATATTGGATAGATAAATCCAAAAAGGGGAACTCAGGATCTCCTCTCATCGAGTTCTGACAAATATACTTCTCTCCTGCAACTGTCATCAAAACACCTAGCCCTCAATGAATACTATCCTAGCAACATACCTTTCTACACTACCCTTAACTTTTTTTTAATTGTATATAAAAGGTAGATTACACAATTCAAGCATAAGGTAAGTGGTAAGTTCTGAACAATGGTACAATGCTTAAGACTCGGTACAATACATATTATCGGTATTGTTAAGCAAACAGAATTATATTGAACATAAACAGGGAGAGGTGTGAGCTTTCGTAACTAAAATAGTACTCGGTAACAGTTTGCAATAGTGTAGACATGTTTTTGTAAGGTTAAATAGCCTGTTCCGGAAGGGTTCCTATGTTTAGTCTGCGTGTCGTCTTTAGCTATTTCTCCATTCCTAAGCATTGACCAAACTAAAAATACGGGGGAGGGCAAAGTGGGGAGGGGGCAAAGAGGGGGGTTGTGGTCGAGTGTCCTGGAGTGGTGATAAATAGAGTGGGGGTAGGTGGGTGCCTACCTGGTCAGGGTCATTTTTCATAAAGGTGAGCCATTGTGACCAGCTGTCCGAGTAAAGATTGTATGTGTGCGTTAGGGAGGAGTGTACCTCCTCCATGAGTCTTGTGGATTCTACTTTGCATATCCATTTTCTAATGGATGGTGGGACTGTTTTTTTCCAGTATAGCAGGATGAGCATCTTGGCTGCTGTCAGTAGGTTGTTGACGTTGGGGTTTGGCAAGCAGGCTGAAGTATAGCAGGAACAGTACAACTTTAGGCATAAGGGAAAGTTGGACACCAGTGAATATGTGTATTAGAGAGATAATCTTCTTCCAAAATGTTTGGATAATTTCGCATGACCACCATATGTGACCTAGGGTACCTGTCACCTGTTGGCAACGTTAGCAGGTCTCAGGGTAGTGCGGAAAGAGACGGAGTAGGTGTGAGGGTGTGTAGTGCCATCTGGCTATTCTTTTGTAGTTGTGTTCGTGTGTTGCGTTACTGATGGATGATTGGAAGATATTGGTAAATATTCACTTGCATTCTATTGGGGTAAATGTGCACTGTAATTCCTCCTCCCAGAGGGTGACGAATTTAGGTTTGGAATCAGTTGAGGTTTCTTGTAGCAGTTTGTAAAATATAGATAGCTGTTTTGTTTTGATCATGTGTGTCACACCGGGTTTCAAATGTGGTTAGTTCTCTGTGGCCCATGAGAAGGTTGGGTGTTGAGGAAATGAAGTGCCTGGGTTGTTGAAAGTTAAAGTGTTGTTGGAGTGCTATATGTTACCAGCTCCTCTGGTTGTTTTATGCCCTGATTGGTTAGAAATTTACCTAGTTTAAGGTAGTGGGGGTGGGAGTTGTGCATTGTTTTGAAGGCGGTAGCATTCGTACCTGGTGGAAAGAGTGGGTTGTATGTTAATGGATAGTGCGGAGAAGGATAAGGCGATAAATTGGTTTGTGATTTTGTTTGCTGTCATGTTTTAAGTGTCAGTTCTATTGTGGGGTGGTGACGGTGAGATTGTATAAGGAAACTACTACCTTTGTCATGCCATGGGATCGTGTGCATTGGTACCCTGAAGAAAGTTGCTTCTAATTGCACCCAGTGTTTCTGATTGAATGGTTTAGACCATTGGTATATTCTTGAGAGAGTTATGGATTTATGGTATTGTTCCATGTTAGGTAAACTTAGGCCCCCTTGATATTTGTGCATCGTTAGGAGTTTGCACGGTAGCTTAAGGTGTTTGTGGGTCCAGATTAATTCCGTAAATGTTCTTTTGATGGACGTGAAGAATATAAGTATGTGTATGCGGGCAAGCCACCCAAATAGGGGTTTATTCCATTTAACCAATTATTTTGCGATAGATGTCAACAGGGAAGGGAAGTTGAGGTGGTATAGTTTAAGGTCACTGGGGAGGTTAACACCAAGGTATTTGACCACATGTTCTGTCCAGGCAAACTGATAAGTGGTTTGCATAAGAGTTTTAGTAGAGCATGTTATGTTAAGTGGGAGTATTTCGCTCTTCATAAAATTGACTTTACATAGTTACATAGCTGAAAAGAAACTTGCGTCCATCAAGTTCAGCCTTCCTCACATATGTTTTTGTTTTTCCTTCTTGAGCCCAGAATGGCAGTCAGATGTCTCCTTGGATCAAGCAGCTATGAACTTTGAAGTTTTAGATGTTTTTGTATAGGGTGATTTCATGCAAGAGGGCAGGCATAGAGGTTTTGGGATTAGTAATAGAGAACAGTAGGTCGTCCGCGAATGCAGTGACCTTGTATTCATGGTCTTTGACCTGCACCCCCTGGATAGCTGGTTGTCCCTAATTCCCTTCAGGAAGGGTTCCATTGTAAGTATAAAAAGGAGTGGGGAAAGGGGGCACCCCTTTCTCGTTCCATTCAGTATCGTGAATGGCTCTAAAAGTTGGCCATTAATTCTAATCTTTACACTCGGATTAGAGTATAGTGCCTTAATCCACTGCAACCAAGGTGAGCCAAATCCCAGTGCTGTAAATGTTCTCATGAGGAGTGACCAGTCCACCCTGTTGAAGGCCTTTTCTGCGTCAATAGATAATAACAGGCTTTGCGCCTTGGAGGTTTTGGATAGGTGAATGAGGTTGAGTAATTTGGTGGTATTATTTTTCGCCTCTCTTTCTGGGAAAAAGCCCGCCTGGTAAGGGTGGACTAGCCTCTGTAACAGTGTCTGCAGGTGGTTGGCTAAGATTTTTGTGAATATTTTTAAGTCGATGTTAATTAACGATATAGGTCTATAGCTACCGCAGTCTAGTGTATCTTTCCAATGTTTTAGGTAATGTAAGCCTCCAGGGCTGAGTTCGGGAGTGAGGATGTATTTGTGAGGGAGTTGAATGCTTTGGTGAATAGTTCTGCTAGGAGCTTTGTGAAAGTATTATAGTATTTGGCCGTAAAGCTGTCAGGGCCTGGGCTTTTTCTGAGAGGGAGATTTTTGACTGCGAATTTGAATTCTCCCTGTGAGATGGGAGCTTCCATGGAATGGTGGACATTTTTGGGTTGGGTCTGGGTGATTATTGACAAGAGAAATTCTGTGATTTCCACCATGCTAGGTAGTTCTGTGCGTAGATCATATAGTTGAGAATAGGAGTTGTGAAAGGCATTTAGTATGTCCAGGATGCGGTGGGATATTTTACTAGATGTAGTTTTGATTTTAGATATGAATGTGGTTTGTCTATTATCCTGAAGCTGTTTGGCTAGCAATCGAATAATAATTGTATTTGGCTAGGGAAAGCTTCAGTTTGATCTGTGCATTGAGTATCTCCTGCAGTGCTCTTCTGCATTGTGTCAATTGTTTGTAGGTATCTAGGGAGAGCGTCCCTGAGTGAGTCTCCTCTAGCGTACGTATTAAATGAGTGAGCACGTGTACTTGGGTCTCTCTTACTTTCTTGCGCTTGAAGGCTATGGCTATGAGGTGTCCCCTGATGATCACCTTGTGTGCTTCCCATGTAGTGGTATGTGGGATGTCTGGGAAGAGGTTTCAGTGAAGTAATAGTTGAGCATGTCCATGACCTGGGCTATCAATAGTGGATGGTCAAGGAGGGTGTCATTTAGTTTCCATTGGAATGTTTTAAGGGGAAGAGAAGGTATTTGAATGATTAAGGACAGGGGGGCGTGGTCTGACCATGTAAATTGGTCTGTACTGGCTGTGGCTAATTAGATAGAGGAACCTGTGAGGAAGTAATAGCATGTCTATTCTAGAATACGTGCCCAAGCTGGTGAGTAGTAGGAAAAGTCCTTAGAGCTAGGGTTCATTATGTGCCAGCTGTCACACATATGTGCCTTGTCAAGTAAATTATGTATTTGTTTACGGGTTGGTGCTTGATAGGTAGTGGCCCTAGAGGTAGTGTCCATTTGGGTGTCCAAACGTATGTTCATGTCACCCCCCCATAACCAGTATCCCCTCCTGCAAGGATTCTATGGTCCTAAAGTGCTTTCTGAGTGTCCTGCTGTTTTTGTTGGGTAAGTACATGTTCACTAACGTCACTGTGTTTTGACCTACAGTACCTTTAACTAGTATGAGTCTTCCCAAGTCATCAGAGTGATGTGCCTTATAGGTAAATGGCATCTGTGAAGATATTAGGATAGCCACCCCTTGTTTCTTGGCTCCTGGATAATTGTTGAAGTACCCTTCTGGGTACCTATTATTTTTAAGGGTTGTGGCTGAGTCCCATCTGAAGTGGGTCTCTTGACTAAATGCCACATCGGCTTTCAGGTTGTGAAGTTCATGGAGTGTCAGTGCCCTTTTCTTGGGTGTGTTGAGTCCCCTGACATTCATGGTGACCACTCTATTTGTGGCCATTTTGAGAGAAATTTGGGGGTACCTGAGCGACCAACTTGACCCCTATGGGGTCTATTTAGGAAAACTAAAAATAAGTAAAAATAAGTAACTATGCAGAAATTAACCTCCTGTAGGATAGGTGGTGGGGGTTATTACTCCTAGCCCCTCTCAGGGACTATGAGCGTGTCATTGGAGGTTATGGGTTGTAAATGTCAGTTGGTGTCTATCCCAGATCATGGGAGCTGTACCAAATGGGATCTACTATGACACCGCTTATGTTGGGAGGAGTGATTTCAGCTTCAAGGCTCCCAGTGTGGCCGTTGGGGTGGGGGGGGGATGTCGGTCACCTGAGAGTCTGTGTTGGTAAGCTTGTCAGCTGTGTCCTTCAGCATACCATGAGTTGTATGGAGAACCTACGATAGGAGAGAGAAAAGGAAGGGGGGGGGGGACGTGCGTGGTTCATTGGTACCTTGACACACATGTGTCAAGAGTATAGTCATACAATCACATATCTTGCTTTGTTCAAAATAAAGATATTACAACAATTAAACCGTTAGGTTGCTTGCAACCGGACATAAGGGCTTCTCATTCCCTCCCGGAAGGTGACTGTCTCCCACTTGGCACACCACTGTGTCAATATGATCGAGTTTTGACTGGAATGAGACCTCAAGTTTACCCAGCATGTTAGCTAGGTCGCTCTTGGATGGCAGGTATCATATGGCTTCCTTTATATTCATATCGGCGGTGAAGAGCCAGTGGAGCCCTCCGGGCTTGAGGGCATCGAGCCATCTTGCGAGAACTCGGGTGCCATGTTTAAGCCTGAGGCACCATGCTGAAGTTCCTCGTTATTGCAAAAAAAAATTGTTAGAGTGTCCGATTTGTTGGGCTGGTGTTTCCCTGAGGTTTAAGATGCTAGGGAACGTTTTGGGTGACCGATTGCAGGTTCTGAGCCCGATGTTTGCGGATTCTGCTGAAGGTTAGCTTAGAGAGCAGTTAATGCACGTCCATTCAGCTCAGATGTTAGCTCCGCCCCTTATCCTTACCTTTTGTGTCACTGTACCCCACTCCCTCTACCATGTAAACTCATTGAGCAGGACCCTTAATCCCTCTGTTCCTATGTGTCCAACTCATCTGGTTACAAATACGTGTTAGCCCACCCATTGTACAGCGCTGCTGAACTTGTTGGCGCTTTATAAATATTCATAATAATAAATAAAACAATTCTAATGTTTGTCTAACTTCATAATCAAATAAGCTATTATGGTTCACAGAATACCATTTTTCCAAAACTGAAAATTAATGCCTAAACTTTCTGTCAACCAACCTGGAAGAGTTAGTGATTAATTGGTTAATTTGCATTTCTCACAGGAAGTCCTGCGCTAAGGACCCACATTTCTGCTTTTGTATGAATTTTAGTAAAAAGCCTTAACCTATATAATGTTGCTTAATTTGTTGTGCCTAGTAACTTAATGACCTGCAGGGATTTTGGCACAGTCTCTTTGCAGCGGACTGAGGATTAATAAAAATATGTTCACAAATAGGTCCCCTTACCATTCTTTCATTTCAGATTTACACGTGAGATAATAATTGTGAACTGTTGGTGCAACGTAAGGGGATTGGGCTAGCCAATATCAGTGTAAATTGTAGGTAGACAGGGTATGTGGATCCCCCTGGGATTTGAATATTTCCACGGGACTGATGTTCACCTTGCTAGTTTAAACTTTATCTCTCACCCCACAGCCCAAGGGGATAGAGCTGGTTTAGCATGGGACTTACCATTAAGCTTTGCAGCTTCATTTTCCAATTGCACGTATTCTTCATAAAGTGGCCTCATTTTCTTCCCAGTGTTTGCTCTCCATCCTTCCCAGGCCCACAACCTTTCGTGATAGTCTCTACTATGGAGCATTATTTGATCCAGTCCTGTGTTTATTTGAACAATATGTGTTAATATAAGGTCAGCTGGCAGATAAAGATTATACATTAAAATAACGTATTTTAAAATTGATCACAAGAATATAGTATATAATGAGATACTCAAACGCATACTAAATGGAGGCTTGTTCATGGGGGCATTTGCAACAATAAATATGTTCTCTGCCTCTTTAATCTTTGTCTATGTATCTCCTAAGGAGACCTAATAGGTTCAGAATTGTCAGTATATTTATATCGGCAAACAGTTTGTGTTAAGACAGAAATTAAAAGTGTATACTGCCAGTCACCCTCAGAACAAAGGTGACTCCATTTTTGTATTACAAGGTGTAACGGACCGTTTTGCACAAAAGGGGTAAAAACCGTTTAGGTGATCGGCCCCCTTTCCAGAGATACAGGCACAGCTACTGCAGAACACCAAACTCCCGAACTGGATACAAAATAGCACTCCAACTCCCGAACTGGAACCTCCCAAATAGCTGCTAGCAGACGAACAGGAAAAGCAGACAATCAGCTTACACTCCTGGCAATCAGTCTCTAACAGCATACAGTGAATCCCCCAAGAACGAGACAAGGCTCCGTGTTGAGGGTCAAGCAGTGGTCTGAGGTGCTGGCACACCCAGCCTGGTTTTTATTACAGTCTTGCAAATACAGGACCGCCCACAGGGAGGTATAAAACAACCAATCACATCACAGTTACATCCCACATATTCCCTCCCCTATCCTGAGAGGAAACTCAATTATACATACAGTTAAAACATACTTTCTACCCAACTTTCATAACTCTAAAACCATACATCACATTCACATAAAATTACATATTCACAATCAATCCATTCAGGGGAACAACATATTAAAAAAATGGCATGAATCAGACCAGGGGTTCAAAAGTTAAGGGAAAGTCCTTTGTGACTAAATGAAGCATGGCTTTCTGGCCCAAACTAGTTTCAGAGTCTTCTATCCTGGAGAGTAATTCAATTATCTCCCAGGACAGACACAAGACTCCATTAAGCACATGGTTGCAAAAAGACACAAAACACTTTAAAAATACATAAAGTCACATTTATTACATAAAACACAGACATGTAACATATCCCCAGATAGCTCAGGTCCGAGCGCACATTATTAAGCGAATGGCGCTCAGACCACACGAATACAGTTTAATCGCCATGAGCCAAAGTCTTTACAGTCAGTTTCATACGAATGGGCTCCATGGGATTCCTATCTGGGGTATAACACATTCAAACAAATCTACCGAACCCCAGGCAGAAAAGCACGAATGAAGCTTTTCTGCAGGTAAAAAAAGATGTCTTTTAACAGGGGGCCATAGTCCAAAGGCAGCAGGCGAGCAACCAGGCTTCTCCAATGCAATGTGGCGAGATTGGTCTCGTCACACAAGGCTAAGACAGACATAAGATTTCTCTCTCTATCACTCTTTTCATTCAAGTCTGAGCTAAGGAATGCGACTTATGTATACATTAGAGATAAGACATGCATGATGTTTGCAGCAAAAGGGGGGTTGAATGCTATATATATATACACACTATCCACTTCTAACTTACTATAAGTATATTAAGCATATATAATTAGTATTATGTTAATAATATAGACTATTTATGGATAAATATCAATGAAGAAATATCTGATTATTTACTAATGTTAGTGGAGTATAAATAATCTTAAACACAGTTACACGCAAGAAAACCGGACAGACACCAAATGACACTAAGTAATTAATTTTACCTTCTAAAAATTAAAAAAAAAAATAACGGAATCTTACAAGGTTCCATTGTAAGAGAAAGGGTAAAATAAAGGTTAGGAGGTGTCAAATCTAAAATTATGACCGAAATTGCAGACACTCAGACTGGGTAAGAGTGAATCAAAGACTTTTAAGTTGACAGGTTCTGTGATTGGTAGTAGACATAAGAGATATTAAAAATGACATAAAATGCATCACAAATTTAAATTAATCCATTATACAAAAAGGTAAATGGATGCCCTGACAAGAATTTTCTGTGATATAATTGTGCCAGATACTGAACAAAATCTAGATGATAGTCTGTAGGGAAGAAAAACCTACAGTTCCCTATTGGTCCTATCAACTAGTGACGTGCAGAGAGTTTTCCCCTTTAAAAAGTAAGGACAAAGGGAAGAGAAGACACACTCTCAAACTCTTGGGGACTTACATATTCTGACTCTTGGACTGGACTCAAGGCTCCCACTTCTAAACTTTCCAAACTTTGTTCTGATATAAGATAGTGAATCTTAATTAGGAAAGTTAAAATTCTGCAAATGTAAAATCTAGTAGAATTATTCTTATTGGATGGACAGAGGAATGGTCAAATGATCTGGTATGAACATTACTTTAATTGTAAAAATGCAATATAATAGGAAAACTTGCCTATGAGGATTGTAGCCAGCAGTGGAAGAGTTAATTCAGTGTGATTTGACTGTCAGCCAAAGTTTTTATTGCTTTACGCTGCACTGCTGTATATTCTGTGAAGTTATTTTTAAGTGAAGTAGTGTCCTGTCGTAAATCTTGTTAAATTGCATACAACTATTGCTATTTAGCTGTCTATATTGTGTTGAAACCATTGCCATATTGTATACTTATGTTATACCTAAATATGATTATTGTCACGCATGTTACATATACAATTTGTATTATTATCACAATAAATTATATTTTTATAATTCATTTGTGATTACTGTGTGGAGTAAAATCCTCTAGTGAAACTTCCTCTAGGATCTAAGAGAATTAAAATCGTGGGTAATTATTAGCTTTATATCATTATTCGGGTAACCGTGCCAAGATATACATTTTTGATATACTAAAAATTATTAAATTAATTTTTGACAATTTTTATGAAAATATTATTTTTAATATTTATTACCCTATAAATATCCTCACAGAATGTTATGTGTATATAGCTAAGGGGTGAAATCGGACTTCATGGATGGAGTTTAGTGCCCCACCATCCTAAAAATTCATAAGCTGCTATTGTATATACATATACAAATAAACTAACCCACACATAGGGTCAGATTTTCCACAAGGCCACAAAGGCCATGGCCTTGGGGCAGCAGGTGGAAGAGGGGTGACACTGCAGGACACGGGAAAATTTTACTAATCGAGTCTGCGTTTGCCATTGACAGAGACAGTGCTTGCAAATTACGTCCTCCATAGGATGCAGCACTCAATGTGGGAGTGGGGGGAGATGCATTGTGTAGTCTGGCAAATTGACCACTCTTATGAGTGTACCATAAAGTTATTTCAAACTCCTCCCATTTAATTTTGTGGTGACCACCATGGGGAAGCTGTAGGGAGTAGCACAGCCCTTCCACTTCCAAGAGCCACTTGTGGTTTGTGAATTGCAGTACACATGCTGTGTAGAGATTTGCACATATATATTGCTATTGTTAAGGTGCAGTGAGTCAATGATAAATCATGGAGGATAAATTAATTAAAGGGACACTATAGTCACTAGAATAACTATAGTTTAATGTAGTTGTTCTGGTGAGTATAGTCAGTCCCTGCAGGCTTTTTAATGAAAGCACTGCTAGTAGAAGTGCTTCCTGTGGCAATGCTACACACTGTGCATCATTGACATTCAGTGTCTCCACCCTCTGCATGGAGATGCTGAACTTTCCCCATAGAGATGCATTGATCAATGCATGTCTATGAGGAGATGCTGATTGACCAAGGCAGCGTTTGGCTCCACCACCACCCTGCCTTCTTGAATGAGATCATATGGGAAAGAATTGTGATTGGCTGAGATCATCAATTCTGATGATGGCAGCCAAGGAGGTGGATCAGGAGTGGGGCCAGGGGAGAGGAGTCCTGATTAGTGCTGGAAAAAGGTGAGTAAATCACCTTTCTAACCCTAGGTAAGGAGAGCCGACCACCTAAATGGTGGTTTTAGAACTATGGTATTATGAATACAAGTATGTGTTCCTGGCACTATAGTGCCACTTTAACCTTGGTTAAAGATGAGTGATATGTGCCTTTGAAATAAGATTACACATAACATCACTTGGTTCCAGTACTTTGATGCTTTTCTATAAGGTATGGCACTTGATTATTGCACTTCGTTATGAGACTTAGTTAGGGGATCGGCATTGGGGAAAAGCTAGTTGGGGAGTAGAATGGGCCGAGACTGATATGGGCAGATGTGTATTCTGGGCCGAGACTGATATGGGCAGATGTGTATTCTGGTTTTGTGCTGCCCTAAGCATCACAAAACTCAAGCACCCCCTCCTCCCCCTTCTAAATGTATTTGTTTTGCCTGACAGGCACATGTCCTCACTGATGCATACACTCACTGACAGATACACAGTGATTGTCACACACACTGTTTAACCAACACACACTTTCACTGAAACATACAAATTCACAGACACACACACATTCACCAGCAGAGACACATACACTCACTGACAGACACACACACTGACAGACATGCATATACACTCACTGACAGATGCACACTCAGTCAATATCAGACACACAAACACTGACACACATATACTCACTGATAGACACACATTCACTGACACACACACACACACATTCAGGGGCGTATTAGCCGCGAGGCAAACAAGGCATTTGCCTTGGGCAGCATTTTTCAGGGGGCGGCAAAAAACGCCGCCCCCCAAATGCCCAGGGCAAATGCCTAGTTAGCCTCGCGGCTAACTGACATCCCGAGCGGGCGGCGCTGGCAGGCGGGCGGCTGGCGAGGGAGCACTTCCTATGAGCTGACTGCTCAGCTCCCGTCATCTTCCGGCTCCCAGCCTCACTCTGCAGCCGGCGCGCGAGGGAGCTGAGCAGTCAGCTCATAGGAAGTGCTCCCTCGCCAGCCGCCCGCCTGACCTGCAGCCACCGGACCACCAGGGATAGAGACCCCCCCCCCAGCACTCCCAAAGGTAAGGAGGTTGGGGGGGATTTAAATTTAAAAAAAAGTTAATGTGTGTGTGTGTGTTTGTGTCTGACTGTGTTTGTGAGTGTGTGTGTGTGTTTGTGTGTGACTGTGTGTGATTGTGTGTGTGTTTGTGTCTGACTGTTTGTGTGTTTGTGTCTGACTGTTTGTGTGTTTGTGTCTGACTGTTTGTGTGTTTGTGTCTGACTGTTTGTGTGTTTGTGTCTGACTGTTTGTGTGTATGTGTCTGACTGTTTGTGTGTATGTGTCTGACTGTGTTTGTGTGTGTGTTTGTTTGTGTCTGACTGTGTTTGTGAGTGTGTGTTTGTGTCTGACTGTGTGTGTGTGACTGTGTGTGTGACTGTGTGTGTGTGACTGTGTGTGTGTGACTGTGTGTGTGACTGACTGTGTGTGTGTGTCTGACTGTGTTTGTGAGTGTGTCTGACTGTGTTTGTGAGTGTGTCTGACTGTGTTTGTGAGTGTGTCTGACTGTGTTTGTGAGTGTGTTTGTGTGTGTGTTTGTCTGTGTGTGTTTGTCTGTGTGTGTTTGTCTGTGTGTGTTTGTCTGTGTGTGTTTGTCTGTGTGTGTTTGTCTGTGTCTGACTGTCTGTGTCTGACTGTCTGTGTCTGACTGTCTGTGTCTGACTGTCTGTGTCTGACTGTCTGTGTCTGACTGTCTGTGTCTGACTGTCTGTGTCTGACTGTCACTGTGTGTGTGTGT